>VYZT01013905.1:124883-232063 GCA_013400735.1 Pomatostomus ruficeps
GGAGGAGAAGCCATTAGCGATTTATATTTCTCTTCCTACATTTAGAAGCATTTTTCTTAAAATAAGTAATCATCCTCCAGGCCCACGGCGGAGAGGGAACAGCCCGAACACAGGGGCAACTGTTGGGTAACTCCTGTTGCTGCGAATCCCTGGGAGCCAGGAGTCAGCCTTACATATCTGGGATGCCTAAGTCAGCTTACAAAAATAAAGTAAATTTTCACTGAATGCTTTATTTACTTTTTTTTTCATAATTTTTTTTTCTTTGCAAGAAGTGAGTCAACTTTTCCACTATTTTATATATTTAACACAGCAAGAGTGGTGATACATTCTGCTTCTCCCAATACTTGTAAGACCAAAACCAGTTCAAATTTGTATGGTTCGCTTTTGAAAGAGCAAATCTTTGGGGGAGATTTGCAATTCTGCCACCCAGACCAGACAGCAACGAGATGGAGCAACTGAACTGCACAGTTCTTTTCCTTGCAAATGCAGAAATGTAATGGCTATTTCAGAGCTGACCAACAAGGCACTCCGAAAAGTGGGAAATACTGAAAATAATTAATAAGCAGTGAAGACATGCTCTAAATGGCAGGGGAAAAAAGAGAAGGAAACATCTCTTGCAGGTTAAACAGTGTAAAAAAAACCCCAGCTTTATTTACATTCCCATCATCACTCCACAGCTGACCAAGGGCTGTCATGGATTCAGGAAGCATGGAAGAGATCTTCAGGGATGCTCCAGCGGAGAGCAGCTCTCAGGGCAGTCAGTACTGTCTGTCTCAAAGAAAAAAAGAAAAAAAAAAGAAATTTTCCCAGCAAGGGGCACCTGGGCAGGAGGAGGCTCATTTGTATCAATTATGCAGGAGCATGCAGGGAAACGCTGCAGCAGAGAGGTGCAGGGGGGGTTTTGGCAAGGCAGGGCCCCTCCAGTGGCCCATGTTTGCAGCAGATGTGAATTAATGTGGCACATCTGAAGGCTGGTCAGGAATCTCCAAATTACACAAGTCATGACTGGACAGGGCTTTTTTTAGCTGCAGTGGGACTGGAAACTTGTACAGCAGCAGAGCAAAACTGGAGATGCTTATTTAATGTTTAATATTTAATATCTAATAGTGGCTGTTTACATTAACCTCCCCTGCCTTCAGAAGTTTTAAGTACATTCTCCAGCTATCTCCACGCAGGAGAGAGAGGAAAATCTGTGTTGTAATAAATTAAATAAAAATCGGAGTTTACCTGAAGTTCAAGTGCTCCACCAGGACGTACCCGTCTGAGGGAAGAGTGGAAAAAGAAGGGATTCAGTAAAATCTCCGGAGCAAACGCTGTCAGAGTGGCACAGGCCGTGGTCTGGGAGGTGATCTGCCCCCCAGAATGGATTCCAGTGTCCCCCCTCCCTGCGGACTCACATCTGCCCTGGGCGTTGCGGCAGATGGCGGCGTGGCCCTGCGCGGTGGCGATCACGTCCAGCTGCTCGCCAGCTGTGACCGGGAGGTCAGCGCGCCTCTGGCTGGGCACCGAGCACCCGGCGGTGGCCCTGGCGATGACACGGATCTCCCCGGTGAACTGCAGGGAGGGAAGGGGCACACGGTCACCCTGCAGCTGGGTACAGCTTTGGGGAGGGCAGTGGGGAGGGAGAGGAGAGATTGTAGGATGGGTTGTGAGGCTTTGGGGACAAAGAGGGAGGAAAACCCTAGAAAGACCCCTGATGAAGATCCCAATAGATGAGCAGGACAACTTTCCCCGCATGGCTGAGGACCAAGGAGGTTCCACCAGGTGGCTTTTAAGCAAACCTTGGAGCTGCTTTTCTCCTCTGAAGATCCCAAATTAGGGGGGAAGGCAACAAATAAATGGGACAACATTTCCAGCATGGCTGAGGACCAAGAAGGTTCCACCAGGTGGCTTTTAAGCAAACCACAGAGCTGCTTTTCTCCTCTGAAGATCCCAAATTAGGGGAGAAGGCAACAGAGGAGCAGGACAACGTTCCCAGTGTTACTAAGGACCCAAAAGGTTCCACCAGGTGGCCTTTAAGCAAACCTTGGAGCTGCTTTTCTCCTCTGGAAATTCCAAATTAGGGGAAAAGGCAGTAGGAGAGTGGGACAACTTTCCCAGCATGGCTGAGGACCAACAACATCCCACCAGGTGTCTTTGGAACAAGCCCCAGAGCCGCTTCCCTCCCCCGACACGGCTCCAAAGACACACACCATAAATGTCTCCCTAAAGATCTTCTCTTCCTTTTCCATCTTCTTGCTTTTTTCTTCACTGCTCTTCTTGAATCTGAAGATGTTTCTGCAGCAAAAGACACACACACACACACACATATGGACTTCTGAGCTCCATTTAAATAACCTCTGGCACATCTGGAATTGCAACCCAGAGCCTAATTCCAGCCTTATCTGCAAGGAACCCTTGGAATGGGAAAAGCCACCATTCACATCCCTATTTTTCAAGAAAAGAGTGAATAGACAACTCAAATTTGTCAGTGAGGCATAACCTGAGCCATTTTGTTATCTCCATTTGGGATAATTTTTTTTTTTTTAGTCTGTAAGCAGCGTGGGAACAAATAAACTCTGCTGAGTGTTTCAAATCAGCCCTGTTTTTATGGAAGTCGGCAATTCGCTTTTCCCCCAGCAGTTTGTCTCCTTCTGGTTTTATTCATATTCAGAAATAAAGGGTCCCCAGATAACTCTCATCCCGAGTCGCTTATGGAAGTGGGGTTTGACACAGCTCTCCAGATTTCTGCTGGGTTTTTCAGCACATGGAGGAGAAAGTCCCCCAAGCAGACATTTATATGGCACTGTAAAGTGGAGAACGAGTTCTTATAACCCACTTAAAGGGAGTAGGGAATTCCCTGCATGTGGGGATGCCACTCTTGCTGGTACATGGACTTACAGCTGTAGCATTCATTTGGAAACTAAGGCAGGAAACAAACACCAGAAAAAAACCCAAAACCAAAACAAAAAAAACCCCCAAAACAAAAACAACAACAAAAAAACAAACACCAAAAAAACCCCAAAAAGCAAAAAACAAAACCAAAGAAAAAACAAAACCAAAAAACCAATACAAAAACCCAAAAAACCCCAAAAAACCCCAAAGCCCCCCCAAACCCCCCAAAATGAACCAAAATCCCCCAAAAAACAACACAAAAAACCAACATGAAGAACAAAAAAAGCCCCCAAAAAACCCAAAGAAACCCCCAAAAATAAAGCAAAACAAAACAACCAAAAAAAGAAAACCCCCCCAAAACCCAAACAAACAAAAAATACTAAACCCCACCCATTTGTAATAAACTATTCATCCTTGGCTCATGTTGATGCACTTAAAATTAAAGACGAGGGGAAATCAGAGCTGAAATTAGGGACTTTTAAGCTGCAAAGAGATTCCTTCTTGGCAGTCTCAGCCTGCAGGGTCTGTGATCTGCATGGAAGGGATGGAATTGCACCGAGTTCCTGATGGGCTGTAAAGTTTTTCCTGTGACTTTGCACAGCACAGCTCAGGGGGTTTGAGCAGCCCCACGCAGGAGCTCTGTGGTGAGAACCTGGAAAATGCGTCTCTGGTTTGCATTTGTTTGAAGTTCCCAGGTACTGGGTCATGAAAAAGGTCGTAGTGATGCACATTTTTGTGATCTAAAAGGGAAGGGAAATCTCCCACTTCCAGGTGAATTTTTGCAGCACCAGTAACAAAAAACAAAATCCAAACCAAACCAAACAAAACCCAAAAATTATATTTGCTTTTATGCCAGGGCCTCTCCACCCTCACAGGGAAGACTTCCTTCCCAAAATCTAATCTAAACCTACCAAAATAGCAAAAAGGGGCCAAATATACAGCGAGTAACAACCTTTTGTCTCAGCTCAGTGGAAAGTCATGACAAGACTTCAGGATGAGACCTCTGGGTATCCTCCCCTGGCACTCAGCTCAGATCCAGGAGTTTGTTTCACCCCTGAGATATTTTCTGCAGAGATTCCTGAAATCTGGCTCCAAAGGGAAGGGACCCCGGACTAGGGGACAATATAAAATGTCTGTGCAATCAGGGACACCCTCTCCTGAAAGCACTCAGAGATGTGTACGAGGTCAGACAAAAGTGGAGCACAAAATGGAAATCAAGACCTTTCCGTGTCATCGATGCTTTTCCTCTTGTCCTTGTACTCTTTCGCCATCCAGAGTTTCGGCATCCAGATTTTGTTCTTCTCATCCTTCCCTCTGAGAGGAACAGACATGCAGGAATTCAGGTTTTTCCCAGCAGATTGTGCCCCCTCCCCGAACCCCTGTACCTACAGAGCCGTGACTTTTCCCCGTCTCCCCCACACCCTGCCCTAAAATGCAAACACTCGCTGGGATTTGCACCAGCACGCGCAGCCACCGCGATCGTCTGGCAGCAAGACACCAGGACATGCTGTTCCTATTAAAAGTCATTTTTCTGACAAGCAGCCTGCCAGGACGGGGCTGATAATCGGGGCTGGGAGACGGAGTTTTCCTTCCTTAGGAAAAAGATCTGATTTTTCACGTGTTCCAGGGAGCAGCTCCCTCCTTTTCATGTCTCTGGCACAAACTGGGTAACAGCGAGGAAACATCTTGCCAAATTAAACACACACGGGGAGGGCACCTGGACTGCCTCCAGAGGGCTGAATCCCAACCAGCAGTACCAGTTGCAGTACCAGGGCACAGGTTTGTGCCAAGAGGAAAATCTCCTGGGGCTGAGGACAGCCCCAGGACAGGGCACCCTCCTCACCTGGGCTCTTGCTGCCCCACGTCGACGTCGTCATACACGTTGTCCTCCTGGGAGACAGCTGCTGTCAGTCAAAGTGCAGGCAGGAAAATCATTAGGAGGGGTCATTTAGAGCCTGGTGCTCCAAATGATGTCGTGCAGAGGAAAATTTGGGCTGCTCATCACTCAACCCAAAAGGGCCAAGGGGATGCAAAAGAAACCCCAGGGCTGCCAACACCCAGCAAAGCTCCAGCACAAGGAATGATGCTTGGGCTGGTTGGGTGGGTGGATGGGCAGTTTTCTGCATGGTTTGGCCATTCAGCTCCATGGATGGAGCAGGAGCAGCAGCAAAGGAAAAAAAACCTCATTTATGCAAAGGTTGAACTTGACACTGCAGCAGGCAGGAATAAAGAGTTTTACAGAGAGCTGCTGGAGTGCCTGGGCCCACCTCCAGCCTGGGAGCAGTGGTTCAGCATGGACTGCATCACACGCTACCTTCCTGGATATATCCAGATCTGCAGGAGGAATGCTCCTCTTCAAGGGAAAACCACCCAAAAATGAGCAAAACCCCATGCTTGAGAGAAGCACAAATCTCAATCAAGGCTTCAAAGCTCCTGCTGTCACATTACACAATTTTCAGAAAGGCACATGCACTGAGCTGATTGTACAACACATTTGCCTTTTCATGCACACACAAATCCCCAAAAGTCAGGTACAGGCATGATCCTTACCTAAATTTGGTACTGAGATGGAAACCAATCTGTGGGTAGAAAAAAAGGCTTTTAGAAACAAGTCTGCACATCAGCATTGCCCAAAAAGCCACGAGCCCTGAGAGGCTGTCAGTGATGGAGACAGGAGGTGCAAGGGCTCCTACAGCATTTCCCAAAATGATATCCCTTGCTAAAGAAGCATTTCCATCCTGACAATAACAAGAGCCACGTGTTTATCAAGCAGAAAAGATCTGCATCCAAAGAACAGCCCAAACTCCTGCTGCCCTTCCCAACAGCGAGGGGATCGCTGGACAGTTGGCATTTCTAGTCAGTAGTAATCCCCTCTTTCAAGTCTGCCTCTGTCAGGGGTTGTCCAGGAATTTAAATGTGAAATGTCTGTAGATATCCAAGATGCTTTCAGGAGCTTTAAGGGTTCTTTGCGACAGGAGAATGGCACAAAACCTGGTGGGTCTTTCCCTATAATGATATTTATATTTGAAGGAGCCACTGACACAGCAGAGCATCTTGTGTGAAAAGGTTTGTAAGAAAAACAAACCTTCCTAACATAAAAGAGGAAAGGTTTAAGCTGGAATTTCCAAAGAAATAAAAAAGGCAGCGTTCTCCTGTAGTTCAGGCACTCACTGGCAGCAGTGGAGGATGGGTTCTGCAGGTTCTGCACACTTGGGGAAAGGCAATTTCCCTGGAAACTGCTCCAGGGTTTTGAATATTAGAGTTCCCAAAAAGGCACTACAGGAAGTTATACAGTATTTTCTCACCACATCTTCTGTAGCAGCTCCTAGTGAGTTGATAGAAGCACTTTTGGTCTAAGTTTCCCCCAAAAAACCCATATTCCTTACTCCTAGACCTCCTGCTCTCAAATAATTGCCAGGAAGAATTCTCAGGTTTGAAGGGGGAAGAGGTGAGACCACCAACATTTCCTTACCTTAGGTTGTCCTTGAGCCTGAAATTGTTCAGCTTTAACTTTTCGATCTTAAACAGGTTTCCGAATCTCTTCTGTTTTTCTGTTCTGTCCAAAAGAGAAACAGGTTTTATATTTAAAGAGACGTGAGGTGCAGAAGTAGCCCCAGAGATCCTGAGGCAGGGAAAGGAAGATCAGCAGGCCCTGGACCTCAGCTCAGAAGAAGAATTTGAGCTTTGACAGCTTCGTATGGATGACAGACTCACTGGGACAAGCACCAGCCCAGCAAAAGGTGCTTAATTATTAAGTCAAAGCTGAAATCTTTGTTTTGCTTTAAACTTTTCTATGTTAATCAAAGTTGTTCTCCTTTGATCCAAAAACTAGAGGGTGATCCAGGTTTATTTGGAGCAAAAATTCCTGAGGAAAGGGCAGCATTACCCAGAAGCATTGCAGCGGCCATTAAAGGAGACATCACGGGCACCTTCTGAGCCACCCTCCATCACAATTGTGTGTTCTTGAGGAGGATGGTCCATGGCACACACTCCTCCCTGAGGTTCACAAGGGCTGCGAACCTCCACAGCAATTTTCTTGTAAAGCATCTGCAAGCAATCCAGATCCTCCCGTGGGGGTCATTGCCCCTGCACAAGGACTGCTAAAAACCCTTTTGTGTATCAGCACACTTGATCCTGCCTGTGGGATCAATAGGGAGATCACAGAAAGGTTGGATTGGGGATTAAGACCTCTGAAACCTGTGAATCTGGTCCCAGGTGGGCTTGAAATTGCTCTGCAGCCCCAGCAGGATGCATTGCTCCTCTGTGAGCCAGCAAGAGTTTAATTTCTGCCACTGCTGTGCACCCATGTGCTTAGGGGCAAAGAGGAGGCACGGATGTGCTTCCCAAGGGTGAGGATGTGCAGGATCCATCTGGGAACACATTTCCCTCTGGCTGGAGAAGCTGGTGCACCCCCTCCACACAACTCCCTGGACAATTTGCAGAGAAATGACACTTCCTTCTTTTAATAACCATCCTCCAGGGTCGCAGCTTCCCCCTTCTCCCCCTTTCTCACACACAGGCTCTCCATTCACGTGGAAGCTGGACTGGGATCCAGATGCAGGCCAGTGCAAGCCTCCCCTCTGTAAGGGAAAAGCAGATGTGCAGCAACACCTGATTATTCCTCCCACACTGCTCCTCAGCAGGGAGCCACCAGATGCACTCCAGGCAGTTGTGTGCCACGTCTGCCTTTCCCAAAGGCTGTGTCTGTTCCTCACAAAGGCAACTTTTTACTGCGTGAGGGAAGGGAACCACACAAAACACAACTGAACTTCACGTTTCACCTCCTAATCCATTTGGGAAGCTCAGGCAACGCATAAACCTGAGGCTGCAAAACTCATTGGTTTTATAACACACCCTGTGGAGGCAAATATCTTGAGAGGCTACACTAAAAAAGAGCAGGTTGCAAGTTAGTTACAGCACATCAGGTTCTTTTCCAGCCTTCTGTGATCTCAGATGTGAGCATTTTGTGCTGTTTTATGGGGACAATTTGTCCCTGGGGCATCACTACACAAAAAAGGTGCCAATTCTCAGCTGAGCAATGCTTTTAATCAAGAGCAGGCAAGTGAGACTGTCCTGCGAGTTTGATGCAGGAAGAGGTCTGGGAGGGCAGTACTTCCAATGGATGGAGGGTGTTACAGGAAAAAAATCCCCCTCATTGCTTCGGGATTTAATTCTGGTAACTACTTTTTGCTCCCTACATGTCAGCCAAAGGCGAAAGGGAGGAAGAAGAGAAGAAACCCACCCACACAATGACTTCTCTGCAGTTGAGTCAGGAAGAAAAAAGGCTTCCAGCCAGTACCTGGCCTGTGGGATCGAGGCTGTATGGTCAGAATTTCAAAGTGCAGGCTAAGAAATTGCAACTTACTCTGGTTTTGCTGGATTATCACCCCCAATCTCAACATCTTCATATGTTTCCTCGTAGCTGTTTCCTGAAACTTAAAACCAAGGCATGCCATTAGGACAGGCCCCATTCAGTAGTAACAAGGTGAGGTTTGCTGGACAAATTGCACCCAGACCTTTCACATTTTTACTCTTACAGGGGATTCAGGGCTGCTCAAATGAATTCCATGCTAGACATGTCTGTCTATTACTCCCCACTGGTTTTAATGGGAATTCAGAGCAACCCGGCCAGGAGGAGACACTGCAGATGCTGGAAGTGAAACGAAACCATCCCCAGCATCTCCCAGGGCCCAGCCCAAATTAGAAGCAGCTCCTTTTTGAGTTTTCCCACTTACTGCTGTCTGAGGTGAAGGAACCTGAGGCGTCCGAGCCGTGGCTGCTGGAAGACACAAGGTGACAGAAGGGTTTGCACAGCAGAGATTTTAATGACATTTTAGAGACAAAGGCACTGCAGGAGCCCAGCTCCACACTCACAGCCTGTCCTGCAGCTCCTCCACGTCATCATAGATGTCCTCTGGTGCCTGCAGACACTGCCAAGGGTTTTGGCCCAGGGTTGCTCCTTCCACCCGTGGCTGTGGAGCACCAGCAGCCACACTGTGCCCTGGGAATGAGAAAGGACCTGTGCTTGAGGAGCTTTCCTGAGGAACTTCTCTCGGGCAAGAACAAATATTGAGGGTAACACAACATTAAGACCCTACAGATACATTTACTGCTCCAGAAGCCCAGGAAATTCTCTACTCTGAGCCACTACCAAAGTGAACAATTTTCAAAGTGTTTCGCTTTAAAACTTTTTAAAGTCATAAAAAATATTTTATGTTTTAAAAAATTAAAATGTCCATCAATAGTCTCAGTTTTGGCAGCTCTGACCCAAATCTTCCTCACCTAAAAACATCCAAGAGATTATTCTTGGATCTGCAGGGAAGCGATTGAAGGGAAAGCTTGGCATGGTTGGTGGAAATGTTAAGATCCAAATAATGAACCAGTCCATTGGAACACACCTGTAAATCAACATGTTGGGAAGGACCCAAGGAGGATGAGCATCCCAGAGATGGATTTCACTGAGGGCTGGAATCAAGCCTGGGAGTTGCACCTCATGAGGTTAGAAAAAGATTATTACTGGCAAGGGATGGAATGAGATGAGCTTTAAGGTCCCTCCAACCCAAACCATTCTGATTCAGGCAGTAGATCTGCCTGGACACGTGCACCACCTCCATATGGTCCAGCTAAAGACCAAAATTTCTGCAAAACATTCAAATTCCACAAAGAAGAAAATCAGGCAGGGGTGGGACCCAACAATTCTCCAAATCAGCCTCTCTGTTGAAGCAGGAGGCTCACCAGGAGTACTTTGAAAAAAAAAAAATCCCAACAGAAATTACCTCCAGCTGTTCAAAGGTCAAGCAAACCAGCAAGATTTTTTTACAGAAACAGACACCAACCAAACCAGAAAATTATTACGAGGTGATTTAAAATAATAAAAAAAAAAAATACATAATACCTGAGAACCACACCAATAAAAATAAGCACGGTCACAGTCAATTTACACTTTCTCCTTCCCACTCCTGCTCTGTCCAGAGAGCCCAACAGAGCCGCTTTTCTCTCTTTCACCATTGAAATGCTGCCATATCACACCAATGGCTTGCAGGGCCTTTGCAGAAGAGGCCCAGAAACGTTTATAGCTGAGGTTGCAAAGCTGTGCTGACAGAGGGGCCATGATTTGGTTTGATTGTACAGCTCAGGTGCCCATCAGCAGCTCTGGTCACCCTCAGAGTGTCCCAAAGTCAGCCTGGCACCACGAGGAGACGGAGCAAGGAGCTCCATCCATTCAGTGAGGGACAGAGGGAGCTCTCACCCTCCTCATAGGTGTTTCTGCCCCAAACCCTTCCCTGAGACTCCGTAAATCACAGGGAGCAGAGGAGAGGGATTTCAGCTCTCACGGATAAGGGCAATCTGCTGGAAAAACAAACGCCTCGGCCGGCATTCCGCAGCCGGGTAACCAACGCTGGAAGCCGTTTGCACAGCCAAAATAAATGAGTCAGACCAGAATACAAATGCTCTCACAACCTTTTGCCCTGGTTTAACGAAACTGGTTCAAGAGTTGCATCCAAATTGAACATTATTTCCCATATGGAAGAGACATTTGGGCAGCAGATGGGGCTGGGACTGAGGGAACACTCGGCAGTGCAACGAGATACTCACGGAGCCCGGCGGCGTCTTTTGCCAGCCCTGCTGGGGTTGGACACGCTGCACTCTGGGGACTGGTCACGTCCTGCTTCCCTGGCAGCACCTTCAGCCCAGCCCTGCCATCTCCCCGGGCTTGGCTAGTGGGAGACATGTATTCACTTCCACCTGTCTGGGATCAAACGTTTGGTGTGGTCAATGCAATCCTTGGAAACAGCTTTTAATACATGGTTCTATAAAACATCTGTACATCTGTGAGAATATCAGTTATCTGTGGACTTAAAACTGTTTCACACCCTTCTCCATCAGCCTTTTAGGCTGAAGCAGCTGAGTGAGGAACAGGCAAAAAGAAGGTAGAAAAACCCATGGGATTAAGGGCTCAAGCTTCAACTGTTTCCCAAAAGGAGGGAGGATAGAAGGAGAAGAGACAACTGATAATAATTATTAAAATTAATTCAAGGATACAATACCTGGAAAAATCTGTTCACTTCCAGTTTTGTTCTTTCATGACTTGGTTTTCCCTCTTTTTCATCCTCTATTAGAGCTCTTTCTGGACTGAAATGTTCAGAAATGAGAGAGATCTCAGCACGCAGACACTTCAGCAGAGTCACAAACACACACATTGCCTTATGGCAGGGCCCAAACACGCAGCTCATTCTCCCTCTGAATGAGGGAGATGTCCCAATGACCACCAGTAAGGTAAGGGCAAATCCAAATCTAAGGGCCAGTGGTCACTCAGGGATAATAGAAATCATTCTTGGAAGAGAGACAAATTAATATGATTGTTTCCTCATAGGAGGAATGGACAAATCAGATCCGTTTGTGGTGGCACCTGGATCACACCATGTGCCTCTCACTGTATCGAGATTTAGGGAAGAAGAAACAGCAACAGGATGCAGGACTTGATACCTTTAATTCCAGCATCGCAACAATTCCTACTGAAGTGACCCCCTTTTATCACATAACCCTTCAACCCCCACCAAACACCCAGCCTTCAGTGACCATAAATGCACAGCACAGGGAGCTGGCAGTGTGACATTTGCAGGGTGAAATTCAGAATGGACCTTGCCTTGCCCACGCAGCCCTGGACCTGGAACCAGGTGCCCCATTTGAGAGCCTCACAACTCTCCCTGCTTGCACTGTTCAGGTTTCAGTAGGAATAGACAGCGTAAATTTTTACAATCTCCCCTCCAGATACACTTTAGAATAAAAACAATCTCAGCAACCACGAGTGCTGGCAAAGAAAATCATCATCTGTGCTGTCTTGGTCATGAAATATATGAAATTTCTTTCTATTTACTGAGTGTTACAATATTCAATTCCTAGCCTGAATCAGTTGTGGGGCTAGAAGAAGTTTGAGAGGGAGGAGAGGAAATTACCTGGATTTGGCAAAAGGAAAGATCTTCTGTTTCTAGAATAAAGAAGAGGAAAGCCTTCAGCCACTGTGCTTTTCTCAGAGTCAAGCTTTCATACAAGGCCTCAACTGTCAACTAGCATTTAAAGAAATATTTCTTTAGAAAGCCCAGAAGTATTTTATGTTTGGAATAGTCATCAGGCAAGGATATTTCATCTGCTTTGCAGGACAGGGAATGCACATATTGACAAACTATACAGGGGTAATAAAACAGCCCAAGATCAATGAAGCTACTGGTCAGCATGGAAGCTATTACAGAAAGGAGAGTTTGCAGAAGAGGAGGAAGTTTTTTTTAATTTAAATAAAGATTTCCCAGCCTGCCATAAAATGAGACTCCATCCAAGCCAGAGAACCTTTCTGCAAATCACACACAGATAAATTTGTTTGGAAAACCACACTATTTCCCACACAGTTTGATGGCTTTGCCAGCCAGGACTTGGAAGTGGAGTCTGACATTTCACAAAGAGTGGCTTCCCCTGTTTCAGCAGGGCCAGGACTGACAGCCCGGACAGGGACATCCCCTGGCACGAGGGGTGGGTGCCAGGCTGGGCTTCTCCAGGAGCAGCTTCAGCCTTTCCTGCCTTAAGCCATGAGGATTCTGCAATCCCTGCAGGAAATCTGTGCTGCCACTGGGAACTGCCACCCTCTGCAGCCAGGGGGAAATGAAAAGAGAGATCTGCAGCAGGTGAGGAGAGCCCCTGCAGCAGGCAAGGAGAGCCCCTGCAGCTGGCCACATCACACTCGTCCTCCCCTGTTAGCCAGGACCCCAAGGGTGCTGCCATGGCAAGAGCCAGGCTCAGTTTTGCTTTTGCATCTTCCCAGCACCAGCTCACCCTTGGCAGGAACTTCCAGAACATTCCAGGGATTTTTCCCTCCAAAAATTCATGTTCTTGATATTGGTGCCTAACACTTGGTCTCCCACCAACATCCATCCAGCTGCTGTTATCACTTCCTTACACATCTGCAGTGGAAGCCAAGGGAACTGACTCTCCCCACTGGTGTGTTTGGGAATCTCATCAGTCTTTGTGCCCCCTCTGCAATTTCTTACTTATTTTTTGAGATTCTTCACACACAAGACACAGAGAAATTCTTGGCAGGTAAGAAATACAAGATATTAAAAGCTTTCAAGGTGCTTACCTTGTGTTTTTGAGGCTCTGCCTTAGGTACTAGGAAAGATATTTATGAACAGATATTAATTTTTAGTCCATGTTAAAGTCACTGCAGTTGTAGCTGCAAAATTCAGCTTCAGCTGGGATGCTCAGCACCCAGGCACACATTCACCATGGACATCACCATGTCCCGCAGGTCCCTCCCTTTGCTGTTTGAGCACTGGTTTATGTGCAGGGAGCTGCAGCACCAAGCCTGCCTGGCCACAGTTCTTAGGGATCTGTGAAATCCAAGAGGGCTGTGGCAGCTCCCCCCAAGGGAGTTGTTTGGCTCCCTTCCCCGTGGGAGAGAAAATCAGTTCACGTGGCAGAAATAGCCTCCCCAAAAGAGGCAACAAAACATAAAAGCAGAGCAGTGGCACCTTTGATAGAGAAAATTATACTGGAAAAAAATTATTGATGGAAGTGGAAAAGTCTTGTAGTTTGTGCCCTTCTGCTCCCAAGAAGATGCTGAGGTTTGCCTCACTATCTTCTTTTTATTCTCTTCTACATGGGTTATGTCCCATGATATTCCCCACTGAGTTTCACTATAAGCGTCGTTTCACCCCCAAAATTTTAACTTTTTTTTGTCTGTGCCCCAGAGTCCTCACACTGCACAGAGGGACAGGACAGACAGACTTGTCCTCAAGTAGTGCAGCCGCTTTTCTCAACTTTCCTCAACAATAAACTGCATTATTTCCTATTTTAAAGGCTTTTTCCCAGCTAGCACATAATTCACCTCACAGTCCTGCCTTTCAAAGTACCTTCAATGACACACAAGGTTGTGGTGTCCCCAGACTGATTCAGGTACATCGGGGCTTCTTCATAATTATTCTGCTCTTCAAGTTGAGCACTGAGAAGATGAAAAACAGAGAAAAGGTGGGGTTTTTTCTGTCCCTTTTAGTAGTATGAAAAAAGATATTCATCTTAAGGACAAGGAAATCAAGTGCTTTGATACTGAGCCTACAAAAAAGCAAAGTGAAATCAGGAATTCCTCGGAGGGAGAGGAGACCTGTGGCAGATGCAAGGCTCAGCTGAACCTTCCCCCCGCCACAACTCCCCGCTCCCACTGCTCATCCTTTGGGAGGACAGACTGCATTTGGAGGGCTCAAAGCACATCAGGAGGCTTCCTACCAGGGTTAGAGTCTCCTGCCTGCAGCAATCCCTCAAGTAGAAACAGAACAAAAAAAAAAAAAAAATTAAAAAAAACCCAAGGAAATCGGAGCACAGCATTTTCCAGGCCTACTCAGGTGCTTTGAAATTTGATAACAATTCCCAGTTGTGCTGTTTGGCACGTGGGAAGGGAACAAAAGGGAAAGCAGAGACAGCAGAGGGGACATTTAAAGGTCCTGCTCCTGAGCTTCCCAAGCCACCCACTCCATGCCAGTAGCGAGAGTGGCACCTGCCAGCCTCAGGAGGAGGGAAAACACCTCAGCACCAGCACCCACAGCCTCACTGCTGGGCTCCCCAGTCCAGCTCCCACCTCCCCATTCTCCTTTTTCCTCTCCTCCTCCAGAAACTCACATCAGTGTCATTTGGGAATTGATGCAGGGGGAAAACCCAGCATTCCTGAATCACCCAGGCAAATCCCCAGGTCTCCCACTCCGCCCACAGCGGCAGAGTTTTTGGCATTTTAGGAATGCACCAGGAAGCAGCAAAGGCACAAGACACAGCTTGTAACACATGAGGGGAACAGGGTGAGGTGGGGAAAGAGCAGCGGGAAGAATTCCAGCGGGAACTTCCTTCTTCTGGCTGAAAGTCCGTAAAAAACCTCAGGGAGGGTCTGGTTTGCCTGGAATCACCCCACTGTCACAAGTCAGGGCACACCAGAACACGAGGAACAAGAAACCCAAAATTTCACTTTAACAGCAGTGAAATCAGAGAAAGAAACGACTCCTAAAGCCAAGCAGGAGACCCTGCTGACACCAGAGGCTGCCCCAGTCCCCTGCAGCCCCCAGCACTGCCTTGCTGCTCCTACAGAGTGTTTATCCCCAAACAAATAATCAGAGCTCAAGATCAGTCAGCACATGAAATTGTGTCAGGGTCTCTAAGAGACTTCATTCCAGGTGAGGCTTCGAGAGGGGAATTTCCGTCCCCAAACTGCCGTTATTTTGCTTTTATGCCAGAGTTTTTTAATTAATTTCCCCACTTATCACAGGTTAATATTTAACAAGTGACCTATTGTAAAGGCCGTATCACAAGTGTTGGAGCAGGACAGCTAATCCTGCTGCATTGCTTTGCTAGAACAGCTTCCCCGCAGTGAAGAACAGCTTTGGAGGAGGTTATTTGTTGACCAGTTCTCTTCTGACAAGTCCAGGTTAAAAGTTAACACCAGCAGCCCACGCTGGCAGGAGCACCTCATGATGTCAAGAACAACTCGCTGCCGCTAGCTGGAGGAGTTGTTTGGGCACAGAAAGTATTTTAAGAATTCCCCTCTCTTTGCTTTGGTTCAGCTGTCCCATTTCCCCTTTTCACAGCTAGAACAAAACATGTGTATGAATATTTTCCTCCACTTCTGCTGTTCTTGTTGTCGAAAACTCAAACTGTTGCACAACCACTCATGACAAGGCAGAGACCAGAAAAAGTCAGAATACCAAAGAATTGTGTCCGCAAGATTTTTGAGCTCTTTCAGACAAACTAGAGTGATTTTGGACCACCACTCAATAAAAAGCTCACTTCAGCATGTGGAGACAGGTGAAGGGCTGGGATGGTGAGGGAGGACAGTGGCTCCTGTGCCCTGGATGTGCTGCCTGCACACAGGATCACAGAGTCATGCAGGAGTACAGATTCCTTTCCTGCTGCAAAGAAACCCCCAACACCTGCTGGCTATGCCAGGGCTTTGTTTCAGCAACAGCTCTCAAAAGCCTCTCTTTTCTGAAAACACAAACCTTGAGTACACAGCAAACAGGAAGCAAAAAACGCACGGGGGATGATGACTGTGAGTGAAAGCACCGGCAGTGCTCTCCTTCCCACCAGCTAAACCAGACCTAAAACCACAGGGATATGGCTCTCATTGAGGCTCCGAGAGCCCACAGGAGAAAACAGGGATGAAGTTTTGTCCTTTAGGAGAAGTTCATGCCAGGCAGTTCTGAGCTTCCCATGCAGGTTCACGCAATCAAACCTTAAAGATGGCCCAGTTCCAAACCCTCCCTCTCCCACCAGCAGGGACACCTTCCACGAGACCAGGCTGCTCAGGGCCCCATCCAGCCTGGCCTTGGCACTTCCACTGCCTGGAACAACCCCTGGAGCTCGCTGCTGTCTCCAGGAGGAGGATGTTCCCTGCAGGCTGAGCGGGAAATGGGATGGGGAAGTTCCCACCACCTGCCAGCCACACCTTCCCTCCCCACAGGCTCACCTCTCTGGGGTCAGGTAATCCTCTTCTCCAGAAGCTGCACACAAACAAACAGAGGATTAGAGCTGGAAGGCAAACCCAGGCTCCACAGGACATGGGGGAGGTGTGACAGGGGCAGCCCTTCCTCGCTGCACACAAAGGCAGGCATGACACAGGACTGCCACCAGAAACCGGGGACATGGCTCTGGTAACGTGTCATTATTTCAGATTTCACAGTTCCGGGCAACAACCCCAGGCCTTCTAGAGATCGATAACAGCGATATTGGGAGGGCATGGAGGTGATGGTGTGTAAATGTAACCAGTTCCCTCCATCAAATGCGTATGTTTAGAAAAGGCAAATAGGCCAGGAAAGAGTTTCAGTGAAAAACTCCCTTTCCCTCTCACTCTTATCGAAGCCAGGGCACACCAATAAGCACTGGCACTGCAGAGCCAAAGAGACTTCAGCAGAGCCCTCCTTACAAAAGCAGCTCCCTTTGAATTCATCAAAAGTTGTGCCTAAAGATCTGGCTGTAATTAAGCCTGTATCTATAAAGAAACACCACTTAGCAGCTTAATAAGTGGTCCAGAATATTCTATTATGCAACATCAATCGGGTTTTATTATGGGAAACTGAACTTTTGCATTTCTTGATGTTGGAACGCTTAATGACATTGCCCTCTGTTGTATTTAAAACAGAAGTGGGGGGGGATTAGCAGACTATTTTCTAACAATTTTATTGGGCCTTCTCACAGTTGTGTGCTCCAGAGTCAAGGCATTTCCCATTGAAGAGGAGTGATAAAGATCAGCTCAGCTCACAGGCAGCTGCTGCTGCTTTACAGCCAGCTGTAAACTGCTCTCAACACGCTGCAGTTGGGAGGGAAGCTGGTTTCTGAGCATGGGATGGCGTCCAGCCTGGAAAACCAGATCCCTTTTCCAGATTAAGAGCAAAAATCGGCCCCACTGAAACTGCTGGGCTCTCATTAACATTGGAGGAAGAAGTTATAAACAAGTAACAATGTCTTATTTCTGCGCACTGGAAATCGCGGCCTCACAGATGTCAATAAACTGCACATTTAAATTCATTTTCTGCAGAACAGATCTGGGAAAAAAGACTGGGGAAATCTCTTACTTGTTTCATTTCCTCTGCGGACCAAAGGCACGGTGCTTTGGAAGGCACTGAGATCAAACTTTGGGGGTCTTGGAGGCTTCGCAGGGGCAGGACCCAGGGATTCAGCTGAAGGGAGAGGTTTAACTCTTGGCCACTGGCTCCCGGGGCTGTAAGACCATTTTCCTGCTCCAGCCTGGCAGAAGGGAGGCTCCAATTCTGCTCCAGAGAAGCACAAGGACAGGCAGTAATTAGCCCTGATTTAAGCAAGGGTCCGTGCAGGATCATGAGTTGTTACACTGACATTTCCAACCAGCTCTGCTTCCTCCCAGTCTCAGCGTCCCCGTCACACAGCGAGGCTCTCACCACACTCCCAGAATGGCAGAACAAATGGAAATGTCCATTTTTACAGATTTTTACCACTGTTGGGCTCTCAGCCCTCAACAGCTCCCTTCCTCTGGATTGTAAAATCCCAGCCCAATTTTTGGTGCTGATAAGGGTTTAACCCGCCAGGATTCGGGGCTGTGGCTGTGTGCAGTGCTCAGCCCAGGCGAGGTGGCTTTCCAGGGTAAACAAAGACTGAAAGTTTTCAGTACCCCATCACCCAGAGTGACACCATCAAGGGGAACTTCACAGTTTTGGAGTTTCCCAGCACCAGTTTCTCTAAGAAGTATGTTTTCAGATTTTAAATATGACCTTTCACAAAGCTGGGAGGGTGAAGAGTGGGGGATTCAGGTTTAAGCTATTTTCATTAGAATTAAACTGTCTTTGCAGACCAGCCAAGCCTTTCACATCTGTGTGAACACTGAATAGCAGAGTGCAGTCACATTTACCTTGGGATTGTGAAAGGCCAAAGCAGCCCAAAACTGAGATAATCCTGGATTATCTCTCTTCATTCCACTCTCAAAATGTGAGTTTTAAAAAAATTTGGTGGAGATGGGGAACCCTCCCCTTATCAAAGCAGCAGTTTGGGATCCACTTCTTATCTCCAGGATCTCCAGAGCAAGAACAGAGCATTCCAATGGGTCAGCTGGGCCACTTGTTTGAGGGTCCCAGCCCTGAGGAGCTTTCCTCTCCAGCAGCTGTATCTTGCACATTCACAGCACCTATATACTTATATAGATATTCATTCAGTGTCAAGAACACCCCTTCCCATACCTTTCTGGTGCTGAGGCGGCTCTCTGGGTGCAAGATAACCTGACTGGCAGGATGCAGATGCCACCACACCCTCAGCAGCTGCTCCAGCAGAGCTCCTGTGCCCTCTGGGAGCCTGAGGAAGAGCTGTCCCACTGCCATGGGGAGCATCCTTCCCCTGGGCACGCCAGTCCAGCACAGGGGAGCCTCCAGAGGGTCTCACCCTGTCGCTGCCTGAGGCAGCAGGAGCTGAGTTTGCCACCCGCTGGGTTGGGAGCCTTGGACTTGTTTTCTCCTTGCGGGATAAAGTCTCTTCCCAGATCTGTAGGACTTGTTGGAAAGAATCTGGGAGCCCAGGGTCCTCTGGAGCTGTTTGGCTTGGTCCTTGCTGGTCAGTGCCACAGGACAGCAGAGGCTTTTCCGAGCTGCTCTTGGGGGAACTCAGTCCTTTCTCCAAGGTGCTGTCCTTGCTATGCCCCGTGGGCTCCCTGTAACCCAGCCCGGCCCGAGGCTGTGCCAAGGGGCTGTGCTGGCTGAGCTCGGAGGGCTGGGGGGTGGCACGGGCAGCCTTGGATGCTTTCACCCCTCTCTTCACCAGGGGCACAGGGCTGGACGTGGTGCTCCCTGCAGAGCCAGGCTTGGGGGCGAGCTCCGGGGGAGGTTTCTGGCGGGGCTGCCCCAGCTTGTTGGCCACGTTGGAGTCATTCTGGAATTTTGCTCGGAGGGCTTGGAAATCAGTCACACCTTCCTGGGTGAGGGGAGAGAGCAGAGCAGAGAACAGCTGCTTACAGAGCTGGCAACAGGCAATTTATACAACCGTGATGGTTTCAGACAGAGAGAGGCTGCACACCCCACCCCGGTCACCAAGGGTATGCCAATCCCGGTGAAAATTTAAAAGCAGTGGAGGGGAATTTGCTCTTTCAAAGGATCTTCCAAAGGCTCACAAAACACTTCTGGTGAAGACAAAAGAGCTGAAAACAGGGAGGAAATGCAGGAGCAAAGCATGGAAACAAAACCAAACAGAACAAGCCTGGCCAGGGGAAATGCCTCCTTCTCCCCAGTGTCACCCAAGGACGGAGAATTCCCCTCAGGAGGATCTGGCAAACACTGAATTCAGTGTTGGAGCTTCCTGGCAGAGGTGCTGCAGGGCTGTTAATGCACCTGCTGGGTATGAAAGCTGCACTTTATTTTCAGTACACAAGCAGCAAACATCCAGAGATGCCCAGTCCACCCCCACCCTCCTTTAGAAAACTCCACCACGAGAAGAGAAGCACTAAACATCCTCCTTGATGCTGCACTCCTGATGACCCCTGGGATAAAATGCTCTTCTTCCAGGGTGCTGGAGCAGCTCAGGGTCCCCAAGGCTCCTTGGATGCTTCTCCCCTTGTCTTTAAACCCATCCCAAGAGACAGAGGACACAAAACCAAACACAAGGCACAGACACAACAAGAGCATCTCCAGTTCAGGTGATGGATACTGGCTGTGACACTCAGTTCCTCTCCCACACAGCTGCCAGAGCCCAGGTTACACAGGATTTTGAAGACAGGGAGCTCATCAGTGACAGTGCAGTTTAAAAGGGCACCTAAAGAACATTTTGTTTCAGTCCCTCACCATCCCACGCTGGAGAAAAGGGACCACAATTTTTGCCTGCAGTGCCACGGCTTAAATTCAGCCCTGAACTGAACTAGGGAGAAAATATGAAGAAAAATTTATGAGCTACTTAAGTCCTTGAACTGCTCTATAACTTTTTATATGCCATGATTACATTAGGTGCTCTGCTCTGGCAGCTTAGTTCAGCGCAAGGCTTCACGAGAACCTGTCTAATGAGGAAATTGGAAAAAATTATCTAGGACAGAACTTCGTTATTCTGAAAAAAGCTCCAGCCTTAAGTGTTAAGACAGAACAGATGAATAGCATACTGAGGTTTTATTGCATTTAATTGCACGATTTATTAAACACTGACAATTTCTCTTGAATAACCCCTTTCACTGGCTTTATTACTTTCACAGGGTAGTACATGATGTAAAGAACCAGCCCTTGGGGGAGAGGTTTGAATTGCTCCAATTATATTTCATATTAGTGGTCAGCAGCCTGATGCTGTGAGAGCTGCCCAGACAGACTAATCTAGCGGTGAGCCGCGGCAATGGGAGCTTCCAGAGGCACACGGAGGATGAATCAGATTTTTTTGGGGAAAAAAAAAATTTAAAAAATCCCACATGTACCCAATCCCTCCAGCGATGCCAGACAGGAAATAAAGCAGTGAGGTGCCCTAATGCAATTGCAGGGAGCTGCTGCATGTGCTGCAGCAGTAGTTGAAGAGTTCAGCACTATTTTACCTCCCCTCCCTGATTTTCTCTGCTCCAGCACACAGTTCCTCATCAGAGCCCTCAGAGACAAAGAAAACAGAAAGGAAAAAGTACCTGCTTCTCTCAGCGTGCCCCAGACAAGGGGATTTTGGTCAGGCCGGTCCCTGGCACCGGCTGAGACAGAAGTGGGCTGGGACAGTCACGAGCTTGGCACTATTTTAATTAAACAGGGGTGGATACAAACTTCCCTTTCCCCCCTCAAATTGTTATTCCTCTTGCCTTCAAATGGCAGCTTTCAAATGAAGTGGGAGATACCTGTGCTCACTGCACTCTCAGTGCCCCTCACTAGGATGTGGTGCTGCCTGGTGGGATGTTCATGGGAAGGAGGGACAAGTGCAGCCCCCAGCCAGCTACAGGGAACTGCTGGGGTGTTTGGGGTTAAATTGCACCCCACAGCCACCTCCTGCACACCCACACCCACCTGGGCAATCCATCCCTGCCCAAAAAGCTCCTGCAAATGCTGTTTCCTTGCATGGGGCTGAGCTCAGCCAGACCCTCCAAGGTGCAGTGAGCTCTCCCGGCCTCTGCAGGGATGATTTTCCATCGGAGCTGAGCCTGTTTCAAACCACAGACCCATCCAAGCAGCTCTCCTGCTCGACCCACGCACCTTCAGCTGGCCCAGGGCGATGCTCAGCCCAAGCACAGTGCTGGGCAGGTCACAGGCAGGACACACGTGGAGTACCAGAGCCCCAGGGAGGGCTCAGCTCCCCCGAAAATCTGACCAGCTGACAAGCAGGGAGAATACCCCAATAAATCCAAAGGGCTGCCAAAAGCTCACAATGTGTATTACAGCTACATCTGGCCGAATAATTGACTGTGAATAACATTACATTTGGCAAAAGCCCACGCAAGATGAGAGGGGAAGAAAGAAAAAAGGAAACAAACTTCCACTGGCCGGAAAGCTGGGAGCATTAAGGAGTCAGGGGACAGAAGCATTACAGTCAGGGGGCAGCTAAACTTTCCATATTTTCTCCCTATAAATAAAATGCTCTTCTAACATCAAGTTCAGTCTAGGAAGCAGAGTAAAGCCCAGCTTAAGCCTATGATAAGGGTGCCTTTTAGAAGGAGCACCCGCAGGAGGTTGGTGCTGTTACCTTGGACTAACCCAAAGGAATACGAATTGTGGAACCCCAGAGTGGTTTGGATTGCAAGGCACCTTAGAGATCAACTTGTTCCAACCACTGCCATGAGCAGGGACACCTTCCACGAGACCAGGGTGCTTCAAGCCCCGTCCGACCTGGCCTTGGACACTTCCAGGGATGGGGCAGCCTGTGCCAGGGCCTCCCCAAGCTCACAGGGAAGAATTTGTTCCTAATATCTGCTCTAACCCTGCCCTCTTTCATTTGAAGCCATTTCCCTTATCCTGTCATTCCATGGCCTTGTCAAAATCTCTCTCCAGCTCCCCCATTGCCCCTTCAGGTACTGAAATGCTGCAATCAGGTCATTCCTGAGCCTTTTTTTTCCCCCATTAACTAACTAAATTGAACTAATTCTCATAGTTTAATGAAGCTGCTTTTCTAAAACGAGTGAACACAGGAAGAGAAACCTCATCCAAGACATGGCACGCCAGAGAGCCGGGAGGCAGCACCGCCTGTTCCCCTCCTGGAATTTTTCTGGTTTGCTCCATTCTTTATCTCGATTCCCAGGGGAGCTCTGGTGGGTAAATATTTAATCTGTGCTGCCCTCTGGCCTGGCGTGGGACTGCTGGAGCCAAGCCCCGGCACCCCGGGCAGGCTGGCACAGATACCATCGACTCATTAACCCGCCGGTTGCTCCCACAACCAAAATTAATAAATAAACCCCAATTCTAGTTTTTGTTACATTGAGAGGCGCAACTGCAGCTGGTGTCAGAGTGAGAGGGGAAGGAAACAGGGATTGGGAGCCCCTGATTTGGGGCAGCAAAGCAGCATCGGTGTGGTCACAGACAGCAGGAGCGGCGATGCTCACTCCCGGCACTCCATGGAGAGAGCAGCCCCAGGCTATCAATCAGCAGCAGAAAACCGAGCAGAAATCCTTCCCCCAGGCCGGGGGCAGAGCAGACAGAGCCCCAGGAGTTACCAGGTCCATCCCTCGCCGCTCCACGCCGGCTCCAGCGGCTCAGCCCCGCATATTCCGTGGCCCGGCTCCCGCAGCCGCTCCCGCTCCAGTGCCCGTCCTGCAGCCACGCCAGGCGAGGCGGAGCGAGCCCTGAACACACCTGGGCTGGGGCTGGCTCTGCCCCCGGGGCGGGGAGAGCCTCACCTGGGCAGGGCTGAGCCTGCCCAGAGCCCTCGACCTGACCCGCGGGTCCCGGAATTCCCCGAACCGCAGAGGTCAGCGCCGCGGCAGCCTTGGGGTCGGAAAGGGAGAGATCAGGTTTGGTTTGCTTTTTCCGGGAAAGATGGCACTTGCCCTCGGCATGGGTGTCCTCACAGCACCCTTGTGTCCATGTGATGTCCCCATCCGTGAGAGTTGACAGAATATTAGAGTGGTTCGGGTAAGAAGGGACCTTAAAACCATCCAGTTCAAACCACAACCCCCCCTCTCCCCCCGCTCCCATGTTGTCAGGTCCCTTCTCACACCTGGGGCAAGAAAACTGAGGAGAGATGAGGAGCCCCACAATGCCCATCATTGTTACCCAAATTTTTAGGTGTCCCCATGGGTCACACCCACCCGCCTGCGTCTCGCTCTTCCCCACAGTGAAGCCAGAGACCTTGGCGTGATTAAACCAGACATTTCCCCCGAGGAGCCAAGTGTTTTCTTCATCTCTGGACAGCAGAGCCCGGCAAAAACAGCTCACACGCCCTCCCTGGTGAAGCAGCTCCTTTCCATGGTGAGCAGCTCCTCGGGGTCCTGAGGACAGGCCAGTTCAATCAGGGCAAACGAGACTTCTCCTATCACTGGGTATTTCTGCCCTGGAGAGCAGACTGAAAGGACCTGTCCAAACACGGAGCCCCTGTTTTTACAGAGCATGTCTCCCAGGAAAAGCAAGGCTGGTTAGCTCAGCAAGAAGAGAGCTGAGAGCCCCAGGAGTTCCTTTTTGCCTCTGTAACTGATCAAATATTATTTCATCTCTCTGTTCAGGGGTGCCTGGTGTTTCCCTTGGAGCAGAGGCAGCTGCTGCACGGAGCCTGGGGGCTGGTGGCACTCCGAGGTGGCTGCTGATGGGGCTTGGGAGGGCAGGAAGCCATGGGCAATATCCATGAGCTGACCTTAATCCCACACACCAAGGCTCAGCCCCCCTCCTAGAGATCACTCCCAGTAAGATGCCTGGAAAAGAAACCATGAAAAGACCTTAAAAATCACCCAATTCCAACCCCCTGCTGTGGGCAGGGACACCTTCCACTATCCCAGGTTTCTAAAAGCCCCATCCAACCTGGCCTTGGACACTTCCAGGGATCCAGGGGCAGCCACAGCTTCTCTGGGCACCCTGTGCCAGGGCCTCACCACCCTCACAGGAAAGATTTTTTTTGTTAATATCTAATTTAAACCTGCCTTCTTTCAGTTTGAAGCCATTCCCCTCTGTCCTAGCCCCCTCTGCACATGGGCATTGAACAAATCCTTGCTCCAAGCATCCCTAATATTTTCAGGGGTGGGATTGATGCTCTCACAGCCTAAACTGACCGTGCTTTCCAGAGCCAGACTTGAGGGGGCTGAGAAATAGCAGGAAGAGAAATTCAAGGCAAAGAAAAAGGCTTATTTGTCGGAGACATGACTGGAAGCTTGAGTCTGGTTCCTCACCACATGAAAAGCCCTGCTGCTGCCTGGAGGTCTTGGAGAAGAAAGGGGGGTCCTGCCGAGCTGGGAGTTGGCAGGGAAGTCTCCCAGGCCGGTGCTGGAGCCTCAGCGTGACGGGAATCAATGCCAGCTTTGTGTGCAGGTAGCTGGGGAGGATTTATGACCCGCCCAGTGGAATGAACACAGGCTGTGAATCACAGCACTGTTGGAGAATCAGGAGGTTCTGACTTCAGAGCTGCAGTCCTGAGGAAAAGGACAGGGCAGATTCCTCTCTGTGCACTCTAAAATAAAAGTAAAATGCCCAAAAATTATTTAAAATGTGCATTTTGTGAGTGCTGGCCGTGTAGAACCAGGGCTGCCATAAATCACACCAGGTTACAACAAGTGCATGGGGAACATGGGGCAGCCATGGTGTTGGGAACATCAAACACTGAAAAAGTGGAAGCCAACCCTTTTTTTGATGTCCCAGCAATCCAGAGCGAGCAGCTCCTCGGGGCAGGGGCTCGGGGTTTGCTCTGGGATTGCATCTCAGAGGCACCAACCCAGGATAGGAATTCCCAGGCACAGCCCCAATGGGAATAAACCCAAACACCACTACTGAGAGCAGCAGCCCCAAACACTCCCTGCACATGCACAGCCTCCCCAGAACAAACCATTTCAGCCTGGTTAAAAGTTCCAAATCTCATTACTTGGATGTTTTTTCCCTACAGTGAAGCATTTAGTACATTGTGAAGTTGCATCACTCCAAAGGCTGCAAGCACAGAATCCAGCAGACTTATATTCCCTGAATTGTTCTTTTCAGCTACTTAGTGGACTTTGTATATGTCTGTTATAGAGGTTTGGGAATTTGGTTTTTATTTTAAAATTTTTCATGCTTTTTAGATTTCACTAGAGACCAAGAACAACAGCAGATCTTGGGAACATGCCTTATTCTTAGTATTTCTGATTTTTAGAAAGGTGGGGCGAAGATGAGAAAAGTCATGCTTTTAGAAAGCATGACTGGTGAAGATGAGAAAAATCTGGGGGCAATCCATTCTTTTCTGGAAGATAACAAGAATTAGGTATTGCCCATGACATAATTGGTGATAACTTTAACTCAGTGTCAAGATATTTTAGATTGGGGATGGTCTGACAAGTTGTTTTCCTTTGTCACAGCTACCGGCCCAACATGTGGGACAACACTGGGAAAAGACAGTAGGGTCCATAACTTCCAAAAAAACACCTCAAAACTCCCCCCAAAATGGGAAAAAATTGAAAGTAGTGCACTGCCTTGTGCTAGGGAAGGGTTTGGCTCGGTTTTATTGCCTTATTCTGTTCCCAGGAGAGCCAGCACACTCCCCCTGTCCTGGTTCCCTGCACATCTCATAGAATTCGGGAACGGTTTGGGTTGGAAGGGACTAAAGATAATTTAATTCCCACCTCCCGCCATGGGCAGGGAGGAGGATGGCTGGAACCTCACCCTTTTCCTGCCGGCAGGTCATATCCTGGTTTTCCAGCAGAGGGGGAAATAGGATCGCTGGTTCCTCCATCGAGCCGCTTGCTCTGTCTGGCGTTACTGGCAGGAACGAGGGATTTAGGAAAATGCAGCATTATTGATCCCTGCATTTCAAAAGCCACCCCTTCCTTCGAGTGGCCAGGACAAGCGTTGTTTAGGAGCCAGTGGAGGCACCCACACAGCTCCAGCAGAAGTTTTAAGGTCAGCCCCATCAAAGCACTGTAGGACTCGAGAAAATTCATTTAAAAGCCTTTCAAAGTGTCAGAGATTTTATCTGTCCAAGCTCCATCGTTGTCTCTGCAGTATGGCCGTGATCCCACGATCAAGTGCACACCTTTTTTAGGAATATAGCCAATTTAATCCCTTGGGTGTTTAAAGCTAAGTGTTTAAAGCTGAGTGTTTAAAGCTGTGTTTGCTCTGGTGGAAAATGCATTATCAGAGCAGTTCAGAGGCACCAAATGAGGACTGGCAGGCCCAGCACCAGGGCTGTGGTCATCTTCTGCTCCCTGGGTGGACCTTTTCCACACCCCTCCACAGCCACTCTAAGTTCTGAGACACAAACACAGTGTTGCACGGAGAATTTAAGCTGAGGATGAAAACCAGAGGTACCTGAGGAAAGGAGGTGCAGGAGGGGTGCACAAAGGAACAGCAGGGTGGTGAGAGGCTGGTGGGCAGTGTTTGCTGTCCCCTCTGTGCCCCTGTGAGCAGCAGGGTCAGGCACAGCAGGCAGCAGCCCTTTCCTGCTGTAATGCAGCTTCCAGGCTGCAGGAGCACCACCACAGCATCTGCTCTGCAGGGCGAGCTCCAGCACCCACCTTGTCCTTCTCCACGCTTCTGCTCAGCTCTTCTACCTACCCTGCAACACAAAGCCACCTCTGACTCTACATCCCTCTCCTGATGACATCTGCACTGTGATTTCAACTTTTGAAGTTCAGAGATGAAGACCGTGGTAGCCAGCTTGGCTTCCTTGGCAAAACAGAAGTGCTCTTCCCAAGCTGCTGTGCAGAGAAAGAGAGGATGGGCTGAGAGGAGCCCATGTGTGCTGCAAAAGCACGTGTGAAACAGGAAACTTTCCAAGGGCACAGCTCCAAGTGCAAGGCACAGCTTCTCGATCTTGCCACAGCTCTGTACATAGCTCTGTATAACCTCTGCTCATCGCAACAACCTCTATATTGTTTAAAAAACCCCCACCACTGTGAATAAAAGGCTGTCTGCTCTGCCCTTTTCCCTGGTGAGCCATGAGAGAGCAAACAGCACGTGGCAGGCGTCAGTCACATCAAACTTTGTGGGTAGGATGGATCGAATGGAATAAAAAAACTCTCTGCCTTTAGATGTTCATGGTCTTCAGGTCAGGGACAAAATCTACATTTACAGTATTGCATGAATTACATGCCACAAAAAATACAAATAGAATATTGGCATATAAAAAAAAGGATGAATTTTTTTACATAACTGTAGCCCCTGCAGCAAAAGCTATATGAATATACTAAAAATAAAAAATCCAGATAGGAAGAAGGAACAAATGCAAATTGCTGGATGACAACAACATTGTGTTATATACATTACAGCTTCACCCTGGGGCTAGGCTTGTGCAGCCAGCCACGCCACCCGTGGGCTGCTGAGGTGATACTTTAAAGATCAATGAACTCTTCAGGCAGAAATTAATTCCTTTTGTTAGGCCAAACATATTTGAAGTGGAGACTTTTTTGACGTGGAACAAAATCTTGTGTTGCTGTCACAGTTTGTTTACACTGAGATAATCTGCCCCTGATTTTAGGTATGTAAGGGCTGTAAATATGTAAGGGCTGTAAATGAGAAGTTGTGCGTCTTCTAATTAATGAGTTCTTCAGCATTAGGGAAAGAGCTCTGTGGTGGGAATGGCCACAAAGTGAAGATGTGAGCCCACTGCCCACCCCAGGCTGCTCACAACCCTTTTCCCGTGCTCCTGAAGACTTCCTGGCTCATCCTCCTGAAGGTGACTGCATCAGCATGGCCAGCACTGCATGCCACAGGTCCAGAGACTTAATTCGGGTTCTGAGTCAAGGATCCAACACAAACATTCAATCACATTCAATCCCTAACATTCTAAGTGAAACCATAGCTTCTCTATATATCTCTAGCTCACTTTTGGAACATAACACCTCTGAGAAAGGCTCTTTAATTTCACCTCTAACGTGGAGAGCCTTGCCGCTGCTTAAATCTCTCCCGCACGCCTCTCCCCGAGGCGACCTCGCCGATCAGTGAGAGATTGGTGTTGTGCCTGATTGCACAAACCAGCCCAGCCTTTTACCTGGGAGATGCACCACAAATAACTTCCATTATATACAGGGGGTGTTTCTGATGCTGCTATCAGGAAAGAGAAGATATAACGCCTCGGCAGCCTGGCTGAGATGCTGAGGAGGCACTTGGCTGTGCAAAACACCATTTGTATCACGGGACAGCCCAGGTCTGGATGGGAAACACCTGGGTGCATCCCCACCAGCCCTCTACAGCAGGGCTAGAACCCTTTTATATCATTCTGCCTTAACAGGCACCTGCAGAGAGGCTGTGATGTGTAACGGGGAGGTGACGATGGGGATCGCCTCAGGCCAGTTACATTCTCCTCCTTTTTCTCCCAGGCAAAAGCAATTTAGGTTTAATAGTATATTAAAAAAATATTAAACCCCTTATTGGAGTTCTTCTTGTGCAGGCAGAGAGAGGAGAAGGACTTTCTGAGCCCATCTGCAGTGCATTAGTAGGGGAAGGATTACATTAACGCACTCCTGAAGGTCACAGAAGGGCCCTTCCCGTTTCATTTCAGTACAGGGTTTACCCCCGTGCTGCATTTCTCAGTGCTTAGCAAAGACAGGCCCCAGGGTCGCTCTGAACTTTAATTACATGAAAATAACCTGCTAAGAGGTCCTTTCATTTGGATAATTTACAATACCAGCCATCGAAATGAGCTTTGCAATTGGTTTGGGAAATACACAAAATGACACTTCCAGCCCAGCCTTTGTGGACACAGGACAATTCACTGTCTGCTTAACAGCCCTAACAGCCCAAGACCAGACTTCCCTGCAATAATTACACTTTCCCTTGAATTTATTGAGGTTCAAACTTCAGTTGTCTGCTGGGAACACTTCATTTGTGCACGAAGCATCTCAGCCCACTTATGCAGGAGGAAAAGCAGGGAGGAACAGGCACTTGTTTGAACACACAGGTCTCCATAGA
This sequence comes from Pomatostomus ruficeps, assembly GCA_013400735.1. Taxonomy (NCBI): domain Eukaryota; kingdom Metazoa; phylum Chordata; class Aves; order Passeriformes; family Timaliidae; genus Pomatostomus; species Pomatostomus ruficeps. The sequence goes on from VYZT01013905.1 coordinate 154,253, forward strand.
TCTCTTACTCTTTTTTTAACTGATACCTAATGAAGACAAAGATTCCTTGTGCATTTTTGTGCCTGCCCAGGGCCCTTGGGGGCATTTTGGAGGCTGTGAAAGCTTGAGGAAACAGCTATGAGGCGACTCAGGCTGTGACCAAGTGTCTTCCCAATGGCCACTTTTATTTTCTTCTAACACAACAGAACTAAATATTCAACGTGTGACTATTATCTTAAAAATAAATAACTGTGGTGTTCTTGCTTGCTGTGGTGTTGCTTTCCTACACTCGTACACGTGCACTAAGATGCCACTCAGCTAAAAGCATTAGAGCCACCACGAACAGAAGGGTTTGCACAGGGTATGGCCACAACAATTTCAGATGTAGGGGACATCTTCCTCCCCCAAATCACTTTAGAAAGCAAAGAATTCGATTCTCACATAGCAGTGGCCACCAAGAGGCAGATGATAACTCACATCAGCTATAGAGGTGGGAAATGCCTCGTGGGGCTGGCGAGCGGAGGAAGCTGAAGTGACATTTCCTGGAAGGTACATGTTCCTCATAACACAATTCCCTGCTAATCTTCAATTTGCTGTACAGGGAAGCTTTTCCCTGGCCAGCAAGCAGACACATCAAAATTACAGTGAAGTCACTGTGGGAAATAACACGAGTTTCCTCCTGCTTCAAATTAAAAGGAGGGCGCATGCTGGACATGAAACACGCTGCTGCAATAGGACTTGATTGACTTTAATGTGGAAACACTTGCACAGTTTAATATATTTCCTTGCCAGAAAACAGGGAATTTGTTTCCAAAAGGGCAAAGGCCTCTGGGATGTGTCCTGATTCTTTGTGATTCGATCTGTGCTGCTGTCAATGATTTACCGCAGCATTTGGGAGCCCGGTGGGCTCCGTGCTCCTTCCAGCAGTCCTGGAAACCGAGAAGCTTTAGTTTGCAGCTGATCCACAGCAAACGCTCCCATATGGAGGAGCAATGTGGTGGAGCCTGGCTCAGCTCTGTCCCTTGATCCTGTCCTTGTGCTCACTGGCTTTAGCACCAGGCCAGGCCATGGCGTGCGGGGAGCTCCAGGGATTGCCCTCCCACAGGTGAGTCTGCTCCCCTCCCCACATCTCCATGCAGGAATTCCCAGCACCCCGGTCACCCCCAGGTGAGTCTGCTCCCCTCCCCAGTCTCCACCAGGAATTCCCAGCACGTCAGTCACCCCCAAGTGAGTCTGCTCCCCTCCTTGGATCTCCAACAGGAATTCCCAGCACTCCAGTCACCCCCAGGTGAGTCTGCTCCCCTCCCCAGACCTCCAGTAGGAATTCCCAGCATGTCAGTCACCCCCAGGTGAGTCTGCTCCCCTCCTTGGATCTCCAACAGGAATTCCCAGCACCCCAGTCACCCCCAGGTGAGTCTGCTCCCCTCCCCAGTCTCCACCAGGAATTCCCAGCACATCAGTCACCCCATCAGTTCTATCCTAAACTGAGGCATGTACACCAAGCTACCAGAAAAGAAAATTTAAAAAAACCCTAAAAAATAAAAATAAAAATTGGCAGTTGTCCAAAGCCCAAGCCAGGCATCGTAATTCCTTCCTAAAGGAACTGTTTGCACAAGGGTTTCTCTTTTGCAGATGACTGTTAAGCCTTCTTAAACTTCCTTACCGAAATTACCGTGCTGGGTTTGGGCACTTGAAATGAATTCTCTGTACAGGATGATTTATGAGTTAATATTTTTCGTATTCTTTTGCATTACAGTTATTTTACATTTGACAACACGAAACTCACAAGTGCATGTGAATAACCCAGTTTTCAGTCCAAGCCAGAACCTCATACCTCACTTTTTTTCCCCGTGAACGATGTTATTAACCTATCCGAGTGTCACTTGGGCTTTGAAGGAGAGGAATAAACAAGTTACATTTTTTCTAAAGCTGTAGTGTCATGATAGGGAAATGGGTGGATTTTTTTTTCTACAGCTATTAATTTCAGGCTTGTTGTAAAGGCAAATATGATTTAGAAGGATCAAAAAAAGGTATCAGTGATAATTGGAACATGGAGACAAGGAGAAGGCAGAGAAGAAAAAAAACCTGTGGTAGTGATACACTTAATTATGAAGGCTTATTCCGATAATCCCTTTTGAAAATGAACAAAGACGAGATTTTTGATGTTTGATGAACTTATCAAACAAGGCAGAATAATGAAGAGGTAAATGTAAAATCCAATCGAAGGTGAGCCAATTAAGCACTTGGCGAAGTGCTGAAGGATGCAGCCCACAAATCCTCCTGTCAGAGCAAAAAGGCATCAATACCTGCGTGTCCTGCAGCTCTGGGCACGCCTGCAGGCTCCTGGGTTTGCATCTCCCGCATGGCTCTGCATCCACGGGCTCCCTCACTGAGCTGCTGGGGCTCTCATTTGGTAAATCTCTCCTCCCCAGCCCCTGATGAATCCCCAGTGAGCTCTGTACCTCTGCTAATTATCAATATTTCTCTTTGGACTGCAGTCTTGCAAGTGAAACAGACTGCTCATTAGTTAATCACCAAAATAATAATAAAATAATTACGTTCTGACAGAATAAACTCTTAAAATGCTTCGAAGGCTGTGGCAAATACAGGGTTATATTTGCATGGCACAGACTGCTCCTCAAGACAAAGAAATGGGTTATACAAAAGAAGGTTTTAGGAGTAGGGACAGAATTAGAGGTTGCAATGACTGGGCTGGGAGGCAGGATAAGGATTTTCTGGCTGCTGCACAGTGATATTCAGGGTGTGTGCAGAGAGTCTGATCCAAGGGCCACTACAATGCAGTACCTTTGCCATTTCCCCCTTTTACAATATTCCTTCAGTTAATTTCTTCTTCTCAGAATTTATATATTTTGCTTTAGAAATAGCCAACCAACAAATACTTGGTCAACAACCTTTGTACCTCATTCTCTCAGCACTGTTGGTGCAGCCATTCCCACCACTCCACAAAAAACCAGGAAACCGGGATCTGATTTCTTACTCACTGGGAAAAATCCCAATCAAGGGTTCACATTGGTGTAAAGAAAGTGACACTAAAACAGGCTCAGTAGAGATAAACATCCCTGCTCGTGGAGATTGTGGTATGCTTCTGAAATAAAGGCAAAAATTAGCTTTTCTTTAAAACCTGTCTCTTCACGACATTCCTCCTGTTTATTCAGGGTGTTTGGTCAGATATATAATATATATATATGTATATATTTTAATTGAATATATATATATATAATAGTGGGATATATAAATATATATATATTTAATTGCAATCTACCTATTGGAAAGGGCAAAGATCTCTTGGGAAAGCAGGAAACTCAAGACAAAATCCCCTGGTACTGCACCTGCAGGCTCTGATCAATTCTGATGGTGAACACCTGGATGGGATATCTTGGATGCTTCCCATTTCCTACAAAACAGCTTCCCTGTGGAAAAACACAGACACAGAGATGATTTCCCCCCTCCCAGCCTCCAGCCCCTCTCCAAACACAGCTTCAAAGACCTCAGACCCCTTTCTCTTCCCCTCCCCAGAAGAAGCAGCAGAGATGTTAATTCTCCAGCTCCCGTCGACTGTCAGCTGAGCCAGTGGTCAGGATGGACTGATTGCTTCCCTTGCCAAGAGAAAAAAGTAAGGATCCACTGTAATGTATTCATTTATCTTCAGATGTGTCTGTGATGAGGATGTACACACATTAATTATATATATTATACATATTCATCATCCTGAAGCATCCAGTAAACTCATCCAAAAATGATGGAAATGCTCCTCTGCTAGAGAGGCTCTTACTCACCCTGGTGTAAACGGGGGAATGAATTCCTTCAGTGCAGCACAACAGGAATAGGAAAATCAAGGCAAACGGTGGAAGAATCAGGGCAGAATATTTGCCCAAGACTTCCTTCCTTCTCTATCTCCGATTTAATTAAGTATCCCCTGATTCTTAATGCAAATAGTCCAGCAAAAAGAAATTAGAAGCAGCCTTCATGCATCAGCTCCTGTTCTCATATTTCTATATCATTTCACATATATCTTCATAGTTTGAGAATTTATTTTCAAATAGCTGACATAATTCTGCTTTCTACTGAGTTTATGTTATCCCTGCATTTTTTGTTCCTGTGCTTATAGACAGTATATTATCAGTAAATAATGTGGCTTTTCTTCCTTTCCCTTTTTTTTTTCTTTTTTGCTAGTTTGAAGAGCAGCGATTCTCATTAATAATCCATCAGAAATGTTGCAGGATCAGTGTTGTAATTAGTGTTTGTGTCCATCTGAGCCTGGTGCATTGCAGGACAAAGCATATGCAGCTGGAAAAATGCCATGTTTTTCCAAGGTATAAAATAGAGATATTTCAAAAGCAGCTATTCCAGCTCCCTCTAAGTTCACAACTCCAGGCAAATCTGAGCTCCCAGCTCTCTGCTGACTCTCCTCCATTTATCCTGTACAAAGTCTTCAAGCCACACACGCACACACAAATAGGAATACAGATAAAAATATCTGATCGTTTTGATTGCTTTAGCCTGTGGGATGATATTTCTGGGGGTACAAGTGGTTGTGTCTCTGCGCAGCACCGGTACCGGCGGCTGCTGCGGCCGGCAGAGTTTGGAGGGCGACGCTGCGCGGGGCACCTGTGGGACGAGCAAGCCTGTCGGGCTGAGACAACGTGCACGGGACCACCAGGGTGCGGGCAGGACTTCCAGTGCGAGGGGACAGGTGAGTGACCCAGGCACAGCCCCCTGCCAGAGAGGTTTTGGTCCCGGGGGATCGCAGTCCCCTGCCCCATGCAGCAGGAGGGTGGATGGGTGTGAGAGAATGCAGGAAACTTCCCCTCTTTAGTTCTTTTCCCCACACTTTTACAGAAATCCATCCACGTTACACTCGGATTTGGGTAGACAAGAAGGCTGTGTGATATGGGAAATGTGAATTTTTCAGTGGAACAAAGGGAGTAGGGATGCTCTGCTCCAACTGCTGTGCTGTGTGCTCACGCTCCCTTCCGCGGGCACAGCGCTCCCACAACGCGCCGCTTGCTCTGCTGCTAAAGACAGAGTTCAGCCATCAATCCAACCAGCAATCTGTTGGGGTGATTTAGTTATTTTTAGCCATCTCCAGCTCTGAGGATTAGGATACAAAACGGCTGTTCTCTGGAAGTTTGACTAGCCTTGACAGATTCTTGTTTCTACACAAACAGCTCCAACTTCCATCCTGAGCATTTAACAAAAATTCTATTGAAATTTGGAGCCACAGGTCAGCTTTGTGACCGGCTTATCAGCTGGAGCAGGTTATCATCACTCCACTGGGGTGAATTAAGCAGTACCAGTTCCCTCCTCAAGGCTTTCTCCACACTCCCAGAAGAAAAAGCCCTTCCACGTTGCCTTTCCGGCAAATTTCCATTCTTGCACTCAAATCATTGCAATAAACTCCCCAAATGCCTCCCACAGTGGGAAGAGGAAAATCTGCACTTTAATAAGATGGAGCTGACTTCCTTAAGTCAAGGGGAGAAGCTATTGCCATACCAACTTTCCAGGGGCATGATTTTAGAAACTAAAGTCAGGACAGCGAGGTGACCTCACCTTGATTCCCACCCCATGGAAGCCCACAGGAGTGGCCAGCTTGGACTCTGTGCTGTGTTTAGGGCACAAAGACCTTCCCCAGGAACCTGGAAAAGCAAATTCCCGGTGGAATAGCGTTGTGATTAACACCCTCCTGGTGGCCCTGAGATGTGGGTGGAAAGCAGCACAATCAGTGCGAGCTGCCAGCCAGGATTTCTGGAGGGCGGATAAGCCACCGCCTGCATCTGTGCACTTTAGGGCGCTGCATAAAACGGCATCTTGTGTGCAACGGAGACAGAGACTGCAGAGACGGGTCTGATGAGGATAACTGTGAGGATGAAGATATTGAAAGCCCTTGTGAACATCTGTTCCCAATCCCAGGGGCGGAAAAGGCAGTCCAAGGGTGAGTAATTAATCGATAGCTGCTCCTCTCACAATCAAACCAGGATTATGTTTCTTATATTGCTCTTCCTTAGTAATAGCGGAGATCCATGAATTGATAGGGGGCTGTACAGGACCCAGAGGGGAGGTGCTGTCCCATGTGACCATGGGTAGCAGTGAGGGTTCATTCCAGCTTTTATTTCAAATTCTCTCTCGGATCTATTACCTGACCCTGGCCTCTCCCAGCTACACCGTACTTGTGATGCCCTCTTTATACTCCTGTAAAAATATATCCCAGTTATCTCACGGCTTTCTCCAGTTGTTAAAAGTAATAGACTAAAGCAAACAGCAGACTTTGGAGATGCAGCACCCCACTGGCATTCATTCTTAAGGAGATTTAACTCCAGGATTGAGGACTTCAGAGCACAGATTCAAGGCCGAGAGCCTGAGCTCCACATGAGTATATGTAAATAGTCCTATCCATGAGAAGTGTTTCCCTGTTTCAAATTTTGATGAGGTAATACGGGCAAAGGAGAAATCCAGAACAACTTGAAAGGCAAATTGTGCACTGCATCATTCCTGTAAATCTTGTGTTTTAACCAAGCTGCTGCTCAGTTTCACTTGGAGAACATGGCCCTGCCTGTGACAGGGGTTGGAACAAGAGGATCTTTATAGTCCCTCCGAACCCAAACCATTCTAGGATTTTATGAACAGGGGCTGTAGGATGACAATGGAGCCAGCCACTGGATAACTTTCCCATCAGCTTGATCCAGCACTCTCTGGAGCCCATGAGATAAATGTCTCTCTGGCACAGGGCCTGGGAGGGTCCATCAAAAGTTTTACAAAACATGCATTAATTTTCACTGGAACCCGATTTAATTCTGCTCTCTGAAGTGATTCTCCTGCAGAACACACAAAAGCAATGGCATTTGCTGTCTTAGTCCTAAAGATGGTTCCCTGTTGAGAAGAGCAGTGCTGCTGTCTCGTTTGAATAACGCACTCACATTGGGCCATGGAATTACATGGAATACTAAGTAATAGGAGGGATTTCAGAGGGCAGGAGCTGTGAGGGCTGGAGGGCAGGAAGAAGGAGGAATAAGGAAATAATAAGTGACAGACTTGGCAAAGCACAGACTTCATGTCTAGGGAGGGTGTTAACTACCCTGAGAAACGGGACCATTATTTAAAAGAAAGAGATGGAATTAAGATAGAAAATAATTGCAGAGAATGCCAGGAAGCACTTTGTGACAATGAGATGCATTAGGCTCCAGGAGGACCTGGAGCAATTCCAGGACTTTGGGACTTTCGTAGCTGTACTTGCAGGGAGGGACAACTTCACTGATTTCTTCCATTTCTCACATGTGAGTCCAAACTAATGTCTAGGAAGTGAAATGGCTGTTTGCCTCCTGGTAGCTTTGGGAAGGAGACAACAACAAGATAACAAACCCAATGCAGCTTTAAGTTCTGTTCCAGTTCCTCGGGAGGCCTGAGGACAGATAACCTGTAGTGTCAGGAGAACCTGTGACAGAGACTGAGAAATAAATCCGGAGCTATGGATAACTCCCTGACCACTACTCCTTTCCAAGGTACAACATCCTGACACAGGAAGAGAGGCAGAACATCTACGACCCTGGGTTTTTCGGGGGGCTCTGTGAGTACGTGTACAACGGGGAGTGGCGGGAGCTGCAGTACGACGCCACCTGCGAGCGCCTCTACTACGGAGACGACGAGAAGTTCTTCCGCAAGCCCTACAACTTCCACATATACCAGTTCCTGGTGAGTGCCTCAGGAGGCCAAATTTAGCAACAAATTCCCAGCAAAAAGCCAAGCTTTACACAAAGATAGTGGGTACATTCTGTCTGTAGGTTCTCTCTAAGGTGCCTCAACAGGTACTCACTCGATGGTGTAAGCGCTGGTTTTTGGCATGACAAGGAACTAATGGGTTTTATCACCCAGGCATCCTCACTGCTTCGTCTGGCCCAGTCAGAGCCAAGGGAAAGGTGTTTCCTCTAAATTCTGTTATTAATGAGCTGTAGAGCTCCCAGCAGCCTCTTCCCTCTCTGGGGATGGAGTTGGCCACGTGTAAAATGGTAACAATGCTGCTGGTTCAGTCTTTGAAAGTGTTTTCAATCTATTGCATAAATCCAAATTCTCAGTGAGACAGGGATCCTGAAACCCATCACCATGGATCACAACACCTGCAGTCCCTGAGGTCCCATCTGATGTTGGACACTGATCCAAGCAGAGCAAGAATTCAGCTTGGGTCTCCCACATCCTAAGTGGGTGCCTTGGCCACACTGTTGAACCTTCATCACGATTTTGGACATGAATGAATGAAAACATGTTATTCCTGGGACATATCACTCAATGCAAGTAGCTTTCATGTCCTCCCAGCAGGCAGAGTCCCTCAGTCCCCAGTTTGAACACTGGGGCTGGCTTTTTACGGAGCTGGCAAATGGCACAGCCCAGATTCAGCAGAGCTGCTCAATTCTAAGTGCCAGCAAAGCAGAGCTGTCAAGGAAAAGGTCACTTCTCTAAAACACAGGCAAAGCAATGTTTGTTTTCTACCCTTGCCATTGTAAATAGATGTTGAATTTTTTTTCCCCTAAATAAATTCATCCAGAAGCAGGCTGGAGAGAGAAAAAAAAAATCAGTCCAAATCGTTAGGATTTGGCAGAGCTGTAAGGAACTGGAAGGAGGGTTTTATAATGGGAAGTGTCAGGCTGTCTTAATAGGTACCATTACCAGCTCTGGCTTTGAGTGGCTAAACACAAACCTCTCCCCTGCTTGGAGACGGATGAAGCAAAATGCTTGGCTTTATCGACATTTCTCACATATTTCCGAATGAAATGGCACAGGACTGAATTCCTTATTCCACATTCACCGAAGTCAGTGCCGGTGCTGTCAGGAGCCTCATGGGCTTTAACAGAGGGATTCCTGCAAGAAACAAGAGATTAAAAAGGAAGGGAAGAATCTGAAAAATTAATGTCTGCTCCTTTCATTTTAGGCTCATGCTGATTCTGGATTTTCTTTTGAGTTTTACGACGATTCGAAGGATCTGCTTGATGCCCTTAAAAGTGACAAATCCAAAACAACGGGCTTCACCATCGGAATTGGGCCTGGGGGTGGAGATGTCATGGTAAACCTGGGCCTCACTTTGTCAGGTGGCAAAGGGTCCCTGAAGAATTTCACACAGTACAATGCAAAGGTAAAAAAAAACCAAAAAACCCCAACCAAATCAGTGATGCAGCTGCTCCAGTCGTATCATCTGTGCATCGCATGGTCTGGCTGTAACTTATGTCAGTTTATTCTCTCAACTGCATTTTTTAACACAGAGTAATTGTACCTTAATTTGTTCATGTAATTGCAAATGTATGATCGTTAGTAATCCTGTTTGCTGTTCTTGGTATGTTTTAGCAAACAGGGAGTGGGAATAAAATTGAATTACGGAGTGCCGCGGCACGTGTCGCCTCACCCCATCCTGTTTCACGGCCGCATTAAGCACATAAATAAAGAAATGCTTAAAAGTGACGATGAGGGAGGAGGGAATATCAAGATGCTGATCAAAACAATTATCCTCAGGGAATGATCTCCGGTAGCAAATATATCTTGCTCAGATTAATACGAGCTGCCTTGTGATGGGGAAATGGGCGGCTTTTAGCAGGAGGTTAAAATACCACGCTGCAAAAATAACACCTGGTAATAGGGTGTGTTTCTCACCGAGGGTTTACATCATGGCCTGGCTGTGATGACCTCTTTCCAATCTAATAACACCAGTGCTGGTATTTCCCACATTTGCCATGCCCCATCTCCCCTTCTCTCGTGGCTGCTGACAGAAAACAATAAAGAAGAATTACTTTGATGGTGTTCCGAGTTAAAATGCCCTTAAAAGCTGTTTGAAATGAACACCATTAGAGTATTTACTGTGCCCTTGTCCAGATTCACACGATGTTTGCAGCCAAATGATGATCAGTTATTGGAGGAATCATTTAAAGGGCTGCTCATGTTGCAGGGGAGACTTGTCCAAAGCAATGGCAAATATAGAGGTGGAGCCGTGGAGCTGGTGCTATATCCAGGGAATTCTCCCTCCATCAGCATTTTTCTGGCCAGGGAATCTCCCCTCTGCCAGGCTGGGCTTGACCCTTGTGCTTTATCACTGGCTGAGGCTGCGAAAAAAGCAAAAAGGGNCAGTAACTAATCACTGGCCCATTATGGCTTTCCAGTAACTAATCACTGGCCCATTATCACCCCCCCACCAACTTGAATGGGGAAAAATTCCAACACAGAGAGCTAAACAGAAAAGTATCCCAAACCCTGACAAAAGGGAATAAACAGTATGGAAAGGAAACCAGAAAAAGAAATTGCAGGAAGGGAGAATGGAGGGGAATCATGTGGAGCACAACTCTGATCATATTCACACATCAATAAAACCCCCGTAGCAACCCCCCAGGGCTCTCCACCTCTCTCCAGAGCACATAAGAGAGAGACTTTAAAAAAAGAATTACCATTATCTAATTTAAACTTGGGCTTGTTTTCATGCCTTCAACATGCACTGACAGTCAGCAACCCAGGCTTTCCCCTGCAAGCCTAAAGACTGGAAATTCATTTGTTTAAATGAATGTTGACTGCAGCTCCTCCTTCCTTCACCTGCAGGATGTTGGATTCATCAGAGCCGTGACCAAGGTGCAGACAGCTCGCTTCAAGATGAGGAGGGACAACATTGTTTTGGATGAAGATGTGCTGCTGTCCCTGCAGGAGCTCCCAGACACCTACGACTATGGCATGTACGCCAAATTCATCAACGACTACGGCACCCACTTCATGACATCTGGCACGCTGGGGGGTGTCTTTGAGTACATCCTTGTCATCAATAAGGAGGAAATGCGAAGAAAAGGTCAGAAAAATCAAAATCTATTCTCTGTTCTCAGCTTTCTGCTTTAAACCTGGTATTTCCAACCTGGTGGCACTACTGGTATGTGGCCTGGGATTATCTTGAGTGTCACCAAATGCATTTCCTGTTCTGGTTTCAGAATTATCTGGGTGAGGGTTTGGTTGTTAAGGAAGGAACCTGAGCATTATTTTCTTCATTTTTTAAGTGTCACTTCCTAATCCTCCCCTATTTCTTGTCATCTTCGTTCACCATGAACGCTTAAAGGCCACAAAGCCATCCAGAGGCCAGCAAATCAGCCCCCTCACATTTTAAGCAGTTCATAGCGAGGGCTGCAATCTTCTGTAAATGGAAATATCGCCCTGCACTGGGCAATGCCTCTGCCACTTCACTCTGCTTAGTGTCACAGCTGAAGACTAACAGAGCCCTGTTAGCTCCAGTTCTCAACAAATGGGAGTGGATGAGGCTGCAGAGCTGTCCCTGTAAATCTCAGTTAGCTGAAATACCCACTGCAGATGCCGAGAGCGTGAATTGCCATTGCTGGTGAGCCAAAGCGTAACATTTTTCCTGATCAAAACCATGGGATGCAGAGCAATAATCTGGGACTTCAGCACAATAACCAGGTTGTCAGCTTCTGTAAAGGTGTCAGCAATGCAGTAGATCCCAGCTCCCCTCAGGGCCATTGATGCCTTAAGATTTAGCTTTTATATTTTTCAGACTCTGTACTGCTTTGGAGTGTAACTCTAAAACTCCATACAGTCCATGAGCTCCTGTTCTCCCATTCTAGTCAGACAGAACAAATCTTCTCCAGGCTTAGACTCAAGGACACCTCGTTGTTCCAGGCCCCAAAATATGGAAACTAAGACTCTAAAAGGGGGGACAGACTTGGGGTAAATGACATCATCACCTGAAATTGTAATTGGAGAATTAACCCTGATACGTAAATTGATCAAAACTTATAAAATTGTAAAAAACTCGTGACCGGTCATCCATCTTGGGTGTAGCCTCTCCTGAAGAGGGCTTTGACTGCCTGAGGTGACCCTATTGAAGGCCCTTCAATAAATACCCAATTTATTCTCTTAATCTTGTCTGGCCTCTGTTCTAGGGAGCCTCTGATCAGGCATCACCTGCAGCTCTGCTGTGCTGAGGGTACCACTGCCCTGGTAACTCCAGGCCAGACACTGATGCAGAAGGAAATTGTGATCTTGGACAACAGCAAATTGCTGTAATTTCAGTAATTTCAATAATTTTCATGGTTCTGCCCCAGGTTCTGCCTCAGGTCTGAAATGGGTTGGTCCCATCAGCATTAGGATAACTGTGCTCTCCATATTGCACATTAACTGTGCCAATTTTTCCACAAGAAACTACTGATTGAGAGAATTTCCATCAAGTTCCTGAACCTCTAATGTTTGGAAACATGATGCCTCTTCAAATCACTCCTTCACTTTGAAGGGTGAGCGATATGGAAGTGAACAAGGTCTTGGCAAGCAAGTCTTCAGGAAGCACACTGCCAATTTCAGAGGAAGAATCAATCAAGGGCATGTGGACGGAGGCCATTATTTTGCTTTATCTTGTGCTTGCTGTGTATGTAAGGAGATTTACTACTATGAGATGCCTTATCTTAGGAAAGAAGGATGCTGAAGTCCAGCAAAAGACAAAAATGTGCCCCAGTAGAGACGTAATTTTCATTCTAATGCAGCAGCATTCTGCAATTTTCATCTAATCCAGGCTCTGCCAGGAAGTGCACCCTCCCCAGGCCAGCAGTGCTTGGTGTCACACAGTGCTGACCCAGAAGGACCCACCTGCAGTGTTTGATATGCCACTGTCTGAAAGCATTTAGTTAAAAACCCCTGATTTCTCTAATGTTGATCACAGCCATGCTTGGAGGCTGTGTTTGCAAGAGGATTATCCTCCTTCCCCGAGGAATGGTGAGGATCAGGATATAAGTGCTCAAGTCTTAAAATCAGAGCTTCCTGAGATGAGTCTGGAGCTCTGCAGATGCATCACTGAGTCCCCACAGGGCTGAGCACGGTGCTGCTTCAGATCAGCCACTGCACCCTGAGGGCCCATCCAGCCCACGAGGCTGTTTGCTAAATGCTCTGCAACAGGGAATATTCGTTTTTTTATAGACCAGTGACTAAAGCACAAACTCAACCCCAAGATGCCTTGGCTGAGTCCTCCCTAAATGAGACACAGCTTAGGTGGTCACTGAGCATCTGGCTCGGCATTTTTTGAGCATTTAGGAAACCTGAATTTTTAAAACGAAATCACCTCCTCTGTTTGGGTATCCACAACTCACCACAGAGCTTAGGGCTGCGGTTTGGCTGCCAGACCCATTCCCAGCTTCCAGGCTGCAAGGGCTTATATGGATGTGGTCACGGGTGAAATAAATACACATGTCAGAATGAGGTCCCTCGTTGCTCTGCCATCAATATTTTTCATTACTTGTTTTTAAAATAGATTGTTATGGTTCTATTATTTAGCAGAAAACAGTATAATGTGTTCACACATTACAAGAACATTTATGGGAGGAACATTATGCGCGGAGTAAATTAGAAAGAGTCTTCATATATTCTGATTAATTCAAAATGCGGCAGTAAATCTTATCGCTCGAGCACATTTAACTATCGCAAATTATATCATATAAAAAAAAAAACCCCTATCAGGGCTCCCCCCTCGAGTGCCAATATTTACTGAGGCCACCCTTTTGCGGTGATAACCACTCTTCATTTATCAAGGCCCGATCTTGCTGCAACCAATAGCGAACGGTATCGACAGCCCCATGCTGAACATAATTACTCAACGGGAACCATGGCAAATCAATTAATCAGGGTGTTCCTCAAGTTTAATTTTATGGCACTCCAGCACCAGGATAAGCAATCACTCATGTTGCTTTGGGTGAATGAACTTTACCCACCGTGTTTACAACTGTTGAACAGTTTAGTGCGAGTAATTGAGTGCTACACGTTTAATCTTTCTCAGGGGCCCAGTTTTGCAGTGGGATGCAGTTCCCACTCAAGTCCTGAGAACGTTTCAGCTCTCACCAGTTTGGAGCCAGGACCTGCAGCCCCTTTCTCAGGATGCTGAGCACTTCCCCACGGGTTGGATCCACCAGGCCAAGGAGCAGATCTGTGCCCCAGCTGGCTGCATTGAGCCTCTCCTGTAGGGTGTGCAGAAGGGAACAAGTCCGCAGCTGGCACCCCAGAGGGACCTGGACAACCTCTGGGCCTCATGAGGTCCAACAAGGCCAAAAGCAGCTCAAAGGAGGGGATTCTGCCCCTCTGGTGAGACCCCATGTGCGGTGCTGCATCAGCTCCGGGGTCCCCAGCACAGGAAGGACATGGAAGTGTTGGAGCAAGTCCAGGCCACAAAGCTGTTCGGAGGAATGGAGAACCTCTCCTGTGAGAAAAGGCTGAGAGAATTTAGGTTGTTCAGCCTGGAGAAGAAAAGGCTCCAGAGACCACATTGCAACCTTCCAGTACTCATAAGAAAGACAGGTTTTTATCAGGGCCTGTTGTGCTAGGACACGGGATGATGGTTTTCAACTAAAAGAGGGTCAGTGTAGATTAAAGAAGAAATGTTTGACAGTGAGGTTGGTGAAACACGGGCAGAAGCTGCCTGAAGAGGTGGTGGGTGCCCCATCCCTGGACACATTCAAGGCCAGGCTGGATGGGGCTCTGAGCAAATTCATCTCGTTGAAGATGTCCCTGCCCATGAGGGAGGAGGGTTGTACCAGATGGCCTTTAGAGGTCCCTTCCAGCCCAAACCATTCCATGATTCCACAAAACCAGAGCTATGAGTGTTTGAGCAGCATTTTAAACACAAGCAAGGCAAAGCCCAGCTCCACAGTGCTGAGGTGAGGCCGTTCAGCAGACAGTGTTCCAGGGTGGGACTTGGACAGAGGTTCAGCCCTCAGACCATCAAACCACAACACACAAACCCCACTGAGCTCTGTGCCTCCTTTCAGTACCATGGTATTGATCACCAGGCTCCTCTGTAAAACACTTTAAGGCGCTCTGACAAAAGGAGCAATACAAAAGTTACCTGTTAGTGACATTACCTGCATTTACTGAAATCAATGGGCTTTTTAACCACTAAAGAAGTTGGCCTTCTATTTGCAGTACACTGAAGTGCTTACACAAACCCAGGCTGTATGAAATATGCACATTGCTTACCTTAGTGAAACCACCTCATTAGTTCCCTTCTCCCCTCTGCAGTCGCTTCATGGCTCTCCAGTTACATATTTTTGTGATGTATGTGGTGGTGGTGGCAGCAGCAGCCGGGAAAGCTCTGGCAGCTCTCAGACCTTTGCGAGTTACTACTTAAGGTGCTGCTTAAGCCATTAATGGGTGGGTCAGATCCTGAGTTTAGGAAAATTAGTGAGGATCTGTTGATTTCAGCTGCTCTTCCCAGCTTTACCCTAGTTATGAGTTAGTCTGTAAAAATAATAAAGGTTTGTTGTTAAATATATAGATCAAACAGGACATTTGTGCCTGAAGCCTTAAGATTTTTGCTTTCTTCTAATATTTTCTAAAGGAACAATGTTTACACCTATTATATGATATGAGGCCCAATATATCCCCCAAAAATACTGCAGTTTTCCACTGTCCTCTGCCCAGAACAGCTCTTGACTTTGAAATAGAAGCCATGAAAATAACTGAATCTTTTCTTCAAGGATAGAAAACAAAAGTAGGAAAATGAATATCCCGAGTCACTGAATTTACCTGTCTGCTTTCTGTGTTGCAGCCATCAGCACCGAGGAGATAAGTGCCTGTGTTGGTGTGTCCCTTGGCATTACAGCCAGCAAGGGGAAGCTGGATCTGGGAGCATCTGTGACATACTCTGACTGCAAAACGAAAGGATTCCAGAAAGTCGGTACAGCAGCAGGGCAGGGGTCTGTGGAGGCACCTGGGGTCACTTGTCTTGGTCACTTGGGCATGGAGGTTTGAGTGGGGTCACACAAAGTGTGAGGAAGGGAGCTCTGGTGCCATCCCCCAGATGAGGTGGGACCACAGAAACTTTGGGTCCAAGTCTCCAGGGGTACTGACCCCTCTTAGAAGAGCAGGAATAAATGTAGATTAATTAACCTGGATTGGAGACAGAGGCTGTGGGGTGGCTGGGAGGCTTCAGTCCTCAGCAGTGACAGACTGGGCATGCAGGGCAACTAAAAAAAGTGAAAATTGACTATAAAAGGTACTCAGAGAAGGTAGGAACCCCCACATTTGTGCATTTCATAATGAGCCATAGTGATCTATTGCCCATGTCCTGCCCAGAAACCAGGGCTGGAGGACTGCAGCCTCTCCAGGCCTTATTAGCTTGGAGGATTTGGGATGCTCAGCTTGTCACCTCGTGATAAGGTGGTGCCAGGGCTCACCCCACAAGCAGGAAGCTCCAGGCTGCCATCAATCCCAGGAGGCAGCTCCCTGAGAGCCCCCTGCACGACTGATCTCCCCTCCATTTCGCAGTTTCTGGAGTCTGCATGGAAACAGCAGCTGAATAATCCGTGTGAAATTCAACTTTCCAGATCCTGAGAGCCACAGTGCAGTCGTGGAAGACATCATTCCCCGGATTAGAGGGGGAGATACCAGCAACAGTGGAGGGCTCCTGAACAGCTGGGATGGCGAAATGTATCGGCAGTGGGGAAGGTCATTAAAATATAATCCCGCTGTTATTGATTTCCAGGTAAGGCTTTTCTGCAGTTGGAGAAACTCTGCCGCTCTGAGGAATGAAAGTGTAGCCGAGCAGATCATTTCGTATTTTTATTGTGATCCCATCACAGAACAAGATTAAATGTAATGGGCCACTGATCTGGTAACCTCTTATTCATTTCACAATGGGGAGTACATCTCCCACCGGCCGCGTCCGCAGGGAGATGGACAAGGAGCTTAATGCTGGATTAGTGCCAGGTTAAGTTTCTGACGTGCTCCCCAACAGCTTCACCATGAATTGCAGCTGCATTCATCCCTGTTACTCTCCCTGATGCTGCCCGCCCTCCTGTACAAGCAGAGCACTCTCAGGGGGCCGGGGAAGGTGTTTGGTTTCCCCCCACCCAGCACAGACAGCCCCCTCCAGGAGTCCTCTGAGCAGGGAGCTCCTGGCTGCTTTCTCAGGTGGATCCTGTCTCTCTCCACACCCCAAAAAGAGTCTGTGGCCATAAGAATCAGCAAAGCTCTACTCTGCCCATTGTTTCACTGGATGCCCCACAAAATGGGAAGATCACTGGAACATCTTATAGGGCTTCTGAGGGGGGGAGGAGATGGGTGCAAGCACAGGGGATGGAAAGGGACAGAGAAGAGCAATCCTACAAACAAATAATCCAGGGCAGACCTGGCAGAGGCATGAGGGGGTGGCCACAACTCCTCAGCTGTGGTGAGCAGGACCACAAGGACCCCAGGATCGCCGGTCTGCTCCAGGAGCAGCTGTGGCATGTAGGGGAGGGACTTCTGTCATAGCAGGGACACGCTGCCATTTCTATCCCTCTTGTCTTCATTTGAAAGCAGGTCTGAAAGCTCTGACAGAGAGTGGGAGAAGGGAAAATGGATTTGGGAATTATCTGTGTTATTGGCAGGACTGTGCAAGCCTTCCTGGGCAGCACCTTGGTGGCGGGAAGGTCTGATAACACTGAAGTGCTTTCAGTTCCAGCTGCAGGTTATTCACCTTTTTGCACAAGTTCCCATCAATTCTGGGCAAAATTTCCTGCAGTTTTACAGTAAACTATGCAGTGACCTCTTTGTTGGCTGCTCCAGAGCTGAGCAACGGGAGTGGCCGATAGGTGCTCGTGTCCACTGCGGCAGCCCTTACCTGCAGCTCCCTCAGTTTGTCCAACAGGCTTGTGCAAATTTGCCCACGAGCTCTTCCCAAAGCCCAGCTGATCCTGATCCTCGCCAGGAACCACTCTCACTGTGCCTTGTACAGTGAGCTGACACCCAGCTCTTCTCTGGAAACAGTTCCTGGGAGTGTTTGCACAGGTGCTTCGATGGACAAATGTAAATAAGGGTCCTCAGACAGCCCCAAGATTTTAGCTTTAATACTCTTGAATATCAATATTCAGTTGGGCAAGTTATAATTACAGCTGCCCAAACTGGCCTGTTTTTGCTGACTGGGATATAGAAACTGGATTTTGCTGCCAGAAATATGATGGGTGAGTTACATTCCCAAAGCTGTAGATGACAGTATTATTTCACTACATCAAAGGGCATAAAATATATAGGCAAAATTCCTCATTCTCAGCATTTACTGGATATTTCACAATCTGGCCACTGTAAGTGATAGGTTGGCAATAAATTTTGATGATACCCTCTGTCCGAAGCTCTTACCAAAACATTTTCTTCAAAAAGGCAAAAAGCATGCAAGGATCTCAGGGATTGTGACAGCACTAAGAAATCAGTCAAAAAACCGGGCTTACTGGGGTGTTTTAATTTATCATTCAAATCCATACTAAAACCCCACAGCATGTCCAGAAAAGCCAATCCCCCACAAACCTCCGAGATGAGGAAGGTTTTGGAACGGTGGTTTCTCACTGGGGCCCATCAGTCGCAGCAACACATTTGCATGATGTACATGCAGCTGTCGAGGAAGACAAATGAGTTTTTCCCGAGTCCTGAATTCATCCAGCAGTGTCATGGCATCCCAGTTGCTGCCCAGCTGAAATTGTTTCCGTGCTCTCCCCAACTCCATCCCCCGCAGCTGCAGCCCATCCACGAAATCCTGCGCAGAAGCGGCCTCAACATGGAGACCAAGCGGCAGCACCTGAAACGGGCTCTGGAGGAGTTCCTGCTGGAGTTCAGCCCCTGTCGCTGCGGGCCCTGCCAGAACAACGGGGAGCCCGTGCTGGTGGGGGACACCTGCGCCTGCCAGTGCCGCCCTGGGTACAGGGGCCCCGCCTGTGAGGACACGGAGCGCCGAGGTGAGAGCCTGGCTGCAGCAGGGCAGGGGGACAGGCAGCGAAGGGGAGCAAAAGGGATGGATTCCCCCTCCCCATGGCCGAACCAACAGCTCCTGGCACCCACACAGCAAACCCACCTGCCCTTCTGCCTCAGTTTTCTTGCTGCGTTATCCCGAGCAGCCCTGCAAGAGGCTGAGATCGGCAGCTCAGGACAAAGGGGAATGGCTTTAAATTGAAAAAGAGCAGGGTTAGGTTAGAGATAAAGAAGAAATTCTCTCCTGTGAGGGTGGTGAGGCCCTGGCACAGGTTGTCCCATCTCTGGAAGTGTCCAAGGCCAGGTTGGATGGGGCTTGGAGCAGCCTGGGGTAGGAGAAGGTGTCCCTACCCGTGGCAGAGGGGTTGGAATGAGATGTTCCCTTCCAACCCAAACCATTCCGTGGTTCTGTGATTATTATAAATAGAGTAGTGGAAATGAGGGGGTGTTTAATCACTGGATTAAATCCAGGAAAACCTCTGGGGGGGTTGTGGCATACTGCTAAGGATGGCTGCTCTAAGGGGGAGAGCACAAACCTCAACAGGCAGGGAGGGGAGGGAAGGGGAAAGGCTCAGGTGAAGCAGTTGCTCCCACAACGTGCCACCAAAATTCCCATTTTAGTAAAAACTTGCTACATTGCCAGATTTCCCACACCCTCCTGGGATGCATTTTGACTAGAGGGAAGTATCTATTTTAGGATGAAAAAATATGTTTTTCCAAAGTGACAGGCTTATATTTATGTTTTCTTTGTCACTTCCTATATATCCTAAAAAGTTAAGTGGGTAGCAAAAAAAGCTGAGGTCAGAACAGGCTCTTTCATTTCCAAAAAAGTTGCAGTTCTCTCTGTATATTTTTGTCCTGATTCATGATGACAAAAAAAAAAAAAAAAAAAAAAAAANCAGTGACTACAGAAAAAAAAAAAAAAAAGAAAGAAAAAAGAAATCGAAAACTTAGCACATGAAGCTGACAGAAAAATCCATCTTCAGAGCAGTTCCACCAGGCAGAGCTCCAGGCCTTCAACCGTGGGCTCATCACTGGGGTCTCACCAGCGGAAAATCAAAGCTGTGATGAGATAAGGAGTTGGAGCAGAGCTGGGGACAGGGTCTGTGAGGCTGAATGCCACAGCTTTGCTTCAGTGACTGCAAAGTGGGTTTCTTTAAAAAGCTCAGGTGCTTTAATTGTCTCCAAATCTCAGGAATTTGCTTGGGAAGCTCAGGACCTGCCACCAAAGCAGCACACTGAACCAACCCTGTGCTCCTTGGTTTTAGCAACAGTGGGGACAGGCACCCTTCTAACTCTTGGGCAATTTTTAGTTTCAAATTTTCACTTCCAAAACTCATTTAAGACCAAACTAATTTTTTTTTTTTAAAGCACAGTTTTGCCGCAGATGGAAAATGCAGCTTTCCAGGCAGCACTAAGTAAGAGCACACACATCCATTTGCGCTGTCTGGATTAATAAAGTGCCCAAGCCAGGCATGAAGGCCAGATGAGTAAATAAAAAACGACAGTAAATGACAGCCATCAAGCACTCCCATCATTCAGGAGCACCGCCATAATCCATAGTATCGACCGCTCCTGACAACCCTGTCTGTACTGTAATGAAAAAGCTCTGAAATGACCCATCTCCAAAAGGACCTTTCACAACATCCCCACGACGTTAGGGGACTTCTGTCCCTCTGCCTTGGTCAGAGGTGAGAAAATTGCTGCAGAGAGAGTTCTGAGCTGCTCTTTGGGAAAGGAAAACCAAGGCACAGGGTTTGAAATGGGCTAAGAAGGAAAAGAAACAGCTGTTGGTGTTTGGGGTGATGATGTTTCACCTGCCCTGGCTTCAAAGTGCCTTGATCTCTACAGCCTGGGCACGGCTGAGATGGAGCAGGGAGCCCATAATCAGAGAGGTTCCAGCCAGAGCTGAAATCCCTGTTTTTGTTTGTTTTTCCCTTTCTCTGCTGTGTGTCCCCAGGTGGCGAGACGGACGGGCGCTGGAGCTGCTGGTCGGGCTGGTCCCCGTGCCAGGCGGGGACATCGCGGCGCAGCCGGCACTGCTCCAACCCAGCCCCGCAGCACGGTGGGCAGCCCTGTGCTGGGAAGAACCTCCAGAGCAGAGCCTGCTGAGAGCCCAGGGTGCCTGGCACAGCGGGGTTTGGAACTATCAATACTCCAGGCGTGCGATGGAATTACCCCCGGGAGAAATAATCGATCGGTGACGCGTTTCTGTACGTGCTGGATCCACTGTGTGAAACCTGAGCAGCTGGTCCCATGGTTTGGTCCCACCAGATGGGATGAAAGCCCCGCCAGATGAGATGGGAGCCCCACCAGTGCCCAAAACCACTGCTGCAGCACAGGAGGTGGCAGCGAATCCACCCAAAGGAGGTGGCTTTGCTGCTGGGTGACCGCGGGGCTGCAGTGTGCCATGAAATAAACCCACTGTGAGTGTTTACAGAACTGAGCCTGACTCCCAGGGAGTTTGTGTATTTTCCTTTGGGAAACACGCGAGAAGCTCACGATCCCTGCGTTTCTACGCAGTTGGTATTGACATATGCACCACGAAACTTTTGTGAGTTGGCACTGTCAGATCTGTAAGTCCAGCATATTGGCCGGGGCTGCATTTGCAGCAAAGCCATATGCTGCTCTGCATGGGGAAGGCTTCAGCCTAAAGATGCCATCATCACAGCACAATGTAAGCCCAAACTGATGGGGAATCTTAAATAAATAAATAAAGCAATAAATAGAGAGGCTCAAACGCAGCCGTTCGGCAGAGGATGTTCACGCACAAGCAAAGGCTTTTCCTCGGTAAGATCAGTGATGAATTGACTATTAGCACGCAGGCATTTTATCTCCCAGGCACACAGAGCCTGAGAAGATGCTAACAGGCTGCTTGATTTAAGGGGCTTTTTTGAATGTGAGACGTAAATCTCAGCACAAGAATGCACACAGTATTGAACTGTGTCCAGAGACCACGGCGAGAGCCTGCAGCTCCCTCTTCTTAATGAACTGCCACAAAAACCCGGGATGGACGGAAGGCAAATGGCACTTCATTTTCCTGAGCTTTTCATTACAAGGGGAGAAGGGGAAAAAAAAAAGCCCTGAGAAGGAATCAGGCATTATGAACAACAACAGCACCAAAACCTCAAAGCACAAAGCAGCCCTTCTGTAGATGTCTGAATGGAAAGAGGGAGCAGAAAGGAATCGTGGTTTAGTGAACGGAATTGCTCAGGTGCTTGGAAATGCTTGTTTTTCAACTGTGTGTCAGGGGGGATTTACAGGCTGACACTCAGCTGATGTAAATCAGTGTTGCCCCTTCACTGCAGCTGATTTATGGCACCTGAAGATCTGGCCCCATATTTTCTTCTGTGGGCATGTTTGCCAAAGGCCAATTTTTTTCCCCACTTCTCTTTTGCTTGTAAATGAAACTCCGGGCTGGAAACAACAAACCATGTTGTCTCAGACCCTGAGATGGATTGTTCTGTGAAAAATCCCTTTGCTGAGGGGCAAAGCTGTGGCCTTTTGAGCCAACTTTGCTATTCCAGGTGAAGGAGGTGTTCACCCAGAGAGGAATTTGCTCACAAGGGTTTGACTCTGATGCCTTCTGCATGAGGAAATGCAGCAGCACGAAGCACCCATGGATTGGTGTGACATAGACATGCCAGAGAAATGTGGAATCACCACAGGTGATTTAATGAATGCTGTTTGGCACTGGGCTGCCAGGTTGTGTGGAAACGAGACAGGGCTCTCACACCAAGGACTCACAAGCAATTCCTACCTTTGCATCAACTTCTTAGGGCTCAGGAAAATGCCTGCAAGTAAATGAATACAAAGTCACCTCAGCCAGAAAGCCAAGTACGCTTCTTTTTTGACCAGAGGGGAGAAATTAATGAACAGAAAGATCTGATGCCTTGGAGGCTGGGAAAAGATGGGGCCTGCAGGAAAACAACCTGCATCCTCAGCTTTTAGAGCTGTTTCTAGAAGGATAAATCACAGAAGAACCACCAAAAAAAAAAAAAAAGAACCAATCCAAGTGATTAAAGGAACTGCATGCAAAATGCCACCATGAAACATATAAATAAGAGCAGAAAAGATGTTTTACCTGCAGTTATTCATTCTCTTCACTCACCTCACAGCCCAAGGCACTGAGACACAAACCCAAGGGCTTCCTTCAAACACCAAAGGCAGGTGGGTAGTGCCCCTCTCCTCCCCCTCCACCCCCAGGGCTCAAACATCCACGTGCTGAAACGCAGGAGCAGCGAAGCAGAAGTCAGAAGAAAGGAAGAAGCTGCCTGTAAGGTCTGGGAAGAAAAAAAAAAAAAAAAAAAAGAAAAGATTATGAGCAATTACACATTTACAATGGCAGTGGAAGAAGCTAATATATCTCGTGCTGAAGTGGGCAGCAGGAGAGTTGTGTGAGATGAGATAAGCAGCAGAAATGTGCGTTTCTTAGTTAAACTAAAAGCTTGGAGGGTACAATAAAACACCGCAGTTCCACCCGGCTTTTAATGAATGGATTTTCCCCTCTTGCACACTGACATACATTTGATGTAGTTATTTATCCTATATATTTCTGGCGGCATATTTCCCAGGAGACCTTGTTTATCTCGCTCACAAGCACATGATGGATGCATGGCGCGTTGGATAAATGGTATCACAATCAGATATTTTTATGGATATAGGCAAACTGGGTTATTAACAAAGGAAGGGCAGGGAGGAACCAGCACGCAGAGGAAAATAGGAAATGATTGATGACAATACACCTGAGGTTGCAAGGTGTAGGCTCCAGATAACCAGCTAACAGGAGAGGAGATAAGGGCAGTGCTTGAGACAGAGCTGTTTTCTACCTCGGGGTCAATGTCACATCGGCTGTCCCAACGCCTGCGTCCCTCTGAGCCCGTGAGTTCAGGGCAGGCAAAAATTCCCTGGCAGGAGCAGCTCAAAAACTGTTGCCTTCCCTTTTTATGTAGCGGAATGCACAGGCACAGGGAGATACAAAACATTTCATCCCATCAGAAACACCTGGAACAAAAGAAATTCCAGGTTCTGGTGGATTTGGGGAGGAACTGGTTTGTGGTGCTGTCCACCACAGTGGGACCTGTGGTGCTGCACTACAAGTAAGTAAAAATACTTGTTTATAATGGTAATAATTCCTGTATTCAACTCTAACTTTTTGATTTACAGAAGCAGGGGGTATGAAAATGGGATATAAGAGGAAGATAAATCTGCAGGCATGAATGGCCCTGAAATCTGTCAGTTGTGTTGGGTGCTCACTGGGCTCTTCAGCCATCAGGGCAGAATGAAGAGTTGGAAATCTGGGGACTGTTTACACCTCTGAATGGACTTTCTGGGTGGCTTTTACCAAAACATCTTGATCTGGGAGAAAACCTGGACAGGAACAACTGCATCCATCTGACAGCAGGAGAAACAGGAACATGGTAATTGGGCAATACTGACCCAGCAAGGCCCCAGCTGCAGCCTGGGCCACGTTCCAGCCTCACTGGTAAAGGGTCTGCGTGACAGGACACAACAGGGAGCACGTGAATCCAGGCTGGAAAGCAGTGCAGTTCCCCGTTGCTGATGGAGACATCAGGGTGACAAGATTCCAGCTGGTTTTCTCCTGGGAAAGCTGGATGTAGCAATTACACACCTGAAATTCCCTTTTGGGAGTTCCCGAAGCTGCAGTATCACAGCAGCAATGCCTTCAAGCAGGGAGGTCCAAACAAATGCAGCATCTCCGTGTTTATCCTGTTCCTTTCCTCAAGAAAACTGCTGTGAAAATACAATGTGGGGTGAGTGTCCTAACCAAAGGGATGGGCTGGAGCAGCACGAGCCGAGCTGAGCACGTGCAGCCCTCCCGAGCTCTCACAGGTGGGTCATTAATCTGAACTTACACAGGGAGTGCCCGTTAGGAACACCAGTAAAGGATGGTACCAAAATTTAATGCGAACCAAAATGAAACAGTAAAAGCTTCAGCAGAGCATTTTTTATTGCCCCCCAGGTGACCGTAAATCATTAGTTCGGCGAATCAAAGCACAAAATCGCAAGGACAAGATGAAGTTATGTCCTTTATGGGAGACTTCCGAGCCTACAGGCTGAACATTCAACCACTCATTCTTCAGGCAGACCATCCTGGTGATCTTGATGACTGTCAAATCTCTCGTCTCTTCCTCCAAAAAAAACCAACCCAAATTTACAAACTCAGGTACTGCCACCACTTCAGAAAATCGGGGTTTTCCTGATTTGGGAACAACAGCCCCCGTTCAGGTCGCTACACTTGGGTCTCCTTGCCACAGCAGTGAAAAGAGGCACCACTGCTGTGTGTTTAACCAGCCTGATGATCAGGAAAGGTGGCTGAATTTACAAACCCCACTTGACTCATCTGAGAAATGTCCTTAATCAGAGCACACCAATGATTCTCAAGAAGGGCAGGCAATGACACTGCAGTTCATGTCCCCAGAGGCACCCATGAACCATGTTCAGGGTCCTCAGCTCCAGAGCTTCTATAGTGTCCCTTCAAAAAACTTGGAGGAATATCCTGCTTCACACAGTGACCTCTTTGACCATGACCCAAAAACGAATCTCTTGGCGAATTTCCACCACACAAAGGATATTGCACCTACCCAGTGGGAAAGGGAAATGTTTGGGGCTGGCAGTTAAATGACGAAGTCCATAATGAGCACAGAGCCCTCTTGTTTTACATATGCAATGTGCTCTGCCTTTCTTACAGCTGTCACAGGAGCCCTGTCGATAAGTGTGGAGGCGGCGTGGGGGCTACAACTAAATGCATGTTGCATTGTTCAGATGTCAGGGAGCCTGAGCTGCTCTCACAGGAATTGCATTCAGACAACGTCAGTCTGAAAGGGAAGCAACGGGCGATACCAGCCCACCATCAGCAGCTCTGCTAAAAATCCCTCCAAAGAAGACTTTGACCTTGCAGATGTTAGAAGACTCACAACACCCAGGAACAACTTCGCACTGGTGGAATTTCCCTCTGCAGCACAGCAATCGCTGGTTATTTTGCAGCAGGCCCAACCAAAGGTCTTTGCAAAAATCATTTACCACCACCAGAGCAGTAGAAGGCAAGTCCTTGGAACGATCCAGGCTCAGGAAATGGGGCAGAGTGTTTTAAGTTCCTCTGGACTGGGATGCACAGCTCCAGGGGTGGCAATAACAGGTGAACCATTCAGTTTGGCTCTTTGCACAGTGAACTCTCTCCAGGTCAGATGTCCCAGCCTGGGTGGACCCAGCAGCAGCTGGAATATTGGCTTTCATGGGATCAGACTGATGAACCTGAGCTTGTCTGGGGCAAAGGCAGCTGCCAAGGGCAGAAGACCTCAGGCGATGTGGAGACAGTTTTGTCAAAATGTTCCATTTGTCCCAGAGAAGCTGTGGCTGCCCCATCCCTGGAAATTTCCAAGGCCAGGTTGGGTGGGGCTTGGAGCAACCTGGGATAGTGGAAGGTGTGACAGTGGCAGGGGGTGGGAACAATACAATAAATTGGGAAAGCAGAGTAGTAAGGCACAGGGGCTCTAAATGTCACCTTAGACACTGTTGTGCTCATTGAGTTTAAGCTTTAATGTGCTGTATTTTGCTCCTCATTACACAGCTGCCTCCACAGAAGCTGTGCATTGGTGCACGTCCTGCTGCACATAAGATGAAAGAGTCTCTTCTCAAAGGAACCTTCAACAACAAGGCAGTACAATCTGAAATCGTGCAGCTACCAAACACAGACAGAGAGAAAGCTGCTCTCATTTAGCCCATCGCAATAAAGGCAGGGAAAAGGCAAAATATTGAGGTCAGTGAGCACATGCATTCCCATGGGAGAACTGCACATCCAAAGGTGAGGTTCTAACACCCTCCCAGAGTCTTCTGAAACATTTCTGGCTTGGATGAGACCCATGAGCAGAGAGAGGCCAGCTCAGAAGTTCAGTGAGGGGATGTCTTCCCAAGCAGGCTGCCAAGTGCCCACCAGTTTTGTGTGAGTTCCTACTGATTCCCCCTAGCAAGGAACCGTCTCAGAGTCCGGCCCTGAGCACAAGGAGCCACCACGCTGTGGGGCAGGGTTGTTGCACTGGCGCCTTCTTGTCCTCTGACCTCCTGAACACGGGGACCAGCTGGCCCAGCACCCCCAGTTTCCATTAATAGCAGCATCTGGAAAACAAAAAACCAAGAAAGCTGGAAAGGACTGTCAGAAGCACGCAGCTCTTTCCATGGGAAGGGCTGTCAGCTCCCATGAATCACATCTGAATACAAACAGCTCTGCCCCTGTCCACATCACTAACAATGTACTGGAGTCATTAACAATGAGGGATTGTTTCGGAGATGTTAATTCTCTGTTCTGGTGTTTGTTCAAATTGCACTTCAGGAAGACACAAAAAGGGGAAATGAAGTCAATTAGCTTTGTATTTGCTTGAAGGATGTTTCTCTCTTTGTCTTAGTCCAAGCCTAGATAAGAAATAGACCAAGTAAACTTGTCTCAGCCACATTTCGAGGTGCTAGGGGCAGTGTTAGCACTTCAGTGAACAACAGCTTGACTATTCAGCTTTCCCTCCATTGCTTTTCCTATTACACGGATTCTTCTGGACCCTGAGCATGTGAGTGACACAAACTCAAAAACCTGAGAATCACGGAGGCGACACATAAAAGGAGGAAATGGGAGTGAGAAATGAAGTTACAGTGTTGACAAACGGATGGATGTGAGCTTTGGGAGGGCTGAATGTGACTGTGAGTGTGAAAATCAGACTGAAGCAAGGTGTCAGGGACTCCAGGCTCCATGGACTGCCTTAGAAACACCCACAAAAGTGACCCCTGGTTCAGTGAAATCCTGGCTGGAAGTGCATTTCAGGCTGGCTCAGTTTGGACACAGCCATGCAGAGTGAGTCCTGGGTAAGGCTGTAAACAAAGCCAGTGATGGATGCAGTGCATCAAATCGTGGGATGGTGCCAGAGCTCGGGGTGCCTGGGATCTGGTATTATGTAGCATCTAAATTAATGAGCTGGAAGGAGTAAACAAAATGATTAAATTCACACATGATCCTAAACTAGACGGAGTTAAGAACATCAGTCAGGAGACAGCAGAGACATAAAGTGACCAAGAAGCATTAATAAACGCTTCAAAACAACATAATAAGATTTTAAGATTAAAATGCATGGTAGCATATCTGGGGGAGAACAGTTTGCAGCATGCTGGCTTTATCAAAGGGAAAAACTTAGGAAACAGACTTGTTTCCTGAGGAGGAGACCCGAGGCTTTCCAGGGATTGTAAACCAGGCAGGAATTCCTATTTTGATACAATTGCAAGGCATGTACATGCAAAAATAAACCCACCACCCCAGGAGGGCACGGAAATTCAGAATGGGGCAGGGAAAATACATCTGTCCCCTTTGCAGGGGCCCAGCTGGGTGTGCTGGGCTGGGCACAGCGGGGACAGCCAGGGCTGGCATCACCCCCCATCCGTCAGCTGCCCTCCCTGGACACCCCTAACCCAGCTGGGGCTGCCTGCTCGGGGCTGGGTCCCTCTCACCTTTCCTGCTGCTGATCTCACAGGCGGTGCCGCGGTGGCCCAGGGGACACAAGCACTCACACTCTGTTCCTGAAAGCAAGCAGAGAGGGTGGGAATTACAGCCCTGGAGCTACACTTCCCAACAGGCATCCACTTCTCTCCAGCACTTCATCATCTGGGAGGAAGGGACAGCGGGTGAAATGTCATTTTTCTGCAGTGCTGAAGGGATCAATGTCAATAAAGAGGGGAGCTGTGACTGCCCTGCCAGCCCTCTCACCTCCCCAGCCATTTGTTCCTGCCCTGCAGCTCAACCTCAGACTCACTGGTGCAATTCCTCAACCCAGGGGACCACAGAGTCCTCCTGCTCCTCTCCAAGAGTGATCACAGAATCCTGGAATGGTTTGGGTTGGGAGGGACCCTAAAGCTCATCTCATTCCAGCCCTGCCATGAAGGAGACACCTCCCACGCTCCCAGGGTGCTCCAAGCCCTGTCAATCCCTGTCCAACCCTGGCCTTGGACACTGCCAGGGATCCAGGGGCAGCCACATCTTCTCTGGGCACCCTGTGCCAGGGCCTCACACCCTCACCGCCAGGAATTAATCCCCAATATCCCATCTGACCCTGCGCTCCCTGTGGCCTCCTCTGGACTCACTCCAGCAGCTCCACGTCCTTTCACCACTGGGGTTTCAGAGCTGGACACAGCACTGAGGGTGGGGTCTCTGCAGAGAGCTCTTGGTAAAGCTGATAAAGAACAAACTGCAGCAGCAAGGAAGAGCAGCCAGGACAGGAATATCCCAGCTTGGCTTTGTGGCAGAGGAAAAGCCCAATGTCCCTGCTCTGGCTGCCCAGGACTGTGGCATGCATCCCATGTCAGGAACCTGGAGGACATTTCCCACTCAGGAAAATATAGGGCCAGTTAAAACCTTTAGCTGAGAGGATCCTAAATGAAACACTAACCGGGACTCAGCTCCCCCAAAGTTATTTAAACAAAGGTCACCACGAGACAAATGCTTGAAGTGCCACAATCAGCTGGCTGGTACCTGAAGTGATGGTTTCTGCATTAGACACAATTTGATGATAACGATTCTCATCAGGACTTTTGCTGATGCAGATTGGAATTAGGCACTTGACAAAATGGTCCCTTTGTTAGCAGCTCTCATCACATCATATAGCTCTTGTTTAGGCAGAGCGGTCGGTTTTCATTTAATTTGATTATTTTTCCCCTTCATTTTTTAAATCACAGCCTGCTTACAAAGGAGGCCAGCTTCTATCAGGAACAGGGGGAGGTGGTGGTGATCACTGTGCTTGGCACTTATGTGGGGCTTTTCATCTTCAAAACAGTTTTACAAACACTAATTAATGCTGAGACAGTAGTCACTTCTCCAGGAGGGTAGAACCAATCTTAAAAGCAAAAGAAGACTTAAAGATGCCAAAGATTTTTTTTTTTAAAAAATGCATAATTGAGAAATAACAAATTCTTCTGTAGAACTGATACAGTTAATGGTCACTCCCATTACAAAGACACATCCCTTGACTTTGCTGTCTTTACTTACCAGGACTCTACAAACAGAGCAGATTTAAAAAAAATAATTACCTGATAAAGAAATGACAGGAGAAACTAAAGAGCAGATTGCTTGCCACTCACTCCCCACAAATTCCCAACTGATTTCGGTCAGGAGGGTAGGAGAGAGGAGCAGGATCCCTGTACCTCGCAGGAAGGGGATGCCATTCCCATGGCACGGAGCACAGCGGCAGGAACTGGTCTCCAGCTGGAACTCCTCCAGAGCCCGTCGCAGGTTCTCCTTTATTTTGACTGAATCAGCCAAGTCAGAGGGAGTCACCAGCTCATACAGCGGCTCTGTCTAAAGGGAAGGAAGAAACTGCATTAATTCCCAATTAATTCCCTGTGAACATCCCAAGGCTCGGAGGTGGCACAGCTGCAGAGGGAAATGGAGGCTGGGTGGCACAAACTCCAGGTTTCCCATTGCTGGGAACTTAAACCTTGGGAACAACAAGGCCACGGTGTCAGGAATACTCACAGGGATGCTCCCCTTGGCTTCCAGCACCAGAGCAGCTGGAAATGTGTAACAAAATACAGCAGCCAAACTGTTGGCTGACCAACAGGCTCACTGCACGGGAGTTTCATTAAATCCTCTCTATTCCATTTCTTCTAGTACAGACATCTTTAGATTAGATTTGCTCAAACTTACATTTTCTGAATGATCTCTTACTCTGATTTAAAAAATGTCCCCTAAAAACCATCCACAAAATCTCCCCCTCCAGTCCCCAGCACAGCCAGAGGCAGCAGTCACAGGGATTCACATCAGCACTTCCACCTTCATCACTCCTGCACTTCCAGGCTGGTTTCTGTCTTTATGGAGCCCAGAAAACTTTCCATTGCCTTCCAGAAGGGAGAGGATTTGATCTCCATCCAGAGATGGTGTCAGGGAGAAGACAAGGGGTGCACAGCACAGTGACCGTGCAGGGACCAAGGAGGCTTTGGCTCGCTCATTTCTTTTCCTCCTGAGAACCAGGGAAAGTTAAGGTGGGGTGTCAGTAGTGCCAGGCACGGGTTGGTATTTCCACGTGCCATCCGAGGATCCATCCCAAATTCCCAGCCTCACGGCAGTGAGGCCACACACAGGCTGAAAGATCCCCCTCCTGCTGTCACAGGCTCAAAATACAAGAACTAAAGAATGTTCCAATAAAAAAAAACCCCCAAACCTCATTTCCTGCTGCTGTACATCCACTCTTCATCAATTATCTGTGATCTATACTTTGCTTTTGGAATTCAGATCATACAAATGAGGAAATACACTAAGAGTGACCTGCCAAGTGCCTCCAGCAGATGATTTATGAACTGATTTGCTTTAGTTTTCCCTAACTAAGCATTCTTGGGCTGACATTTAGTCACACTCCGCTGGTGCTTCTGATCTTCCAGCCCCACAGGGATATTGGTATGGAAATGAAGATACCAAGTCCAAATTACATCCGCCTGAGGCTTCTCACTGGGCAGCCTGGCCACCGATGCCAGGCAAGACAAAGGATGCCTCAGTTCCTCATGGGAGATTTTGCTGTGTGTGGGACTTGGTGCTGAGGATGGCATTTCTCCTCTCTCTGCCCTGAGACCTCCCAGGGCATTTCTGGAAGGTCAATCCACAGTGCCAGATGGGCACTGCCTGTATTTCCAAATTACTCATTTTTGCTTGCTTCTCCATTTTAGAATCCACCTCTTCCTTGAGAAATAATCACCTCATACAAATGTAAAGATTTTCACCTAAAATTAAATTTTACACTGAAAAACAACTATAAATAAACTTCCACCTCTACCAGTCCAAACTCCTGTTTAAAAGGATGTGCTCTTGTATCATTCACTTATTTTGACATTAAAGACAATGAGGCAGAATTGCTACACACTCCTGCTTGCTTTTTGCATTTCTAAAACCCTCCAGGATCAAAAATCCTTGACTCTTCAAAGCCTAACGCATGTTTTTAAGGTTCAGCTAAGCTGCACAAACATCCAGGCATGCACAACGAACCACTCAACCTTCTGAACCAGAGAGAATTGTCACTGGTGCTCACAGAAATTGATAAACATTGAGGCAAATAGAAGTCCTTATAAAATATATGCTGGCAGATATAATTTTGGTAAACTATGCACTGGTAGAAGAGAAGGTGGATGGTCTGATCTGCCTGGCAGGCAGCAGGAAATGACATCTGTACGAGTTGAAGGCACCTCCAACCACAATCTCTTTAAAGCATCACACCTCTGCTTTTCTCAATAGTCCGCCTTAGGGATCTACACTGCACAATGAAGTTTGTTGTTTTTTCCTTTCTCTAAATCCTGTTTATTTAAACACAGAGCTCTCCAAGGTGCTCAGCAGAGAGGAAGTGAAGGCTGCAGTACCTTCAGCTTGATGATCTCGGGGTTGTACTGCACAGCATCTCCCCACTGCTGCATGAGCTCGGCGCTGGGCAGGTCCTTGTGGGCCAGCGTGGTGATGGGTTCACTCGCTCCGCCGCGCACCAGCACCAGGAAATCCTCCACAAACTGCTTCTTGGTGGTGCTGTCTGCAAAAACACACCCAGGAAGTGCCCAGCTCTGCCCAGGTTGTGCCTTTGTGGGCTGCAGGTATCAGCTAACAGCAATACAACCCTGTACAGGATACAGGACCCCTCCCACTCAGAGGGCAAAGGAAAAAGGCCCCAAGTGTTCCTCACCTGGCTTCCTACAAAGTTTGCCCTGTGTCCCTCCTGCTCCCCTGCAGGAATCCCCCACCCTGCATCTCTCCCCTATGTTTCTTCCCCATGGTTTTAAGCTCACAGGTCCTTCTGCATCCTTCTGATGCTCCTCAGCACCAGGGAGATTCTTTCTTCTCCTCCATGTATTTCCAGGTACATTTTCCTCCTGTGCACACCCCCAGCTCCCCACATCCCCAGAGGCTCCCAAAACACCACCACCTGCCCGTTTTCCCTATCAGGATGCAAAAAGGGCCGTGCTGGGTTGCCCTGCTGAGAGGTGGGGGCTGATATTTAACACATTTCTGGCCTGGTGGGTGATGGTTGATCAGTCCCTGCTCTTCCTTGGGATGCTGAGCAGATATTTACTCTCTACACAGAAAATCTCAGGAAAAACCCAACCTTTGGGACACCTCCCCCTCTGTTAAGCCTGGCTGGGGGTAGCCAGCAGCCTCAAAAGTGGCTGTGAGGGAGAGGGGAAATATTTCAGGCAGGTGAGATCACAAAACCTTCCTTTGACTATGACAAAGAAATCGAGTGGCAGAAGTGTTCCGTGCTTACCTCCAATCTCTTTCAGAAGGGCTTTGCAGCCAGCTGAGTCTACTCCAAACGCCACAGAGACTTTACGAAGATTCAAACCGATGTTAAAGCCCTTCTGGGCGCATTTCTGGGCATCACTCAGGGAAAAACCTTAAATACACAACCAAAAATGGCAGGGCTTTAACACAACTGTTCCATGTTTTACGTCCATATACACAGAAAATGGGAGTTGATAAGTATTTTTGCTTTGGAAAATAAAAAAAAAGAGATAAGGTGTAGAAGTTGTGGGTTTTTGGATATTTAACAGAACTCTATGAAATGAAATCTCTGTGTTTTTTACAGAAGTCTGAAACCAAGTGGAAATGCAAGGTGAATGCTGGAAGAGGAGGATTTTAGTCACCCACCCAGCTAGACTGGGTTAAGCAGAGCTGAAGTGGGTGGGAAAACAGTGAATGTGTAACTGTGACATCCCCACCACCCCTCCTCATCCCCAGGAGCCAGGCTTTTAATCAGGAATAAATGAAGGAGCTTTCCTTCCTTTTACCAGCTCACATCTCCAATTCTCTGCTGCCAGAAGAGCCTTAACTGCAAATTTAGATTGGATATCAGGAGAGATTCCTTCACCAAAAGGGTTATCAAGCCCTGGAAAGCTTCTCCACTGGGATGGAGTCACCAAGCCCAGAGGGATTTATAGGACATGTGGATGTGACACTTGGGGACATGGTTTGGTGGTGGCCTTGGCAGTGCTGGGTTAACAGTTGAACTCCATGATCTTAGAGAGCTTTTCCAGCCTAAACAATTCCATGATTTTGAGACTTGGCAGATTGGATTCTGTGGGAGAGC
Source organism: Pomatostomus ruficeps (assembly GCA_013400735.1). Taxonomy (NCBI): domain Eukaryota; kingdom Metazoa; phylum Chordata; class Aves; order Passeriformes; family Timaliidae; genus Pomatostomus; species Pomatostomus ruficeps. The sequence goes on from VYZT01013905.1 coordinate 188,077, forward strand.
AGAGCAAGCTCCAAGCACGTGACGCAGTGTGTGACACCAGATCTGCAAAATGAAACCTCAGCTCCAGCACAGACAGTACAAACATAACAATGGGTTTGGAGAGAAAAACCTGAATTCCCAGACTGGACCTGCAAAACCCTGCTGAGAACTCACAGCCCAGCTCAGCACCGGTGTGAAAATGCTGTTATTGCTGCAGGATCCTGATCTGGACCAGCAGACCCTGAGCATTTTGATGCAAACAATAATACACACTTCAGCTCAAACAAATGTGGCTTGTGATGGGCCCACACCAACAGCTGAGAAACTGGGGAACTGTGTCAGAATTTGAATACCTGAAATCTGAATCTAAATCCTGTCCCTCTGGGCTCTGTCAGACTCCAGGGTAAGGAACTTCCTGCAAACAGACTGAGCATCACACACAGCAGGGCCCGGTAAATGCCTCTGCAGACAGACAGCAGAGGCAGTTCCTCACTCCCCTGCTAATGAATAAATAATTGAGAGTGCAGCTATTGATTAACGTCACGCTGCTCGCTCTGTCCTGCACAACAATCATCATTCCTCACAACAAAGGGAGCCAGAGCCAAAGAGCAGGAGCAATGTCAGGCACAGGAGTCACCCAGCAAATTATTTACTGTTTCCTACGTGCTGGAAAAGCTCTCGAGGCTAAAGGTGTTTCAGAACTGCCATTTGAAAGGCAGCGGAAAAAGAACTTGGGTGAAGGTTTTCAAAGCTAACAGAAGTGTTAAGATCCAGATTCTCATTCATCCCAACATCTTGTCAGCCTCTAAAACGTGTTGTCTAAAATACCTGCCACAGGGCCTTTCTTTGTGAACTAAACCCAGCCAAAGCTGAGCATGCTTTGAAAACCTCTTTATTCCCTGCCACAGAGCATCTCTACTCCCACATTTCCTGCAGGATTTCTGTTGACTCCTTCTTCCACCACCTCCCTCTCCTGACCTCAGAGCTGAGCCATCCCTGGGTGCCTTCAGAGGGGTTTTCCCACCCAAAAAAGCTGTTCCCAAAGCTCCTTCCCAGCCACGAGGGGCACGCACCCGCCTTGCGCAGCTCGTCGCTGTTCATGACCAGAGTGTACTCGTAGGTGCCTCCAACCGTGGCCTCCTGGATGAAATGGGTCCCAAAATCCCTGTAGAGCTCCCGGTATTCCCCATAGCTGTACTCTGGGGGGAGCTGCCGCAGCCGCTGCAGAAACTCGTGGTGCAGCATCAGCGCTCGGGGCTTCAGCTTGTAAACACCAACAGCCAGCTCGGAACGGGCATGGAGGAACTTGCTGGACTGCAGGAAAGGCACAGGAGAATCCAGGAGCTGTGACGGATGCCATTCTCGTGGCAACGTGGGGTTATTTGTGGTTAAACTATCAGTGCTGGTTGGGATTTATTGATTTCAGTTTGCAACTGGAAATCTCCTAACTGGAAATCTAACTGGAAATCTTCTAACTGGAAGTCTTCCAACTGGAAATCTTCCAACTGGAAATCTCCTAACTTACTTCTGCAAAAGCAAAACTTGTAGTACTCAAGCTCCTGAGAGTCAGGCCATGATTGGGACACAGGCAAAGGCAGGGTCCAGGCTCGGATCTGAATCCCAGGATGCAAAGACACCTCAGCATCCCACTGCTCTACCCCAAATAAAACTTCACCTCTCACAAGCTCGCTCCTGAGAAGTTCTGACATCTGAAATCATGATTTGTATGGGAAATGGTCATTCTCTGGCTGAGCCAGATTCATATTTGTATTTCACGGAATGCCCTTATCAAAATTGAAAGGAGAGAAGAAAACACAAACTCTCTCTCTCTCACACATACATTTATATGTCTCTGTGTAGATATGTGTACATGGAAAAAAATTTCCTCTCCTTTCTAGCACAAAAATCTGCAACAGGAGATGTCTTTCATCATGTTTAAAGGATTATTGTTCAGTTGTCTGGGCCAGCAGGACGAGCACATTGGGGAGGGTTCAGTACAGAGCTCTGCAGCTCAAATAATAAAATCAAGACTTAATACTGTGTTTTTTATGGACATCTATTGCAAATGCTTCTCATCGACCTCTGGTCTTGTTGTGGGAAATGCCACTTTGCAGGAAGCAAGTGCAAGGAATGCTTTGCCATTCCTGAGTTCACTTTGTACTGAAAGGAGACCCAGGCTGGTGATACTGTTAAACCACTGTCATGAGCTACATTTGTTTATGGCAATAACAAGTGAAAAAAAAGAAAACAAATGATGGCAGTCCTAGGAGTTACAGATTCAAGTTGAACAGGCTTCTTAGTTTAAATTTTTAGATGATTTCACTGCAAACATTCAAAGGTGGATGCTCAGCAGGGACCTGGGCACTCAGAATCAGAGAATATCCACAGCTGGAAAAGACCCCCAAGGATCCCTGATTTCTCTCAACCAGTTGTGGCTGATTTCAGAGGTCAGGCAGCCCAGATCCTGGCTGAGAGCCGAATGGAAAAGCTCCTGGGTGCTGCAAACACAAAGGAAGGCTCTGTGGGGGCAGTAAAGCCTTGAACAAATGGCAGAATCCAGCTGGGGGAAAGATTTGATTTATCCCAGTCCTGGCTGCTGACCTGACCAGGAGCATCAAACCAACACACACACTCACAGGGAACACATTAGCAGGGAATTAAGTGGAGCAGTGCTTACACTTGAAGAAAATCTTTTCATCCTCTGAATGAACTTCTTGAACCTCATGTCATTTGAATTGTAACCCAGTTCAAACACTTTTGGTATTTTTATACCGATGCTGAAGCTCGACTGCGAAGCTTTTGCCTTCAGGACGCTGCTTTCATAATTTGAGTAGGACTCATATTCAGTCATTGTAAATTCATATTTGCCTTTGGTCTAAACAGAAAGGAAAAACAACACATCTCATTTCCTGCACAGTGATTGTACACCTGAAGCACGGGGAAGGAACGCAGACACAAATATGCTTGTGAATTAATGCTTGCACTTTGAAGATGAAAAGCCTTGTATAATTGCAAAGCACTATTATTATTAACACAGGTACTTCAAGAATACTTGATTTTCAGCAGCAGGAAAGCTCCTATCTCCTCCATACTGCCAGGTCCTCAGGCTTTCACTTAATATGTCAATCTTACGCAAAGAAGGCGAAATCTTAAACACAGGCATCAATTAAAGCACAAATTCTAAAAGGAAAAGGTTTCCTAGTGGGCAGCACTCAAAAACATCATGTCATCAAAAGCACTGAGGTCAAATACACAACGTTTGAAACACAGCTTTGATGCATGACGGGAACAAGTTTTCACACAAAGCACACGGTGTGTTCAGTGAGGGAATGAGGATGTTCTGGAATAGGGTAAAATTGATCCTGATCCTTTTGGGTGTCAGGAATTTTGTGATTTTTTTACAAAATGATCCAGCAATGAAGCTCTGGGCACTAAATCCATTGGAATGTGTGTATGTGAGTTTATTTGCAGACACATCTGACACTTACCTCTGGTGTGTAGCTTTCGATGTTGTACGGCTTTCTGAACCTCGTGTCCGTGATGTAATGGGGAGAGCATCCCCCAGCGTAGTACCTGTGATCCAGAACCAGCCCTTCCAAGCTGTTGGTGAAGATATTCACCCTGCACATGAAGCAGAACAGAAATATTTTATGGTACCATCAATTCAGAGCTGAACACCAAACATCTTGGGGGAGAAAAGCAAAAGAGTGTTTTGTTTGGCCACGGGCTCTCTGTTTCACAATTCTTTCTTCTGAAACCCCAAAAGAAAGCTCGGCCTCTTTCACTGTCCAACCAACCCAAGTGCTGCAGAAGAACCTGACTAACAAGAAAGGAAAAGGCAGAGTTGAATTTTGACACCTGACAAAGGGCAATTTTCACCATCCAGCTGCGGATGTCACCAGCGTTCCTGTCACCAGCACTGGCAGCTTTGTGGTTTTTCCTGGAACTCTCCAGGAAAAGTAGAACAAACTGGACCAGGCAAACCCCCACCCCACCAGGCTGCTCACCCTGAGCATCCCCAGATGTCCACAGCGTCCATCAGAACCTTCACAAACAGGTTTGCCACCCCGTGCCATCAATCCAGACTGATCTTTAATTCACATTTCTTTGTTCTGGTTTATCAGCCAAAATCCTTGCCAGGCTGGTCAAGGATCAACCAGAGGTCAGCAGATAACAGGAAAAATTGTTGGGGAACAAGAACAGAGGTACTCAAGGAAGAGTTCAACTAATCCTCAAAACCACAGGGAGTTTTCCTCTGATTTCAGTGGATGATGGACAGAAACCTGAACCTGTCTGCTCTGAGAAAGGGTGCAGCACTGCAGCTTGTGGAGATGAGGAGACTAAATCCCATCACTCACTTCTCCCATTGCTGCTGGTGGGATGAAACTTCACCAAAAAAACCCATCAAAAAGCTATCAGCACTCTAGGGCTCTATTAGATCTGCCTCTCCTGATTTTGGGGAGAGAGGCTTGCATGATAATCACTCTGAAGCTGTAAAAAAATTAACTTTAATTTTAGAACAATCTGGGAAAAAAGGGAAGTCCACTAAAAGCAAATTACTGAGCAATTGTAGCTTCAAAGAGATGAGAAGCATGTTCCTATAATTGTCCAACATTATTTTTAATTTTGATTAAACTCAGAAGTACAAAGCATTAGCAATGACATGGGCAGCAGCCGTATCTCCAGAGAATAACGAGAAAATTATATTTTTTCCTTGCAATATGATTTTCCTTTTTCTTTTTTTTTAATGTAAAAAGCAATTTTTTCCCTGCAGAATAAGGAAAAACCCTCTTTTCACACAGTATGATCTTATAGAAAGTTGTCACAATCTTAGCCCGTAAAAGCTGAAGCAATTCAGACTTAGATTTTAATCCCCACAGAGCTGCTAATATGCAGGTTTGCCCTGCCCCACTCACACAGAGCACAAAAATTCCAGCATCTCTTGATGTCATGGAAGAAATCAAAGAGATCTGAACACCTTTCCTCCTCCCCACCAAACCAATACAGGGTGTAAGAATACAAACCCAAACAATCATGGAATGATTTGGGTTGGGAGGGACCTTTAAACCATCTTGTCTAACTCCCTGCCACGGGCAGGGACAACTCCCACCATCCCAGGTGGCTCCAAGCCCCATCCAACCTGGCCTTGAACACTTCCAGGGATCCAGGGGCAGCCACAGCTTCTCTGGGCACCCTGTGCCAGGGCCTCCCCACCCTCATAGGAAGAGAATTTATTCCCAATATCCCATCTAACCCTGCTCTCTGTCAGTGTGAAACCATTTCCCTTGTCCTGTCACCCCAGGCCCTTTTAAATCATCTCTCTCCATCTTTCTTGTTGACTCCTTCAGGTGCTGGAAGGCCACAATGAGGTCACCCCAGAGCCTTCTCTCCTCCAGGCTGAGCAATCCCAATTCTCTCAGCCTTTCCTCACAGCAGAGCTGCTCCATCCCTCTGATCAACTTGGTGACCCCCCTCTGGATTTGCTTCAACAGATCCATGCCCACCAGGCTTTGGATCAGGTTCCTGGATCCCAGCTCACTCCTGGATCCAGGAACTGCTCCAGCTTTTCTCCGTTCAGGGTTTGTCTGAAGTGACATTAGATCATTCTTGACCTTAAGAAAGCACCTCACCAGAGTCTCTGACTCACCCTTTTGCCAGATTCTCTATTCCCCAGTACTCTTCCATCTTCTGCTCACATTTCCTGAACACTTTTTTGCAGTTTTTTTCATCCGACTGGTCCCCGCAGTCGTCATCCCCATTGCAGAGCAGCCTCCGTGCAATGCATCTCCCTAGGATGGAAGGGCTTAGTCACTCATAAAACAATCTATGATCATTGGCAGTCCAGGAGCAAAACAGAAAATTCCTGGAATGAATGGTTCAAATCTAGCTGGGAAAAAAAAAAAATCTTCTCTATTTGCATGGATCACCGAAGTCCATCGGCTCAGTTTCACTCAAAACAGTCATGACCTTAAAATTCCTTGCTCAGCTTAGGAAAAACCCCACAGTAATTAAAAGTATGAAAAAATATAGAATGTTTTTGTTAAGTTTTTTTCATTTTGAGAGAATAAACTTGATGTTTCAGCAGGCCTTGTACATGGCATTATTTTTTCCCTCTTCCCATGTCCAGAGTTACTGAATGTTTTCAGTCTCCCCAAAACACTGGAAGATGGAGAGCCGAGGATTTTTCCTTTGCCCCACCTCAGGTGCTGAGCTCCTGCTGCTGTCGCTTGTGCTGCAGATTTTGCTGATATAACCAGGTTATAATTTCCTATTTGGAGATTTTAAAGATGGGACAGATGTTGTAATAGACTCACTTAAAGTCACTGACACAACCACAGCATGGATGGAGCCAGGTCAACCCCTGGCATCCCTCTGGCCCAGCAAACTCCTGTGGAAGCACCAAATTCAGCTCAGCGGCTTCAGAGGTGACACCTGATTGTGTGAGCACTGCCACTCCCAGTCCCCAAATCCTCACCTGTAACTGCACACACAAACCCATCACACCGAACCCTGTTCCTGCAGGGACTGCTCAGGACGCAGTCCTCGGTTTCTCTGTCAGAGCCATCACAGGGATCTCCACCGAACTGAGAGGGCTGCTCCAGGCGGGCAAATCTGTACTGTGATGAAATAAAAAATATTGACTCAAGTGCACAGAAATGGTGAATTTTACGCTTCTCTAGCTGAAAAACAAACTTTGTGTGGCGGAGATCTGATCTAAGCGCACTGTCATATTAAACGAGAAAAGTGTCAGCACAGGAGTGTGATGCTGATAACTCACCTCGTTTCAAAGGTTTCTGATCTGCGACAGTTTTAATTTCACTGAGGAAGGCCTGAGGATTGGGAGGGATGAAGGAAAGTTTGCTCTTCTTTGACAGTTTGTTTAAATGAGCCTGACAGTGCAGTGCGGGACTTTGGAGGAGTAAGGAAGGATTCAGTTCCATCTCCTCTCTTTCAATTAGCGCTGGTAACGACATCCCTTGTTATTTTCTGTCAGTGTATTTACTTGCCCCTCTGTATCATTAGGGATTTTTTTCCGCCCACAACACTGCTGTGAAGCAGTCAATTACTCCGTCCAATATGTTAGCCCCCCTTTTTTCCCCAGCTTCTGAGATTAACTCTTTGATACGAAGCTTCACTCTCCCCAGCTCCCATCACTGGTTATTTCTGCCTAAGCCTGGGAACAGCTTCTCCAACTCGTTAGCAGAGGTCTCTCTAGCAACGGGGATTTTGCTCTTCACGCTGTTGGGATCATTACTTTCATTTGATGGGGCTCCTCGGGTGGAAAATGCTGGCTGGCAGACAAGAAAAAGCATCTTAATCCTGAGAGGCACCAAGCGTCTCCAGGTCCCACAGGGGACCATTAGTGGGGAAGGTGCCTCGCACTGATGCTGGAAGAACGGGACTGTGTTGGAAAGTCTCTGCAAAGCCTGGGCTTACACCTTCTCAGGGCAGTGAGGAAAGCACTGGGATTACTGAGGGTGGGGAGCTGAAGAGCTGAAAGCAAAACCCCCCAGAGTCTCACCTGTACAGGGCTCTCCTTGGCAGCCCCCCTCAGCTCGCCCAACCCCATGGACAAAGAGGACAAGGCTCGAAGGAGGTGCCACCTCCTGGTTTCTGGGTGGTCCCCAGGCCACACTCACCCTTTTCTTCTGGCAGGGGTCACACTTGCTCCAGGAGGACCAGGCGGACAGGACACAGTCGCGGGGCTGTGGTGGGGCGCTCACGGAGCGGGTGTGCCTGTCCCTGGCCACGCTGTCACTGCTGCCACTGGGGCTCAGGGACTCCTGACCGCTGTGTCCAACAACATGAGAGCTTCAGGCCATGAAGCTGTGAGGACCTAGAACCTCCTGTGCCTGAGTGAGACTACACAGCAAGGAGAACTAACACTCGTTAGACCTCACCATGCTTTGCATGTAGCTCCTGGATTTCAGTCCTCACCCTGATGGCACTGATTCCACCGGCACGGGATCTGTATGAATCCTGTTCCACTCTCCAGTGGCACCATGGGAAACTCAACCCATGGGCCATCAAGCTGGGCATCCCCTCAAGCCATGCAAGCAGTAAAACCTTCACCACTATTGCTGCCCTCGTCCCACGGCTCCAAGGTCAGACACCTCCACAACAAACACTGGACCCAAGGGAAGGCCTGGAATGCACTCAGCATTTTTAAAACCAGGTTTAAGTGTCTCTCTTTGCTCAGCTGCACATTTTTCCCCAAGCTGGCCAAAGCCACTAGTCTTAGATTCTACTCTCAGTTCACAAGTCATTAACCCATTAATCCCTTTCAACGCAGTAATGAACCTGAACCCCAAGTGTGAGCCTTTACTCTTCATCCCAGCCACTATCTCACCCCTCACATGACAACTGTCTCCAAGGTTTCCACAATGCCACAGTTAAAATGCTGCCTCCTCTTTCGGGGGATTCAGGATTTCTGATTAAATTCTTGTCCCAGACAAATGCTTCCTTGTAGCGTCTCCTTCAAGTGGGGAGCTTTAGTAAAATGTTGACAATTAAGTTTCTTTTCATACCCAGTTTGCCAAGGAAACGACCACAGCGGTGTTCCCAATTCTCCCACCCAGACAAGGAACAGCATCAGGCGAAGCTTTAAGTATGATTTAGTGCCTGGCATGGGGCTCCCATTATAGCATATTAAAAATCACACAAAATAAAGGAATTACAAAACCTCATCAGCTTGCTGAGGCATGAAATCAAAGCTCAAAGTTCAGAGAAACACAGTTAGATTGGAAAGATTACAGACATAGTTTTCTGAAACAGCAGAATCTGCAGGGAAAGAAAGAGCTTTCAGCCACATTCTCACCATTTCTGCACTTGAAGGGAACAACCCCCCGTGTGCCCAGCGCTCTGTGGGGCAGCCAGCGCGGGAGGAGGCTGCGTGTTCAAACAATTCCCCGTTACAACATGACCGTGGCAACCTGTCAGCTCCAATCCATCACCAGGATTACTCCTCTGAAGGCGGAAACGCCGCCCTACGCCAACTTCAGAATAATTTCTTTCGCCATCCATTAAGGACGCAGAAATCACTCGCGACAGCAATTACGGCCCCTACAACACCAAGGCCTGCTGAGCCTGATGGTTCCTCATGTCACCCCGTGGACGTGGCTCCAGAAAGGCTCACTCACCCAAAGCCATGAGCAGTCTGGGAGCCAAGCACAGCACAAAGCAGCAGCAGTAGAAACCCAACGGGGCGCGGAGCGCTCATCGCTCTGAGGTACCGGCGGCGATGCGGCACCAACACCCCCACCCTGCCCGCTCGCAGGGTTTGAACAGGGTTCAGGCAGGAACAGAGGAGCTGCCGAGCTGCTTTCCCACCCTGTAAACAGCAGATGACCCAGCACCTGGCAGGCGCACAAGGTAAACGCTGCAGTTGTTAGCACGCGGCTTTCCCGAGGCGAGCGGGGAGCAAGCAAAGCTCTGCCTAGCAGCAATTTGCACTTTCATTTGTAATGCTCCTTTCAAGGGACGGGGGAAATGAATATTTCAACAAACGAAACATATTTGAGTCTTGGCAGGAAGGAAGTGCTAAGTAAACTCGAGTCGGCTTTCTAGGAACGGAGTGCAGAATCATTTATTTATTGCTGCTTTTCATGTCTGTCTTCCAGAGCAAGGTCAGACACGAGGCACAGGCGCTCATTCTCATGCCTCAGGGAAAGCCTTATCCCTGAGAGGGCCCTGCTCTGTCTCTCCTGCTGCTGGGGAGGGGAAGAGCCCCGGCCCTGGCTGGGCCATTCCATGGAGATTCTCTGCTCCACACACCCAAATTTTGGAGCCCATGAAAGCAAGACCTGCCAGGATATCAAAGGTACATCTCAGGGTATCAAATGTAATGTCTCAGGGTATCAAATGTGATGTCTCGGTGTTCTCGTGCCACTACATTGTGTCATTCTCGCTCTTAAATGCTCCTCACTGGGCTGAGCACTTACCATGGGCTGGGTCCCATAAGTCCAGCTGAGTTGTCAAAGGCAGATCAGAACCTTGCCGAGTTTTGCTTTGGTTGCCTGTTGAGCCTTCACATTCTGCTGCTTCTCCCTCCAGCTACAGCTTTTTGATTCCTGACACACAAGAGTCTTTCCTTTCATTTTCCTAATTAGTTTTTAACCCACAGTGAGCACCTCAGAGGGAGGAATGTTCTCTGAATGTGTGTTTGCCTGCACAAAATGAGGAATATCATCGTGTTCTCCCACCCTTCCCCTGGCTGGACAATGTCTGTGAAGAGACAGAGCCTGACTCTGTGCACCAGTGGCTTTTTGCAGCACAACCTCTCACCCCAGGATACATCTCTGAGTGCTTCGATGATATAGAAAATAAATACATTTTAATTTGCTCATTATGGAAATGATGGATGCTACATATACAATTATTCATATTCATTAATACCAAATAAACCCCAAAACCTCAGTGCTGTTACCTGGCCAAGTGCCACACCCTAAAGTGTCACAGTGACCTTACAAATGACATTATTCTGCCTGCAGAGCCATGTCCCTGCAAAATAAACAACTGGCTGAGACATCTTTCTGGTCTGGCAGCCTGATGGTAACAACTGAACACAGAAAGGGACATGAACCAAATCCTTGTAGGAATCTGCTCCAGATAAAAGTTTGTATTTCAGGCAGCCCTTTTTTAACCCAGAGTTACTGAGCACAGGGATAAACTGCCCTCTGGAATGGAGGACAAACTGTTAGGGGAGATGAGTCAGGCTGTGCAAAGATTTCTGTTTGCCTTTTTTGCCCGATTTTTTTTTTCCAAATGACTTTGCCCCAGCCAGAACCCAAGAGGTGCCTGCGTGGTAGAGCTTGCTCAACCTCTGGCACAATTGATTCAGTTGTTAATCATTTGTCCATGACCAAAAAAACCCCAAAACTTACAGGAAAGACCTCTCCATCCATGGGGCCTTTGCTGGCCGAGAAATACAGCACACATCCAATATTTCATCAGCAGTAAAAGACAAACTAAAATTATAAACACAGAGCACCCTCTAGATTTAACTGCAAACCATGACAGTGATCCCAGCACGTGGAATTCTCAAAGCTTCTCTCTGCTGCTCGTCCTTGTCTTGCTGCCTCTCACCAGGCACATCTCAGGGGTGAACATCCAGAAGAAGGGATGAATTACCAGAAGTGAGGCTGAAACAGGAGCAGGGACCCACGAGACAGAATTTCCTACACCTCAACACACTTTTCTGAGAGAACCAAAAAGCACAATCAGGTTTTACACATAACTTACAACCTGGTTTAATCAGAGGTAGGTGTAACACATGAAATTTATGACAGCAAGCACTGGTGATTTTCTGCTTCCTCAGATCCATGGATCAGTGGGAATGTTGCCTCGTGACACCACTGGTGTCCTCTTTGCCATTCCTGCTCCTTCTCCACTGCTGACTGCAGCAGCTGTGGCTCTCTGATGAGCTGTTCTGAAGTTCCAGACCAACTCTCTACGTTGCTGAATGAGGGTTCACCACGCTTGAAAATCAAATGTCCACCACGAACACGGAGCCTGCAAAGTGCAACACATCCCCTGCAGAGTTCATATCCCTGCTCTGTGAGCCCTTTGTCACCTGTAAATAAATCCTACCCAGTTTCACCAAACATGATGATTCTTTAAATGGCATTTCCTGCTAAAAGAAAAACTGAAACACATCAGAGATAAAAAGCCCTTCCTGGAAAAGATCACATCAGAGCCAGCAAGCAGCTGTTTGAAGAATTATCAGTGCACTTCTCAAAAGTTGCTTCTTCTCCTCTGAGAAATCGGTTTTATTCCCTGCTTCAGAACTCAGAACACATTTCTTTCTGGGGAAAAACTCATTCAAAGGTAAAACAAAGCTTCGCACCGATTTTAATTGTGAAGAACATAAGACGGCAAATATATGGTAAAATTGACAATGAAGGAATACTTGCAGAGTTTTACAGCTGACCGTGTTGCATCACCCTTTTTATTACTAACACTGTTATTTTCTGGTGTGAGGCTGATCTTTGGAAGGCCCTGAACATAAAAAACTCACCTTGTTGAGCTTAATTCTCCCCTCCTGGGTTTTGGTTAATTAAAAATAATGTCTCACTGTGACTTAGGCCAGATCTGGCACAGGTTCATGTACCCTGAAAGCTCTAAAATCCTGTGAAAAGGGTAAAACACCCCACCATACCCCATCCCTTGCTCCACAGAGCTCAAGACAACACACACACAAACTTGTTTTCAAACGAAAACCACCATTTTTTAAAAGAAAAAACCCAGGTCACTCATAATCCGTGTTTGTCAAATAAACAGCACAAGATTTACAAAAAATGCACCACCTCACAGCATTGTAACCTCTGCTCGTTTCAAACACAGCTCACTCCTGACACTGAGAGCTGTTCTTACACCTCTAATAACTGTTAGAGAAGACAAAGATGCCACAAAAGGGTTTTTTGCGGCGAGTACCTGGCAGTAATTCTTCCTAATCCTTTATTTTCACAAATGTCTGAGGCTGAATGGGCAGAGATTGCTGCCTGTTAACCTGATTTTCCTTTAATCTATTGTGATTTCCTTTCTTTGTTGGTGAGGAGTATTTATAGAAGTGGTGCCACGGGAGCTATGAAATAGAGTTGAAAAGCCAGCAAATAATATCAGATCTTAAAAGACCTTTTTTTCCCTAAATAAAACCCCATTTTGTATCTGAAAGCCCCTTGAATGGGCAACATCTGAGGCTATTCTTCTCACTGAGATTTTTTCAGGTGCTGATAAAACATTTTAGGGTGATAGATGAGCCACAGGGCAAACACATCCATTGAGATAAGACTATTTAAAGCTCTAAAAACTAATAGCTGGAGAGCTGTTTCACTAATAGACCTGATATTTCCTGCCTCCAGTAGGATAATTTTAGAAAGAGACAGGCGATGTTCCAGGTTTTCAGGAAATCCTATCAGGATATCTGCCCATATTCCTCACTGTCATCAGCTGAAATGTATAATTCAGTTCCCCCACACTGCCAGACAGTGAGTAAAAACCAGAAAAAAACCTCACCACACCTTTATTTTTCCCCATGCCAGTTTTTACACCAGGTATTCTAAAACAACAAAATAAAGGTTTTTACTGGGGCTGATCCTAAATAGCAAATCAGTGTGAGAAGACAAGTTTGTGGAAGACCTCAGCACAAAAAAGAAATACTTTTACAGATCAGGAATTTTGCAGAAGTGACATCAATCCAGAGCCAGGGGCAGGGGTGAGTCCCAGCATGGCACAAACAGGAGCAGAAGGAGAAGCCTGGCAGGAGCTGTGCCCCCATTTCCTGCTGGTCAGATGGACTCTGCTCCCTCACCACCGTGCATCCCACGCTGGCTCAGGGAGGGGATTGCAGAGAACAAATTCAAACCTCTGTGGAAAACTGCACACAGATGTCCCCTTTCATTTCTCTGACACGATATTCTTCTGACTGAGAACAGCATTCGCCAGCAAAAGTAATAAATATGAACCTGACAGGACAGGAGTTCTTCAGAAAGCAAAGAAAGAAAAAAGGAAGCAGTGCATGAAAATGTATTTCACAAGCTAGAAAACAGCCAGGAAGAGGTTACCTTCTCTGTAGCAGCAACTGTCACTGAGTAGTGATTAAAGCACATAAAACATTGCCTTTAATCCAAAGTGAGGGAGAGAAAATTGCATATTCCCAGTCTATACAAGCAATTGCTTTCCCAGAAGTCACTGACATGGAAAAGAGAGATCTGTCAGCGTTCTCACTGCTGTAAAACCCCGGGCTGGTTCTGCAAAGCGTCTGCTAGAGAAATTCTCATTACTGCAGGAGATCATGGCCTTAATCAGCACTGGATAAATTGGGACCATTTCTTGCGCTGGGTGCTCTCACACACAATACAGAGAGGGCTGGAGTTCCAGCAGTGTTCCTGTGGTACAGGACATAAACACAGCACAGTGAGTGTATTTTTATCCCTTCTGAACACACACAACAGGCCCTTCCCTCCCTCCTCCTTCCTCTCCATTGCCAGATTACAGCTCAAACCTGCTCATGCTGAATTTTTAACCTGAGTTTACACAACCACTCTGCAACACGAGCCAATTTTTCTGATTTTTCAACCAAGTTCACCATGAGGGTAGCAGAAGAGGACCAACAAGACCAGATTCAGCCTTAACTGTAAAAATGCATTTTAGTTTAAATCCATACTTAGCTCTGGTCTATTTAAGTTGATGTTTTGTAGCTGGGTGAAAACCAGAGATCACATTCCTCCTTCCAAGGACACCTGGGTGCAGTTACCCACAAATCAAAATGCCATTAACACCGGTGAGCTTTCACCACAGCAGAATAACCTTTATTCTCAGGTGGGATCCAAGCATTTCAACAACATTCACCAACAAAGGCAAGGAATGTTTCAGCATGACCTGTTGGGCATTTCTGGTGGAGGAGGAGGGGATGAGACATCAAAAAGTAGAAATACAATAAAATATATGTGCACACTTCCACACCTCTCTTCTCTCCCTGCACATAAACATGTATTTCTTACCCTTAAATTTTACTGCATTGCTCTCTTGGCAGAGAATGGTAAAATTTCTTCTCAGCTGAGCTTTATTACCAGTTCTGTGCACGTTATGGGAAATTTTGGGGGCGTTCTGCTTTCAACACTGTCATGTTTAAATGCACATCTTTAATTTCAAACCCCACTTGAATAAAAAGAGCGAGCAAAATTAATTTCAGCTTCTCATGCCACAAAGGGACACTGGTTTTGGGAGCATCACACAGCGTGGGCTGTCCCAGGAATGTGGGGTTTTGCAGGAAGTGACACAAACACCTCCTGGTTTGGGATGCTCATCCTAAAACACACAAAAAGAGGCCAAAAACGTGGAGGCAGCAATTAAAACCAGCAAATTATGTATCTGCAAGATAAGCAACACTTAGTGTTTAAAATCAGTTATTCCCAACCTGAGGATTTTCTCTTTTCCTAGGTATTTCCACTGTCAAAAATAAAAGCCATGCCAGACACCAACACTGCATTGTGAGTCTGGCAGAATGATCCCACGGGAGCACAAGCTCAGAAACAAACTTACCGAAATGACACCTTTTTTTTAATGTTTTTATTCATAACAGTATTACATGGTGTGTTACAGAAATTAATGGAAAATTTCTAAAAATTTGTTGGTTTCTGTCGTTGTTGTTGCTGAATGCGTTACACATAAAGTTAAAAATAATGTGTCCGTATATGTTAACAAATGGCCATTATCTGAGGTAAAGTTAAAGTAGGTTTAGAAATGTACTGCAACAGTCATTTTATCTTTCTCATCTTTATTAAAAAAATAAGTGTCAGAATGCAGAAATAAAAATGAATGAAAACCACGGAGTAAACATTTTTGCAAAGAAGGTGCCCAGTACGTTATTTAGATGAAAGGTTTCATCAGACACTTGGATGACTACGATCTATCAAAATATCTTTTCATGACAGGTAAAGATCAAGAACCTACGGGGGGGGGATGGTAACAGGATGGCTGGTGGGATTCCCTGGTTTGTAAATTTAAAGTGACGAATTTAGTGCTAGTGAAGGATGAGGGATTAAACAATTGCACAAGCTGGATATTTGAGTTATCTACAATACTGGTACAGTGCAGAGGCCCTGCAGCCCCCTCAGCTCAGCGTCTCAGCCATGACAAGGACGATCATTTGACAGGACAATCCGGAATCTGCTTTTATTTATGAGCGTTGGCAAAGGTCCGCGGAGATGGCCCAGCTGTGTCCCGCGAGAGACACCGAAATTCCAGCCTCGTTCCCTCGGCACCTATTCGTGAGCTGCTTCCTAAGAATATCATCCTCTGAGACATCCACCTCTTCTTTTCTCTGTGTTTCACCCCATGAAATGCACTGACAACACTAAACCTCAATGTCTGTGATGAACCAAAACCGCCTTTGTGGTTCCATCTGCAGGACAACACCCCCCAAAAAAGCCGCTGAGGGAGAAAAGTAGCACCACTGTGCAAATCAGGAAAATACTCTGACAGGAATGTCCTCCACAAACGCCTCTACCTCTGCTGTTAATCCTGAAACACCCAATCCACCACGTTTTAAATTATCTCCTCCAGTTAGAAAACTTGACCTTTCTTCGGATGGGAAAATCAGATTTGCTACAAAGCTGCTTGCGCTTGTGACTAAGGAACAAGCATCAAATGGCCGTGGGTGGGGATGGAATTCTCCTCTCTGCAGGTTCGTTAGGTCTATCCACAGCTAATTTCTCATTCTGCAACGCACGTTTTCTCTAATTTCTCTAATTCAAAGCAAAAGAATGGGATCATGTTGTGAGATTTGGTTGCACATACCAACAATCGCCACCCCAGTTATTCCGCCTTCTAAACCATTTTTAGCTTATAATAGAGATGAAAGAAAGAAAAACATTTATAACTCCAGGCCTATTTTAATCATGACAAAAATGCAAATCCTAATGTGTCAATTTAAAAACAAAATCTGCACAATAACCCTAAAAACTGATTAATCCTTTGATTTCTTTAACCTTTTTTCCTTTTTCTATTTTTTCTTTTTTTTTCTTCTTTTTTTTTTCTTTTTTAGTGTTAAACCACTAAATTCAATATACTGTAACTGCATAGGAACATCAGGAAAACACATTTGACCTGTATAACAATTCTCTGTAGGGCAAAAATATATAGATTCTTTATGAAAATCATGTGCTAAACATATGAACCCAAACACTGCACTTTTTGCTTCATAAATGTAAAAAAAGGACGTTTTAAATTCTTTCCGTTCTGCGTGTAAACAGTTGGATGACTTCTATGCAGAGGTTCAAAGGGATGTCAATGGAATGTGAGCTCCTGTGAGTGGAATTCTGTCCGTGTGATAACGCTAGACCATAAAATCATGTGTTCCCATTAATTTCACGAGCTGCTGACAAGCTGACTGCTTTTGGCAAATGCACTTGAGCTTCAGCCCATTATTGTTAAGCATGTGAAAAAACATATGTGATGTGAGAACCACAAACTGGGTTTGCCACACCTCCCAAGCACTGCAACTTGCTACCTTCTCTACTGTGTAATGGCATTAGTAAAAGAATTTTCATAACATTTATATTTACAAAAAAACTGGCAATTTTCATTCGAACTCCTTAAAGCCATTTCCCCTTAAACATTTAAAGAGTTTAACAGTAAGATTTTTTTTTTCAAGTTATAAAATAAAAATCCCATTTGATTTTTTTTTCTGATGTACAAAAAGTGATAAAGATGAACAATTTTGATCACAGAGTCAGTTTGTTATTCCAAAATCCATGCCGTCCTTGTCCCATTTGTCAAGTCCGCTTCATCCAAACTCCTAAACCAGAAGCATACCAGTATTATTTGGCAAATGATTTTTTTTTTCATCAAAAATGGCACACAGAGAAGAAAACACTTGTCTGCATAGCATTACAGCAGCAAGATATTGAAGAAATAAAAATATTCCTTTTCTGCACTTTTTGTTTAGAGTTTCCTAGGAAATACTGACTCTTTTGTCTCTCCTCAGTGGGACTCCGTGTCCTTTCTCTACCCACAGCGTGAGTATTCCAACAGAAAGCAGCATTTCTTCCTCATGATGTGCTAGAACTTAAAGGTCCATTTGGCAACATTTTCAGTCAGGATGGAAAAACAACCGAGTTCTATTTTGTGGCTCCAAGCTGGGAATCGTTTCTGCGGGAGGCGTTTCGCTCTTAGATCTGTCACTCATACAAAACTACAGAATAGGAAATACAAAATTAAAAAAAAAAGGAAAAAAAAAGAAAAAAAAATGACACCACCAGCATTTTGTTGTTGTTTAAATATGTGTACACAGGGAAAAAAAAAAAAAGGGTCAGGATCAGCCTGATGTAAATGACGATGAAAACCATGTCACCGTGACATAAAAAGTGCCGACTTGTGCCCCAAAGGCTGTTGAACGATAATGGCACTGCTACATACAGACTCTGCTTCTTGCTCAAAAGAAAAAAGAAATAAGGGATGTCTAACACCCAGTAAATTTCAGATGCTCGTTATTCATAGGTGGCACACAGGAGGTGACAAATGTGTAAAAGAAGACGGAGGAGGAAGATTTCCCAGTCTGGATACCCACCACTTGTGGGGACGGGGCTGCACTCGCGGATGAGAAGCAGGGAGAGTTTTTGTTTTTTGTGCTGCCATAGGAATCTGCCATTGGTTGCCAAAAAAACACATCAGGAACACTCGTAGAGCCAGTCCAGGAGGGCAATCTCTCTCCTTGTCAGACAAAATCAATCGGAAAAAAAGCATGAAAGCCAAAGGCCTGCCAGGTTGTTGGGTTTCGTTTGAGTCTTGGAGCACCACAAGCCTGTAACAATGCTATTTCTTAGGTCTGTTAATCTGCGCGTAGAGAGGTTCTGCTTCCTGGGGACAACAAAAATAAAATGAGCAGAGATGTCTCCAGACAGCATTTCCAGAACATTTTTACAACATCTCCTTGAGAACAGCGATACCTCATGAGTCAAAACCCACAGGAAGTGTTTGCTTTCTGTGCTGCCTTGAGCAATCGTGGCACCTCGGTTGAGGGGTGAAGAAAATGGGGAATTATTTCAGAAAATGAATGTTTACTGTCCATTTCCTCTTCCAGCATTGGCCATGCACTGACCCTCACTGCTGGGCATATGAAGAAATTAAAGGATAATTTATAGGCCTGGATGTTTGGAAGTCCAGAGGCCGGAATTGCTGAGACCCACCCCCAGCAGCACAACTGCGAAACAACACCGTGGGTTTTGCCCAGCTCAGGAGAAAACCACTTGCAAACAGAAACTGCCAGGGCAAGCTGAGCTAATGAAACTGTGATGGGATTTAAAACAACACCATGAGTGGCCCATGAGGAACGGGGAGCGCCAGCCCCGCGCGGTTTGATGAGGAGTCTGTGGAACCATTAGTGCAAGCGTTAAAGCTGCGAGGAAAGCGCTGGCAACTCCTTAACTGAGACTTTATTGGGAATTTCCTGGATGTGGGAGGGGGGAAAAGCTGCCATGGTCTTCAGTTGCTCCACAGCTGACACACCCTGTGCTTTCTTCTTTAACACTGCGCTCGTCTCGGCTGCCGTGGGGAGCGAGCCATCCGTGGACCCTGGCACCCATTTACTTCATCTACAGGAACTAATTTATTAAACTAAGAATGACATCTAAAAACGGAACGAGACGGGCAGAAAGGCTAATTAATGCCATACTGCATTAACTCTCCACAGCTTGATAAATATTCAAATACCACGCCATGATGTTGAATTTAACTAAGTTAGAAGCAACTCGTGTTACAGCAGCACTGGCTGGAGCTGACTTTGAGCAAAAAAAACCCCTCAGAAGGTTGGCAAATCACTGGGAGCTGAGGAGCACGGGCAGGTCTGCCAGGGAATGGCACAGGATTTTAATCACTGCTCACAGAAATGATGCTGAGGATGAGAACAGCCCAAGGGTGGATCTGTAGGGTGCTCTGTGCTCAGGGTGCCTGGGCAGTGCTCCAGCTCTGCCCCATCCCAATGCCCTGTCCTGTCTCAGAGCACAGGAGCACACAACAAATCCAAAATGTGACTTGTTTCCTCCATGCCACGAAAAATTGTCACTTTTTCCCCCAAACTGCTGCATTTCTGGAGCTTGGAGAAACCCTGTTTCCCCACCTCCCACCCACAGGAAGCCCTGAGTACACTACGAGCACTACAAGAGGGTGAGAGAAATCCTCAGGAATGATTAAATAAGTGCTGCTGGAATTATCCCCAGCAAGAAGCACATACATTTTGTGACCTTGAAAAACGGAAGGCAATCAAAGGAGATGACTGAGAGTAAATAACTGCATTTCACACGCCGTGAGTTAAGTCTACCTACGCCAA
Source organism: Pomatostomus ruficeps (assembly GCA_013400735.1). Taxonomy (NCBI): domain Eukaryota; kingdom Metazoa; phylum Chordata; class Aves; order Passeriformes; family Timaliidae; genus Pomatostomus; species Pomatostomus ruficeps. The sequence goes on from VYZT01013905.1 coordinate 207,884, forward strand.
TTTTCACGTGCAGGCTTGGAGCTGGCAGAATGATCTATCACAGCTCGTTCAGAGAAAATCTGTACTAATTAATGTGTGAACCTGACACACACCAGGCCATTCTTCAGGCAGCTGCTGAACCTGAGGTGATTGCAAAGGGAAGTGAAAAGGAAGGAGGAGAAGAAAAGGAGAGGGAGGGAGAACATCCCTTTGGAACAAAAGATGTCAGTTTTTCAAACGCCTTCAGGGAAAAAAAGGAGCTTTTCAAAATGTCAAGTCTGCTTGTTAGAGCTGTCCTCAAATATCCTTCAGATATGCAGATGTGCTGCAGTAACAGGTGTCCTAAGGTGCCACAGGATTCCACACCCTTGGAAGAGGAGGAGGAGGAGCTCCTCACCATCAACAGCACTTCCAACAATGCATGAGGCACCTTCAGAATGAGAAACTTTGATTCACACCCAACATTTATCTGCAAAAACACCTGACGTGGCAAAGGCCTGCCTTTTTCACTGATTTCAGCAATTTCTCTTCCAGCAGACCATTTTGCATGAAAAGTGTGCTCTTACTTCTTCCTTTCAGCTGATTTCTCCCTTCTGATGCCTAAATGAGAAATTAATTGCAGCAATTGTGTGCAGTCTTCCCAGTCAAAGGGTTTTGGTCAATGTCTGAGATGTGTTTCCTGGTATTATTTTGAGCTAATTCAAGCATGCCTGTAGCCCAACAATGCAAAATATTGATACTCAAGAGGGCAAAAGAGAACAGAAAGGGACAGGAAGGAGGCAAAAGGAGAGTTGAGTGCTGCTGACTTCACAGACAGCTCCTGTCACTGTGCCAGGCACTATTTTGGAGGGTCTTGAAAGCAGAAATAACTCCCCCTTTTTTACATAATCCACACAAAAGTCATAGGGCATGTTACAAAAAGTCAGGTGAGCACAACTCTTCTCACAGCATCTCACCAGCATCTTCTGCTTTCTACTTCTACCACTGCATTAGGCACAGACGCAGAGGGAAGGAAAGGAAAGAACTGGTCTTTATCATAACAAATAGAGAGGAACAAATAAAACAGCAGACAAAGCTTCTAATTCACATAAACCCCTTGAATCTTAACAGCATTTTCCTTGCTGAACTGGCCCAGAACCACCTCTGGTGTGCTTTCATCAACCCACAGGGAGAAACCAAGACAAGAACTGGAAGCACTTTTTTTTTTTTGCTGCTGTATTCCAGAAATACTTCACGCTGCAAATCACTTTGTTCTTCCCATTTTAAGGGGGACAAGGCAGCAGCAAACGGCATTTCTGGTGCAGTCCACTACTACACGAGGCACCAAGGGTGCTCGTGCTTTAGAATAATATTATGCAAATAGCAGAAGTAAATTTGCATCCCATTTGGAGATATTAACATCTGCTCCCTAGCAGAACCAATCACTGGAGAGCATCTCCTGAAAGACTCGGCACCTACTCGGGCTTGCAGGGGTGACCTCACTCACAGAACACAGCTCGGGGTTAGGAGGAAGCTGTTTCCACCCTGGCAGCCCTTTGATCCCTGCGAGGCTCCCGCTCTGTGCAGAGCTGCAGGCAAGATGTTCTCAGCTGTCGGGGTGAGCCCCGCACAGATTCCCGTGCCCTTTACAGAGGGTTCTCAGCGCCAGTTCTCCTCCTGGCTGGCTGATCAGAAAGGGCAGGCTCAGACAATCAAGAGTTTCATGAAATAAGTGTGCTGGAGAGCCACACAGGATGAGCATCTTGTGCTGGGGATGCAAGTGAGGGGGTGGGAGTGCGAAGCGTCCTCTCTGCTTTTTGCATGCTCACCCGGCAGAATGGGACCAAGTCAAGTTGGCAAGCGGGGTTCAAATTAAACATCTCCGGTGATCAGACAGGTCATTCCTATTGCCCCATTAACAGCCAGTTTTTATTTATTACTTATTATTAATTACTAATATTTGGTTATTTTTCTTACAGCCTCCATTAGCAGCATAAATACAGCAACCTTCCAGTTCAGGATTACGACTGCAGAGTGCCTCTGTTCTGACCATAAACCTGCCTAGGAACAGTTCCTGGTCTCAAATCTCCAGTTTAATTATTAGCACTCTAAAAATCTCTGTCATTTTAGTATCGAGATGGATGCCCCACATCCACAAAATGAAAAAGCAATGACAACTACTCAGAAAGATGAACCTGCTCCAGATCTTGGTCCTGATATAAAAATGAACCGCAGCCAAGAAACAGTGATTATTTCTGGGCCCCTCTGCCAAAACAGTAGCCACACAATTATTTTCATCTACAGATCTGTCATCCACATATCCTTCCATCCACATATCTGTCAATTCTCCTTTGTGACATCTGAACCTCATGGCCAATTTGAAGCAAATTGTTCAGAAGTCTCAAAGATGCTAAATTTTCACACAGAGATTTTTAAAATTAGTTGTCATGCAGAAGACAGGGAACTTTTAAATGACCTCATCAGAGGGGAAGAGAGGAGAGCTTGTCTCCAAATTGAATTGTTGGGTTGCAAATCAGCAAGAACACAGCTCTAGACAAGCTACAAAAACTGCTGTCTCTTGTTCAGAGGAAGAAGCTGGAGGAATGGAAGGGTACAAGGCTACCTCAGGTGGGCTGGGTGACACTGAAGAGGTGAGGAGCCCTTGCATGAGCTGGCCACATGAAAACGGACAGCTTGAAGGAGACTGCAGCAGCAGAGATGAAGGCAAATCTGCAGGATGCCCCTGTTCACAGAGCAGCCTGGATCTCTCTGCTCGTGCCCCCCCAGATTTCCTGGGAAATACAAGCAACCAACCGAGTATGAGACCTGAAATGTCGATTTTAGGATTTCTCTGGAGTGAAGCAGCACCTCCCAACCTGTGATCCCCTTCCAAAGACACACCACTGCTGCTCTCAGGCTCCCAGCCCTGCTCAGCACTGGGTCTTTAGCTCGAGAACGACAGCTCTGGAGCCTACAGCAAGAACAGGCCACCTGTAATTAGGAATTTCTCTCTGGACTCTATCCAGTCCCTACTGAGCCAGGTGAAGCACTGGAACAGGTCCTGCAGACACAGCTTTTAGTATTTTGAGCCTATTCAGAGTCCTGGTGCAACAGGAAAGGGGCAGAAGTAAGAGGAGGATGCAGAATCAGCTTGATACTCCCCCCTGAGGCTCACCAAGCTCCCAGGTAACCCAAAGCTTTGTCCATAAGTTTCTCTCCACTTCCCCAAACCAGCCCAAATAAGGAGTTATAGCAGCCCATCCTGGAGCTGAGTAAGATTTTCAGGAACATTCATCACCGAGCACAGCCCTCGCTCCAAGACGGATGATGGCAGCGGGCCACCGCAGCACCACCAAAAGCTGATAGACAAATATTCTAATGAACTGTTGCTCTCCTGACAGTGCTGATGGCATCGTGAAGGGTGTGACACGTTTTGAGGGCTCCTAATTGTCTGCACACATTGCTCAGAACAACTGAAAAATTTTTTCCAGGGAGATACGCTCTAGCCACAAATGTTTTGAAGGTTTCCTGAGAATCTCTGATGAATGATTGCCAGTGCAAGTTTGGAGCCGGGCAGCAGCTCAGCAGAGCTGCATTCGTTCCTCTGTTCAAACTTCCTGCTTTAATGTAAAATGTCAACAATGAGCAATGTTTAACACATTTGGTAGGATCACAGCTAGGAAGAGTTCTTTCCCTCCCTCTCCTTTCACCACAATTACTCCCCACACAATCTAAAGACAGCAGCGGGGATTGAACATAAATCATCTGAAGATGGCACTCGTCCTATTCAGTGTTCTCTTCACCCCTTCTGGAAAATCACTATCCATCCTCAAAGCATGAACAAAGGGAAAACAACCAAATACAATAAAGAGAGTTTATCTTATTGCACCTGTGGAACTTGGGCCTTTCTGCTTCTCATCTTCAACCATAAAGGGACAAAAATGTAATATATCCATAAAATATCACATTTACCTACTGAGAGCTCATAGCTATGGCTGGAAGAGTGACTTCTAGAACAGCTGCTGGAAGGATGAGGATTTTGAGAGCTGAAGATTGCAAAAGCAAGAGAAGAAAAATAGCAGAAAAGAAGATGGTAACTAAATGATAATGCAGAGTATCAGAAGGAATCAAGAAACCAAACTGCCATGGTACCTTGAAAGATCAGGGTACAAAAACCAGGCAGGAGGGTATTCTGACTGCATCAAGGTTAATAAAGATATTGTATGGGCAGAGCTGATGCTGGGAACAGACAGATTGGACATTTCTGCACACAATGCTCTGCTCCTGAGAGGTTCATTCAGCTGAGTGGTTACTGTGCTGTTCTTGGGTAAGAACACGTGCTAAAGAGCGAAGTAATCTCCCATCTGAGCCACAAAAGTGGCTTTTATGCAGACTCTGATTCTTTTGTACAACGTGTTTCTCCCCATTAAGTTTCTCTCCAAATGCAGAGCTCGATACACAACTCCATAGTAAGTCCTGAATTGATAATTTGCCATGGAGATTAGACTTCCCGTTGCTCTGATGATACCAGGCGGCAGAATTAGATGGGCTGGCTTTGGGAAGTGGATTTCCTGCGGACTGCTGCTGAATGGCTCTGCACACGGGCACAATGATATTAGGGGAACTTCACTGGAGAGAGGCTTTCTTTTTTTGTTCAGCTTCCTGTTCCTGCCTACAGCTTTTAGGAATTACTGTAATACGATAATCAGGAACATTATTTAACATTTCCCAGCATATATTTCTGAGAATTATACGTATTTGATGCGAGGCTCTACAGGGATTAAGGAAAAATGCAGCCCAACCATACGCAATCACTGGTAATATACTGTCTGAATTTCACAGCCACCCTGTGATAAACCACAACGAACAGATGCATGTGGGTTTCCAGAGTGTGGGACTCAGATAAAGGGCAAATCCTCTTTCATGACCCAGGGAAGAACCCTTGGAGTGGTCTGAAGCTGGGAGAGCTGGGGGTGTCAGTGCTGGCCAAGGTCAGGCAGAGGCACAGCCAAATCACCACGTGGCACCATCCATCTGCAGCAGCAGCTCTCACTGGAGTAAATAATGAATGTTCATGCTGGAGCAGCTCACCCCAGCTTGCCTTTCTCCTCACCCTGTCACGTTCAGACTCAAGGAGACACAAACCTTAACGCAACCTCCGCTTCAGCCCCAGGAGCTGAGCATGAGTGGAGCTACAGATACAGGAGATGCTGATGCCATTTTGGTTTTTGCCTTTTTTTTCCTTATATATTCTCTGTATTCTCTACACATCTATTTGGAGCTCTGTAGCTCATTATTGCATTAGTAGTTGGTTTTCCCAGCAGTTTTCCATGCCCTTTCCCTGGGCAGGAAGACAAAACAAATTCCAGGACCCCTGTGCTGTCTTGGTTCTCCTTGGCTACCAAGGTCTGCGAGACATTTTCATGAACCAGTACCAAGGGGGGCTGCAGAGAAGGGGCTTGACCTGGGGGGGACCTGCATCACCACTTGTGCTCCTTATTGGTGCTTTTTTGTCAATTATGCTAATTTACCAAACTTATAAAATTGTGTGTACCCCTGTTGGGGGTGGCTTTTGTGGACAGTCTTCTGTAACTGCCCCTGGAGGCCTAGATAAAGATCTACTTTTATATCACCTCCTATACTAAAATTATCTTGAGTTTCATCTCCAGGTTGGGAAAAAGGAAACAATGCCTTCTCACAGCACCACGTATCATTAAGAGAGAATCTCATTATTCCCAAGTGGATCAAAGCTAAGTTATTGTAAGGGGTTTTTTTTTAAATCATATGAAATGCACAAATTGAACTGACTCCTAATGAAACGATTAATTCTGAGTAGAAACTAAACTCAGGATGGGCAAGTTGTTGGCAAAGGCAGTGGAATTTCTGTACAGAAATGGAAAGGGCTCTCCCACTGCCCGGGTTTGCTCCAGGAGCTCTGCGCTGGAGCACAGAAGCCGTCTCAGATCACGGATTTGGGCAATACCAAGCAGGAGTGGCAGACGGGGAGAAGATAATGGAACATATTCTTCAAACAGCAACACTAGAGAGTATTTGGATGGAGTAACAACGCTCAGCGCTCATAAAACTTTGTAGCTCCACTGTCTTTTTGACAAAACATATTTACTGTACTGAAACAAATCACAGAACATTCACAGGCAGCCACATTTTCTACGTGTTCTGTAACACAAAAGATGAAAAGATCATCTTTCCCGTCTGTCTGGATTTAAATGACTTACATTGATGAATAATTTTTAAAACATCAGTATGCCAATGGTAATATGAATGATGCTAATTTTCAGATGTTTTTAATTTGCAGTTGGAGATAAAAATACACAAACCCATTTCAATATTTTTTACATGCAGATAATAAACGTGCTGCTTCTACTGATTATCACATTGATTTGGGGTAGAGACATTCATGTATCATTACATAATTTTATTTAATGATTGTTATGTCTATGGGTAAGATGTCTTATTCCATTTAATATGTTACATCTGACTGAAGGCCAGGGTGGATTTGATTAAAAAAACAGCTCTGCCTAATATATTATTAGTAATGGCTCCGTTTCCCTATTTGCCCTTAGAATTTGAACACAAAGTAAAATAAGTCCGCATTTCTTGAAAGCATGCAGGCAGCTGAAACACACAGATCTGCAGGAGCTGCAACACTCAGTGAATGGCAGAAGCCATGCAAACCACCAAGCATGAGGAATGCACCGTGGAGGATGGAGAGGCAAAACAGAAGAGATGAAAAGGGAAAAAAAAAAATAAACCATGCATCCATGAAAGCAATGGCAGGCACTGGTGGAAGAGTAAGTGAACACCTCGAGGTGTAGAGAAAAAAAGGACAGATACCTACCCCAACCTGTGCTATCTAGCTACCGACCTGTGGACTTATAGTATCACCAGCTGGCTCACCAAAGGGATCACTGTTGGAGGAGGCCTGAGACCCATCAGGCTAGAATACAAGAACATAACACCTTTTTTTCTCAACAATAGAAAGTGAAAAGTCAACACGAGGTTATTTTCATGCTGTGGGCATAGCAAGTACATCCTATCTCATGAAATCAGAGAGTGAGGCCTCGCCGCTGATCCGCTCTCGGCAGCCGTGGCCGTTTCCCACAGCTGCTGCAGGCAGCAAAGGACATCACCAGTCCCTGCTGGAGCCCAGGCAGGAGCTGCCCCAGACTTCAGAAGGTACTGGATCAGGGCAGCCAGAACTGCAAAAGGCCCTGAAGCCATGTGGAACAGGAAGGGTCCGAGCTTGGGTTATTTTGCACCTTTTGTTGTACCGACCCTCTCTTGCCTTTGGCTCACTCGGGCTCCTGCCTCCCTGAGACACCTGGTGATTTCCAGGCATTGCCTGGAGAACGTTTCTTGCTTTGGTCCATAAAGGCAAAGAAATCACATACTTAGGGCCAGAACACTGAGGAATGTAGCTAGGCAAGCAACTGGGATGCAAGAATGTGCAAGACAACATCAACCATCATCTCTTAACACACGAACTCTCACATCTCTCTCTGCAGCCTCAGCATGTTTGGTGTTTTAACTTAGACTTTACCATGACTGGAGTGAATGCTGGTGTGCTGGAAAGGACACTGGATACAACTAACGTGTACAGCCTTACACATGAACTCTGAGGTTGGTTCCTTGTGTGCAGGGTCAGTGCACATCAACAGAAAAGTTGTGCTATCAGCTCTCGAACCCAAAGCAGGACGGGAATTCTGGCTGCAGCTCCCCCATAAGCACCACCCACTCCTACTGGAAAAGTTATTTCTGACACTACAGAACAACATTTAATTGGCTTTTATCTTTTCTAGCTAAAAGGAGACAAAGAGGATTTAGAAACCTTGGTGCTACTCACAGCCTCTGGCTCCTCACTTTTGCTCGGGCTTTCAAACCCCTCTTCAAAGAGGTCATCTGCAGCAGGGTCACTCGTATGGGATGCTGATGATTTTGATGGAGAACTCTGTCTGGGTGCAGGGGTTGGGGCTAAACAAGGATTAAGGCAACAGCAACAATTATTCGTTGATTTCTTCAAAAAGACACAGCAGCACAACATTCGCTTCTGCTTTTACATCCCTCAACTTTCACCAGCCCTGAGAATCATTTTCTAACAAGGAGCGGCAGGAGGTGAATTCAGGCACGGTCGTCATTATCAACCCCATGTGTTTGATTTCACTTGGCAACTTCAAATTAAGCTTGGCTGCATCTGGCCCATGTCTTTATGAGCCTGGGAGACACCACTACATTACAAGACTGATGTCTGCGTCGCCTGGCCTGTGGCAGGCAAGTGAAGCAGGTCTGACTGACGCCTGGTGAATCTGTGTCTCGTGAATTCCTCTTTTCAGCCATCTGCAAAATCCCGCAGCCCCATGCTATAAACATTCTAAGATTATTTTACAGCTCTTCAATGAATTTCCCCACATATCCAACACATCAAGCTACTACAATAAATACCCATCCCCTCATTTCTGCAAAGTATGGATGGGACACAAGCAAAACCAGCTGTAAGGCTGAATGTCATGGGCATATGGCAACCAGTCTGCATGTCCCCACCGCAAAACTTAGATTACTGTCTTAGAAATTAAATTTCAGACTGCAGCTATCTGGGCTGTTCATTTCTATGGCCTCGGAAATTCCTCTCTGATATTTTCATTTATGGCTGCAGCACATTTAAATAAGCCAGACCACGCACAAAGGGTCTCAGTACATATCTGTGCTGGAATTTAAAAAGAGACAGAAGTGCTTTGAGGGATCAAAAGAGGGATGGCCAGAAGCACAGAAATACTCACGTGAATTTGTGGATGGTGTTGTGGAAGTCACAGGAGTCAAATTTAACTGAGAGATGTCAAAGTCATCACAATCATCTGCTTCCTGTGCCATCCCAACTTTGTTAAAGTAACTTGAGAAGGCCTCTGAGGTACAACTGAGGGAAGGCTGATCTGGTTTTCTTGATGGCACTGGTGGAGGCTGAGCCATCTGGAAATCTTTGAACATTTCTTTTCCCATTTTCTGTCTGGGCCTGTCTGTCTGCGGACTCGATCTGTTGGAATCGCTCGTGGGCGGGACGGTGGCTATAGGAGCAATGGTACCTTGAAACATGGCTGCTTGTAAAGGCAAAACAGTTTGTGTTGGCATGAAGGCAGCGGGCTGGAACTGGCCAGCCACGGACGGCCACGGCTGCTGGGTGGGAGGGAAGATGCCGGGCTGGCCCCACGCGATGGGCTGTCCTCCCTGCATCACCTGAGCGACTGGAGGCTGGGCACCCATGGCCAGCTGCTGTTGAACAAGAGGCTGCTGTCCCCAGAAGGAGGGCAGGACAGCTCCCATGGCAACATAACCTTCGGAGAACAAACAGAGCAGGAGGGGGAACAAACGGGATGGAAGAGTTTAATGTCACTGCTGAGAGCACGCGGGAAAGCGACGCAATAAATCAGAAAGGGGCAAGGCTGCACCGGGGAGCCCAGAGCTGCAGCACCCTCGGAAAGAAACTGAAAACACTGAACTCACATCACTGCACAAATACTCAGAGACAGAACCACGGGCTGGTGGGCTCTGCAAAGCAAATCATCTCAAATGGCATCATAATGCCACTACTACTAAAAATAGTAATAAAAAAATCCAACCCAGATGATTTCAGATTAAAACCCTCGCACTTGGTTATTACCCAATTACTTGAGAACATCAAAAAATATCTTGAGCTTCTGCTGCACTAAATACCTATTAACAACAAGCTGCAGGTATTAGGCCAACATAACCCCCTCCAGTTGAGGAGGAAATTAAAGATTAAAACTAAAATTGTAATTGCTTCCTGTCAGACCTGGAGCCTCCTTTCAAGCTACTGAGAGTTTGACTATGTAGGAATTATAGGATCAGGTGCTTTTTTATTTACAACAACAACAAAAATGCTCTGAAACTAAAACTCCTGTAATAAATTTTACAAATTAAACTACCTAACATAATTATGTTCCACTGATAGAAGTAGTGTGCTTTACAGAGATGCTGTTTCACATTTAAATTCAATACTTACCACTAATACTTTGCATAATGTAACTTCTTTCTCAATTTTAATACTGCTATGGCTTTAAAACTCATGTTTCTCATCTGTTTCCTCAGTTCTCCTCTTTTCCTCTTTGCTTTATTTCTGGGCTGTTTTGTGATCATAAATCTAAGGGTGGCTGCTATTTTGTGAAGGGAAAAGCCCAAACCCCAGTAAAATTAAAAAGTAAGAAACTGAACTTTGAGAGACCAAATTCCTGAGTGAGGAAAGGAGCAGTAGCTCAGACACATTTCTGTTCCAAACATGTCCAGGATGGATTCTCCTGATGTCCTCTGATCTCACCCCTGCTGTGACCTCATCCCAGCAGCGAAGGTTTCCACCTGACATTGTCCCCAAACACCTCACTGTCCCTGTAGCCTTTCAGAGGTGCAGTGGCCAATCTGGTGCCATTAGAGGAGGTGACCAATTGGAGAGTCACTGCTGAGTGAGTCAGGGCACTCCTCCTCCTTCTCTTCCTCCTCCTCCTCCTCACCCTCAGAGGAGATGAGAGCGCAGGCAGAGATCAGCAATCCAACCCCAGTGTCTGTGCAGAAGGCACCCAGCTTTTGAACTCTGAGCTCTCCAAGGAACACAGGGAAGCCTGAAGGACATCCCAAGATTTGACAGACTGGAAAACCTTTGAAGTGCAATCAAATTCCCAGCCTCTGTTTACAGGAGCCAGCAGAGGACGTCCACTGCTACCAATGAATCCCCAAATATACACAAAGTCCTGTTTCCTCCCAGTACCTGGGAGTTCTGCTGTCCAGATGGCTAACTATGCTTCAACTCTCAGTGACTTTTTTGGCTTTTGCTTTAAAAAATGTGGACAAATTCTTCCCCGCTTGCACCGTGCTAAAATCAGTGTCCTGAGTACTGAAATGAAACCAGAGCTGGGCCCTGACCCCCAAACCCGAGTCAGACCTGTAATTCCAGAGCATTCTCACCTGAGGGTACGGCAGCAGTGCTGAAAGGTACAGAGCCAAACACGTCTGTACCAGCAGGAAGTGACTGGGATGAAGATGGGATAAAGGCATCACCTGGAGTAGCAGGAGTCTGCAGGGAGACAGGGACAAAACACAAGGGTGACAAATCAGCTGCAGCTTCTGCTGCACACTGCTGTCACATCAGCGCTAAAAATCCAGGTGTGGAGTGAAGAATGAGACAGAAGAAAGAATTGGAGGATGTAGAAGGAAAGATGCAATAGAAATAGAAGTGTTAGAATTCGCTGGAGAAAAAGAAAGAAGAGGAGAAATTTTCTATCAGAGGAAAAAAATTAAGCTGAAATTTGCCTGGAATACATCACATGCAAAATACTGTCATAATTTCTTTCTCCAGAACACACAGACTTGTGGCTCTGGATGTTAGGTGACAAAAGGGAGAGGCAGTGAGCAAAGCATTAACTTTAGAAACAGTTACGGGAAATGAAATATCTGCAGGTTTTATGGAAAAGTGAATAAATATTGCTTGTAATTAAAAAACAGGACCAGAACCATATATTTACATTAAAGGAGAAACCAAATCCAATTGCATAAGGTGAGGATGAGCAGACAGGGCTTCAAAATTTAGTCCCAGACATGCTCCAGAATACCCTAGAGATATGAGGCTCCCGACCTCACAGAGCCTCAGTTTTCTCAGTACATTCACATTTCCCTACAGCTTAATGTAAAGCTCAAAAGCTTTACAAGAAAATCATTGTTTTGTCATTTCATAATGCTGAAAAACATGTTGAGAAAATTTTCTTTGCCCTCAAAATACATCCAGCCCTTTCTCTCTTTACTGTTTTGCCTTCCCTCCTTTAACAGCAATTCTGGGATCCGAGCTTGGTGGATCCAGAGACAGGAAATCTGTAACTGGATCTTCTGCAGTGCAGGGAGGGTGCAGTGAAGCATTTCCCTCTGACAAACACCAGGGAAGCAGATCTTTTTGTGACACCTAACACTGGAGCAGAGAAACAAAAATCGAAGGTATTTTTGCACATCGTCGTGAAGCAGGGACAGCACGTTCAATTTGCTTCACTTTTATCTTCCTGCAGCCTAAAAACTCCTTTGAAATCCTCCCCACTGGAATGGCTGAGGACACAAATTGTAAATGTGCTCCATAAATGTGCTGAAAATGGCATGTAGGAAAAAGCACAGCGCAGTTTCCCTGGGTACTCACTGGGGGAGAGGTTACATCAGGAGGAGTGGACATGTCCCCAAAAAGCTCTAGTTGGGTAACAGCCTGTAAAGAGAAAAAAAAATAAAATTTATTTTATCTTTTGAGAAGAAACTGTGAGTTAAGTAGTTACAACTTGTAAAGTTATCTGGTAACAGCAAACAAGATAAACCTCCCCAAAGTCCTGCAGGCTTCAGCTGTGAAGTCCCATGTGAAGGACGCACACGGGCTCAAGCTGTGGGATTTCAATATTGCTGATGGACCCAAATAGCCAACAACTGACTATAGAACAATTCTGTAGAGAATTCTCCAAAATGAAAAAAAAAAAATGAATAAAACATGAAGCAACTATCCCAGAGCAGGACTGGATGCATTACTGCTCTGCCTTCAACATCAGTGAGCTCCGAGGATGATTTATGGCCAGTCCTTTCCCCTGGCTCCCTTTCTAACCCCTGATTTCAAGGTCTTAAAGCATGGCAGCAGCACGTGGAGTGCCAGGAGGACACAGAAGGGAGGGGCTTTGGAAGTGCTGCCTGATTTCCCCCTGCCCATGGGACAGGTGTGACCTGGATAAGTGCACTTGAAGGAGGACGCACAACTGGGTTATTGCGAGTTTGTGGCTCTACATTGAATTCTGGTGAGAAATGTTTCCTCAGGACGCCCTTGAGTGGGAGCTCGGAGCAGGTCACCCATGCAGGCCTGGTTAACTGGACCAGAAGGGAAACCACACTTCATTATGAGAAACAACTTGAGTGGCTGCATAATCAAAGCTCCTTCACGTGTTCTTGGGCGAAGCGACTCCTTCCACCCACCTGCCAGGGAGTTCAGCTGGAGTTCAGAGATGTTCCAGCACAGATCCCTCAGAGCCCTGCAGGAAATCCAAACCCCACCCACCATCCTCATCAGGGTGGTTACACTGGAAAGCTTTGGTGGGAACCCAGAATTCCTCCTTCTCCACCACCTTTCTTACTGGTTTTCCCAGTGTCACACCCAATCCCACTCACACATGAGGGAAGCCACAATTCTCGTTCTGAGTGAGATTCAATTTGGCTCATTGAATCTCCTCCCCATCTCAGGCACCCAAACCTTGGCTCCTCCTACCACACACAGGTTTGACGTTCAGCTGAGCTCTGTCCTGCAAAGGCAGCCCCTGAGTGCTTTGGGCAGTAGCCAAACTGGCAGGTCAGGCTTTAAAACCTTCCAAGTGACCAAGACCACCCCAAGATTTTTTCCTGCCCCCAATCTACCAGTAAAAATGATCCCTTAAGGAGTAAGTTATCAAAAGTTTCTACATTTTTTTTTTCCACCCAGTCTCTATTCCCACACATAAAAACGATGTTACAATCACTTAGACCTGGAATTTTTCTAAGCAGCTCGGATGATCCTCAGCTTCACATCTAATGATGTACCCAGGGATGAATTATCCCACAATTTCTCACATCATGTCTCATATGAAAAAGACCACATTGCTTTAGTGCTATGACAGTGCATTTTCTTCTTTTGGGCTTATATCTCCCTCTAAGTGTCTGCATGGAAATGCAGCAGGGAAAAAGAGGGAAAGCCACGTTTCCTTCAGGATACACCAATTCAAGTGCTCTGCACTAAAATACTGCCAGGAGCAGCTCCTGAAAAAAAACCCCAAACAGGCAACTAACCCAGCCTAAGCCCCTTTTGCAGTGTGCACAAACCCACTAGGCAAGGGCTGCTAAAATGCCCAGGGAAGGGGGAATGCTGACGACAGCAGCACTCCTCAGGAAATCACTTCAAGCCTCCTGTAGCACTCCTGACTCAAGAGGGGTCAGGTGACACTGAAACCCTCCGAGAATCACTTTCTGCTCGCCTCTCCAGTCTGCTTGTTCAGCAGCACCCCAAACCTGCCCCTTCCCCTTGTGAACTATTCCCTGTCTGCTCCTTTTTGGCTTTCTAAGGAACTGGGGCGTCCTTTCCACGAGAAGAAGCTCCCCTGCGCCTCCATCCCACGCAAGGGAGCACAGGAGCAATCCAGGGAGGATGGGAAAGGGCGGGATACACACAGCTGTGTAAAGTTATATGTTTTTTTTGTGCAAAAAAATATGATATGTTTCCCAGGAATAGTGGGAATTGATAGTCAGTATACTTTTGAACTCTGGATGATATGACATGCATTTGAAAGGTGGTAACTCAGATCCCCGTGCCTCCATCCTCCCGGATAATGGGAATAGTAATACTTTTCACAGGGCTTCCAGGTGATGGATCTTTGGATACTCTCCGCAGATATAATTCTGTTAAAGCTCTGCAGACACATTTCTAAACAGGCAGCTGGAGAGAGTGATAGGGAAGTCAACAGCACTTTGTTATAATAAACCCTCACTCACAATATTCCCCGGGAAAAAGAAATGTATTTACAGGGGAATTATTTTTTTATAGAATAGCAGCCTCATATGCTACAGGAGCTACAGAACCACATCAGCGAATGTAAACACGAATTTAGGGAACACAACACCTTCATTTACTGACTGGAGGCAGCTTTAAACAGCAACATTTGGAGGTGGATTTTGAAGCCCCAAATGGCTCAGGAGTCTTTTTTCTACAGCCCAGTTCTGAGCCTGAATAAACAAATGCATCTTCTCTGACACAGAGCTGCCTTTATCTACTCGCAGCACGCGAGATCCTGGACACCAAACACTTATCCTTCATTTCTGAGATTTCACTGTCACTACAGAACTGATTTCATCCCTTATGCTTCATTAAGATTATTCACATCTGATATTAGCTATGTTCCAGTGAAGTTAATCCCAAGATGAACATTTTCCAATTGCACTATTCCTACAGATGATTTCAGCAATATTTCCTTAAAATATTTTTTAGCGTCACAACCTTACCTGAGTGACTGAAACAAGATTTTCATCAATGTCCAGCAATAAGTTTCCATTCTCCAGCTGCAAAGCATGATTTATGAAATGAGATGAATGATTTATGAAAATGACATGAATTTCTGAGCATGAAAATGATAACCTCCATAATTATTGACTTCAGCATTGAAATGAAAACCCTTTCCATCTTGCTGTGAGTGCAGATACAAAATCAGGCAGTCAAAACAGTGACTCTGAATGCTGCTGGGATGTGGGGCAAACACTTCATTTGTGCTAAATCCAATCTTCTGGTGTATAAAGCAATTTTACCACTTGTGACACACCTATTTATTTTCCCAAATATTTATTAATTCAGCAGTAAGCATACCCAGCGAGCTCTGATCCTGCTTGCATTAATGGAACTTTTCCCTGGTTTGGTGAAAGAAGGGATTTAACAACCTCAGGGGAAAAAAGAATAATTGAGTTTTGGACAACAAAAGCTCCAAAGCCAAGTATCTGCAGAAAAAGCCACACATTTCTCTAACTAGGGACACTATAACATCGATGCAAACGTAATTAAGATAATTATTTTCTTTCCATAGCAATTTTGAAAACTACATAAGTCAATTCAAATTATATTTAAATCTATAGTTTGTATGCAAATATATGTGGGAATATGCTGTCCTCACATCTATACATATCTGCATCCATCCACACATTTAGCACATATTGTCATTTCAGAATGCTGAATTTCAGGTAACATTTATGGCAGTGTTGGAGACTTCATCTCTGCAGCACAAACAACAGCAGGCTGTCGAAAATCAAGATGACTGAGAAGCTTCATACAAGTTACCAGCCAGCAATCCCATGTCACTTAAAAATCTCACAAACAGCCCAGAATGCTTTTTTCCCCCCTCATCTCATCATAGAGCTGGAGAAAAGAGAAAAAAAAAAGAGTGGGGAAAGGCAAAGCCAAAGGAAGATAATGTCAGTGTGCACAGTCAGGGACAGATGAAGCCCTGAACCTTCCTGGAGCTGACCCTGTGTTCCCCCAGCCCCAGGTGAGGGAAGTGAGAGAAAAGCTGTGTCCATTGACTCAAAGAACTCCAGAGAATTAGAAAATGCTCTTTAAATGAAAGCAGAAGGCTCGACACCTCCAGGAGGGCCCACTTTGGGCCAGCAGCTCCTCACCTGGTGCTCTGACAGCCCCCCTGGTTGTCCCCACCCTGCAGCACTAGGGATGCAGCTCCGGCGGCTCTGTGGGAGCAGCTGCAGGACAAACCAGGTCCCAGCACCGAGGGAATGTGTCCCCAGTGCTCCTGGACCACCAGAGATGCCCACCTGGGCTGCAGCAGGGCCTGGCAGGAGGGATTTGCCCAACACATCATGGTGCAGCCCCCTGTACCTGATCACCACGCAGCTTCCACCAGCTCACGTTCAGCACCACACATGGGGAGGAGCCGCTTCCCGAAGGTGAAATATCCCTGCCTGCTGGAGCACGGAACAGCAGCAATGCCAAGGCAGCAGCACGGGCAAAATCTGCCCTTCTGAGCCTTCCTGTGGCTCAGCTTTTCAATGCCAAAGAGCTCAAAATGAAAGTCAACAACCCTCTCCTGGCTTCCCCAGTGCCTGACAGAAAATAACCAGAGGCCTGGAGTGATGCTCCAGCTCCTGGTGATGCCTGAGAGAGGGAGGCTCCCTAGAACAGAGGCCAGACAAGATTAAGTAAATAAAATGGGTATTTACTGAAGGGCCTTCAATAGGGACACCTCGGGCAGTCAAAGCTCTCTCTGGCAGAGGCTACACCCAAGATGAACCCCAGGTCACGAGTTTTCTACACTTTCGTAAGTTTTGATCAATTTACGTATCAGGGTTAATTCTCCAATTACAATTTCAGGTAATGATGTAATTTACCCCAAGTCTGTCCCCCCTGTTAGAGCTTTAGTTTCCATACTTCAGGGCCTGAAACAGCAAGGTGTTCTTGAGTCCAGGCCTAAAGGGGATTTGTTGTGTCTGACCAGAATGTGAGAACAGGAGCTCACAGACTCTATGGAGTTTTAGAGTTACACACTAAAGTAGTACAGGATTTGAAAAATGCAAAAGGTAAATCTTAAGGCATCACTGGTCTTTCTCCATGTGAGGATTCCGCCCCAGAGTGCTGTAAAAGCTTATTTTAATTATTCAGAAAGGTGTGAAACACCCCTCCAGCTCTGCCAGGAGCTCACCAGCCCCTCACGCGTGGCCGCGCAGGCCGGGGCGGAGGAAGGAGAATCAATCCTTGTATCCCGGTGACATTAGAGCTGCAATGAAAGCTCCATCTTCCCATACAGGCACGTGAGACACCCTGTAAATCTTCCCAACACAAAATATGTAAATCTGGCTCCTTAAAGCAGCAGCACCGCTCCAAGCCAGCAGCAGTTTTACACCACTCCAAGCCAGCAGTGGAATTCCTCGTGACACTTTGCCCTATTCACTAAAAAATAACTTATTATCCAGAGCTGGAGGAAACTCCAGAGGGCAGAAGCAACAGTAATCACAGAATCACAGAATATCCTGAGCTGGAAGGCACCCACAAGGAAAAGAGACAAATAAATGGCACCTTTCACAAACCTCACAGAACTGATCCCCTTCCACTACAGTATTCCCTCTGATCACCAAGTCCTCCAAAAAACATCATTTCTAAGCAATGCAGAAGTTCAGATTTTAAAAGGAAAATCTAAAACAGGGCTTTTGTGCTCACATGAGTGTGAAGCACCTTCTTCTTTCACTCCCATGCACACATCAAGACAGAATATCCAACTTCTGCTCCTCAGTCTGTTTTTCACCAGCAGCAAGGGATCTTTGCTGACATATGGCACGAGAAAACCTGCTTAATACTGCTGTACTTCTGCAAACAAGATGATGAAAGTAGCATCTCACAAAACGTGGTTTTGTAATCGCAGAGAATGGAGCAAAGATGGTGCTTAAAAGCATGAAAAAACCCCGTGGTAATTAACTTGTACTCTGCTACAGAGCTCAGCACGAATAAAAGAGTATGAAGGATACTAAATATAGCAAATAACCAGCAATTAGCAATTAACCTTTGAGCTGGGTATTAGCTATTCAACTCTTTTAAGGCAGCAGAGGGATTTCAGCTTGGTTTTCCTGCATTCAGGGTGAGTGCTGTACCACACAGCCCAGCAGACAAAAGAGGAGTCACCCAATCACAGCCTCCCTGCATCTCCAATTCCCTTTTCCCATCATGGATTTTACGTGGAAGTCTAATGACGAGGCAAATGGTGGTCAAACTAAAGGTTTTCTATCTCACTTCAGTTGAACATGTGAATATTCTGGCTATGACAAAGAACTTTTCTGATGGATCAAATGGTTCCTGCAGCTCAGCAATGCCCCAGTTGTTTGCACCTTACACCACAACTGTTGCTATTGCTACGAGCTCCAGGAGCTGCGAGAAGCTTGCTAATTAACTACAACTCATCCTAAAAAAACAATTAGAACCAGAATGAAGGAGCATGTCGGCATCGAGGCTAAACCCATCATCAGTCAAACCACGTCTGGTGGGCTGAGGCACACTGAAAACATCCCACAGACGTTGTTTTCCTGTACAACTACTGCTGAATTAATGAAGTGGCATGGGAGCTCAGCAAAGAATTGCTCAATTACTCCCCAATTAAAGAGAATACACTGAAGAACGTGTGTCAAGGAAAAATTGTCAACGTCTTTGCAATCTCCAGTTTCCTACAGATCCCAAAGATCCTCAAATGACATGAGCTTTCCGTGTTACAGAGTGCTGTTACCATCCCAGATTTACAGCCCAGCACAACCCTTTCCTTGTGAGGCTGCTGGGAACAGTTATTGCGGAATCAAGAATGGTTTGGGTGGGAAGGGACCTTAAAGCTCATCCATGTTCCTTCCATGGGCAGGGACACCTTCCACAGATCAGGCTGCTCAGAGCCCCATCCAGCCTGGCCTCAAACACTTCCAGCGATGGAGGAAATTCCCAACGTGGACAGGGCATGTCAGCAACATCAGCTGCCATAAAGCCACACTGATGGATTTTTATCCAAAATACCAGCATTTGGGGCATCCGACACTTGCACAGGGTACACATCCAATGCTCAGAATCCCACAGGACATGGGAATCCTGCTGTTTGAAGTTCCCCTTTTCAGCTTCACCAGGTAACTCTGAATTAGCGACTGTGACCATTCGCCTTCAGGGAATTCTCCTGAAGCCACAAACCCAAGTCCTAGGTGGGATGTACCCAACAACAGGGCAGCTCTGAGCTTCACTGCATTCCCCAACTGTTGTTTCCCTTGTTTGTTCCCTGGGAAGCACTGGATGTGCTGGTTAAAAATCCTGTCAGTCAGCCCTGCACAGCTGAAGGATTGGGACTGTTGGATGTAAGTGACATCCAGATTGTTGAGGGGATTGAATTGCTCCACTGCTGCTCGACAGCTTCCTTTAAATGAAGGAACTCTTCCTATGATCAAAACAGACGCTGACTCATTTGTTTATTTTCTCTTCATTTGCAGGGAACTTAATTCTGAATTCCCTGTGTACTCGAGGTATTTACTCTTCCAGGAAACGGTATTTAAAACGCTGCAATTGCCACTCTTCTCTGACAGACTCTAATAAATCAGGAGTCCACCAGAGTGACTCCAGCTTGGAGCCAGATCCACGCTGCTCCCGGGCTGCACATTCCCAAGGTAATGAAACTTCCCAGGCACAGAGGGTGCTGGTGCAAACATCCCAGACAGGGACAGGGAAAGATGAGCCATTTAATGTCAGGATCACCCTGGGGACATGGGGTGGCTTCCTTTAGCTGCAGGTGGGGGACACAAGAGATGATGAGAACCCATATTTCCACGTGGGAGCAAAACTTCTGGACTGTGACAGCAGAGACAGCTCTGGATGTTCGCAGGGAATGAACAGTGGAAGGGAATAAGGCACAACCTCTTATTTATTATTAAAATACTTGCAAGGCATGGTTTGACAGGAGTATCTAATGCTTTTCAAAGCACCAGGTGACTGGAACTCTAACCAAACTCCAGAAACGAGTTATTTCTGCCTTCATTATTGAATAGCTTGTCATCATGGTGTTTTCCAAACTGAAATCCCATGAGTTTCAGCAGGCAAAAAAAGCCAAGATCTGTGTACTTCTGTGCTTAATAATGTAAGGTAGCACTGAATGAATCTGCGAAAATTACAGCCCTAATTGTGCAAATGATGTCATTTAAGGCATAAAGTGATGCAGACCAGGTAAAGCTACAAACTTCACTACTTAGAAAGCAGATTGTCTGTAAATAAATGTTTTACCAAATGACTCTGAGCAAATCCAGAAGCAGGGAATCAACACAAAGTGCAGCTGTCAACTTAATGTGTCAGATAAAATCTGCACTGGTCACATTAAATAAAAGACAAAAATTCACTGTATGTGACAGAACTTCATGTCACAATCAGTGAGATCAATCTGTGGTTCAACTACACTCTTTTCTGCACTTTGGATAATATCAAAAAGTGCAGAATATTATCCAAAAAAATGCCCAGGAACCCAGGGAAGTTCAGGAATGCAAATACACACAAAGCCATTAGAGATGTGACCCAACAGAGTGCATAACTGTGAGGGGCCACTGAAACATTTACCATTAATTTACATTGCCCAAATTCTGGATTAAAAACACAAATCTAAACTGCCACACACCCGTGTGCCCTATATTCCCCAAGAAAACTGTGTCACTGAGGCAAAGCCTGCAGCTTTTTTTTTGTTTTGTTTTGTTTTTTCTTCTTGCTGTTTGAGCAGCACAGAGAGAGAACAGAAACAAACTGATCAAGGGCAGCGCTGCTGGATTACAGCTTCCCCACACTGTGTGATTATGTCCCAAAATCCTAAAGGATTGCACTGGGAAGTAAAGCAAATTCCATGCTTTGAAAGCATGTAATCATGCTGCTGGTGGAGCAGGGTTTAGGGTCGCACTGGGGGAATGGCATTACCCATGCAGGGATGGAAATCCTGCTAGCAGGACAACTCCTACGGATTAAAATCAGCTCGAGATGCGCCCCACAACGTCCATATGGCACAAAAGAACAATTAAATCAGGACATTTTATTCCTGTCTGTGAAACAGCATTTCTGCACTGTTCAAACCTGCTATGTGACATGCCAGATATAAAATCAGGGATGGTTTCAAACATGAAGCTTGCACGGGCAGATTGTCAATGCTCAGGAACTGTCCAGATTAAGATTCTTAATCTCTACTTGTTGATACATTAACAATGGATTAATTCTAACATCCAACCCTCCTGACTGCTGGAAATCAGACTCTGAATTCAGGTTAGCAGCCTGCTGAATTGGCTTGCTCTACCTGGCAATGCAAGAGCAATTTTTGAAGATTCAGTTGAAATGAAATGCTTTTAACTTTGAGCTCGAGTGTTAAATTCCACATAAACCATGTATTTAACACACATGAAGGAACTTCATCACCTTATGTTAGAGATGCTGTAAACTGGGAAGATTAGGGAGGAGGACCTGGCTTCTGCTTCCCGTGCAATTAAAGTTTTTATTAAGGAATAAACCAAAAAATACCCCAGAAAAGATATCTTAAAAAAAAAAAAGGGATGGGGCTTGGAGCAATCTGGTCTAGTGAAAGGTGTCCCTGCCCATGGCAGGGGACTGGAACAGAAGATCTTTAAGAGGCCCCTTCTAATCCAAACCATTTTATGATTTCCAATCCATGATTCTGGCTAAAAAACAAACAAAGGCCCACCAAAACATCAACCCAGGCTACAAGACATTGTCCTAACAAGCAAATACATTTTCCAGTTTTGCAACACGTAGCTGTAGCTGTTAAAAATGCACGTCCCACACTGCAATATTAAACCTCATACACGGGGTTTAATTGAGTGTAACTAAGTCAGGACATTTGAACACAGGTGTCTCTTTCAGCAAATGTAAATAAATCTGGACACTTCTCCCAGCACAGATGGTCAGAGACCAGGACTGGGCACTCCCTTTCTCCTCACGTTTGAGAACTGGATCCTGGATCAGTCCAGCCTGACTGTGGAGACTGAAGCCAACATCATCGGGCTGCAGTTGTTTCTGCAAAGCCACCGATGCAAACTTCGGGAAGAGCCAGACATGGGAATGGGGAATGGCACTGCAATCCCAGCCAGAAACCAAAATCAGCTTTCCCAAACGCACCAGAACCACCAGGCCGATCTTGGGACTTCTAACCCTGGGCGTGCTCAGGTCCAGCTTCATCTGCTCCTGCCACACCGTGTCCCAAGGCAGCTGAATTTCCCCGTCTGTTCCACCCTGGTTTGACACTCCCCGCATTTGGCACCAGACAAGCGCCTGCCTGCCTTGCAAGGCACCAGCTCTGAAACCCTGGATCTTCACAGAGCAGCGAGATGAGTTGTTTGAAAGCCTTCACAAATTGTTCAGCAGATAGTTTAGACATTTTGATGAGAAGAGAAGGGTTTATTGTGACGTGACTGACAGTCTCTGCGAAGGGTATTTACAGTCTGACTCTTTTTACTAAAAACACCGTGACAGGTAGAACTTGATCTGGATGTTTAATGGGGAGACGAAGGGAAATTATGACAAAAAGAGCTCATTAAACATTTCCCTTTTTTTTAGAACAGTTAATTTTCCACACAGAACTAGAATTTCTAAGTGGAGCATGCACCACTTAAGCTTTCTGGGGTAATATTGCTTTCTTTTTCTGGCTTAAAGTCTACGCTCAGTGAATGGGGAATAGGAGAACTGGTCTGAGGAAGGAGCAGAGAGAAAATAAGAATGAATTCAAGACGTCTGAGTTGAAACAGAGGAAAGGAGAGGTACTGGGAGGGAACTGGACACCAGGAAAAGTGTGTGGAGCTCAGCTGCACACCCAGAAGAGGGAAACTACAGCAGAGCAGGATTGGCTGGGAAGGGATGCAGCCAAGAGATGGGGAAACACAAGAATTCCATTGAGCAAGCAACCTTTTCATCCCAATGTCAGAGCAGGGACTTGGCAAGCAGCCACCACCCATAACTGAGTTCGGTGGGTCCGTTCCAGCGCCGGGATCCAAGGCTCGTTCCGTTCCGCCTCATTTGCTCCGTATTTACATTTCTTGGTGCCAGAGATCCCGAGCACTCGGGCCATAAAGCACTCTGACACCCGCTGACAAATGGCCCGACAGCATTAACTACATGAACACACAATTCTGGACTCTCCTGCTTCTCCCTGGCACCACCGGGGAGATGTTTCACACCTTCAGCCTCGGTGGGATCCTGGATTCACAGAGAAATCTTTGCTGAAATGGTTCTGGTGCCTTAGGAAGCTGCATCTCACTGAAAATCAGTGTGAATTACATGGCCCAGTCTCAAAGCAGCCCCTGAAATGGGGATTCTGCCCTCAATCCCTTACACTGTGGAGGATCTCACCCCACCTGAGCCTTTCAGAAGCCACCGTAACTGCAGCTCATTTAAAATTCACCTGCAGCCACAAAAGAACCAGATGTACATTTATTTCCACCTGAGAGGGACCTGTCATGCAAACGGGAAGGATTCCATGGAATCAGAGAATCACTGAATGGTCTGGGTTGGAAGCGGCCTTAAAGATCATCTCATTCCAATCCCCTGCCATGGGCTGGGACATTTCCAATGGGAAGTGGCCAATTCCCTGCCCTGGCTACAGAGAGCCAAGGCTGGAGGGCACCTGGCTGACCACTTCAGTATTCCTCACTTTTCTGTGCAGAGACTGGAGAAAACCCGCCTGGGAACACAGCAGAGGAGAACAATCCCAGCATGGAAACTCCCTCCCTGCCCAGGGACCATGGGCAATTCAGCCTGAGCTCAACCAAAACTCGCTGTGTTGTGATTAAGAGCTGAATTTATCATCAGCAGAGAGAATTCATGGGGCCTGAAACCTGTCAGGAGCCACAAAAAAGTTTCTCACTTCATTCATCCATTAGGAAATTACTGAAAGCAAGACCTCCTAATAAAGGCAGCGTCCTTACATGTTTAACCCAGCTTGATTATTTGCCCTCAGATTGAATTTTAGAGGTTTATATAATAATGACAGCTATAAATTGAAAAAAAAATTATGGCAAGTGTCTCAATGACAGAGAGCCTCACATGTGGAAGGGTGAGCAATAAATCAGATGGGCAGTGGAATATTAAATTGCTAATTTTAAGAGCTATTGCTCTTTTTTTTT
>VYZT01013906.1:0-25721 GCA_013400735.1 Pomatostomus ruficeps
CCTGCTCTCTTTCAATTTAAAACCACTGCTCCTTTTTGAAAGCCCTCGTTAAGTACTGGACGGCTGCTCCAAAGTCTCCCTGAAGCCTTCACTTCTATTCAGTTTCATCAAGTGATCCCCAGCTTGCCCTTCCCTTACAGGGGGAGGGCCTTCATTTCCCCCTCCCCACTCACTCAGAGGATCAGGGTCTTGAGAGAATGAAGAGACGGACTGCCAGCAAAGACTGAGGAATACAACTCACTGAGTATCTCAGCCTTCTCCATGTCAGTCACCACCAGTTCACTCTTCCTGGTTATCGGTGGGGAGGGGGGTACCCTCTCCTTGTCCTTTCTCTTCTGACCTATGTACTTAGAGAATCCCTTCTTGTGGTTCTTCATGTCTCGTGCCAAGTCCTGTTCCAGCTTTGCCTTGGCTTTCCTGACCCCATCCCTACACATTTCAACCATACCCCTGTACTTTCCTCAGGTCACCTGTCCCTGGTTCCACTGTCTTTGCATTTCTTTCTTACTCCTGAGTTTGAGGAGCAGATCCTTGCCCAGCCATGCTGGTTTCTGGCTTGCCTTGCTCGATTTCCTGCACATTGGGATAGAGAACTCCTGCACTGGAAGAAAAGAGGCTTTGAAGAACTCCACTGGCCAGGAGCTTGTCAATTGACTCACAAAGGGTTATAGCCACTAGACCAAGCCTTTTAAAATGGACAGTTAGGTCTTTAAATCCTTAAATAATTCCCTGAAGGTTTTTCTTGTCAGCTCAGAAGCAATTTTCTCTACTAAAAACTACAGTCATCAGTGATACAGTTTGCTGGCTGTAAGCAGCATGACCTTTTGCCTGAGTTCATTGTAGCCAGAACACTTTTACTACTTCTGAGTGTGATGCTCCCTCAAATGATCAATTTTATGATCTGTGAGTGCAGCATACCATAACATAAATGACCCTTTTTGTGTGTTCCCTTCTTTCACAGCCGATGTTTTCAGCCTGTCAGTGCAGCGTGATGTTATTGAAAAGGCACAAGTAAGCGATGGCATTATTGCCGCTCAGCTGCAAAGGGCCCTGTGGGGATCTATTGCGCTGAGAGGGTGAGCAGAGCCACCTATGGGCCACTGCAGAATTCTCTGTGAGCCTTCACCACCACCGCTGCTCACTGCAGAAAACAACCAGTGACCCCCATTTAGGTGGCTTCATAACCCTTCTTGGTTTATGGTCTGAATCACATCTTGCACAGGATGCCCAAGGTGTGAGCATTAAACAGATGAATAAGGCTCTTCCCAGCTCTCCGCTACCTCAGCCACCAGCTCTTTTGCTCCTTTTCTTGTGTGGTTTGCATATGTAATTTACAAGCACAGTTTCCTTTCAGATGGGTTTACAGGGACAATGATTTTCTCTACATTATTCACACCATTTATTTGGCATCAAATGCAGCCTGTAACTAGTATGACAAAATGAGATTTACTGTCATTGTCTTCTTCAGCCAAAGCAGAGTCTCGTGAGAAACATCTCTTTTTAGGGGAAGTATTTTACTTCTCTCTTTCCCTTTTCCAGGAAAGCCTCTAGAGGACAGGTTTGTGTGGTGCAGAATTGCTAAACCTTGTTGTTATGCTTATTGAATCTGAGACTGACACTGAAGTATGAGGTTCTCTTTAACATATTGCAACAATATTTGCCTGTGGAGTTTGCAGGGGCTGGCAAACAGTGCCACATGGAATGATTGATCCCTGCCTTTAGAGACTGATACCTCACCTCTGATCTCCAAGGCTCTTCATTTGTCAGTGTTTTCCATGCTGCAAAGTCCTTTTCTTTCTTTTCTATGGATACAGAGAAATAGCTGGTCTGAGGAAAAGTTATTTACGGGCAATTCTCTGCTTATGTTGCCAATTTTAATTTTTGACAAAGAAATCCAGACTAGTTTCCTGGAATTCCACCCCAAACTGCATTTTTAAAAAGTAGAAACATGAAGCGGGGGAGATCTAATGCTGGCAAGAAAGAGGAGAGAGACTTTTAAGGGCTGTTAGATGTTTTTAATATTTGGGCACTGAGAGATTTAGAAAAGCGTTTTGTGTGGTTTTGAAACTGAAGAATTAGACACGTAAGTGCTTAGGAGTTTTGAGAACCCTATTAGTCATCTTTAGTGCTAAATATCCTCAAATATTCAGACTGTCAGTCCTTTGCAGTGCAGATGCCTGTAGCTGCACCAAGGGGTGAAGGCATTTGTCTTTCTTCATAACAGAGTTGCTACCAGGAAAGTTGAGAGTTGATATTGTGCCTTTACAATTCAAGAAAACAGAGAAATCATAGGAAAGGTTTTATGCGTTTATAGCTGGAAAACACCTTTGTTCATTAAATTTAGTAACTGTCAGATAATGGACAGATAATAGGTGATTGACTATATTTTGAGCTAAATTCGGTCATCACTCATTCCCTCTGATCATAGAGGACTGACAGTGACTGGGTAATTTGGGCTGTTAAAGGCCAGGAAACTGAGTTTTTATCAGTGGGAAAAATTCTGTATTAAATGGCAATCTAATACAATCCCACTGAATTTCAGTGCAACAAGTGTCAAACGTGGTCCTGACTTTTTAAAATAAAAATACAACAAAGACTGACTTATCTTGCAGTACAATAATCATTTTAGAAGTCATACTTATTTTCACAATGTATGCTACTTCTGAAACACTTCTGTCACAATGCCAGACTGTGTCTGTTTTAGCACAAAGTTTGAGGAAGGCTATAGCTGAACCTCCCCCTCTGTGTACTCAAAAGAGAGACATACCAATATCTATAACACGCAGGATAGAAAAGGTGATAGAAGTAATTCCTGTGTAGTCATTTCCACTCCTAGCACGTCTAACACAAACACCCCAGTTGCACTTTTTGCCCTTATGCTTTCTCCCTTTCTCCATACAGGCAGAGAAGCCAGACTGCAGCGAGCGCCTTCAGCTGCAGAACAGACTGGGCTGTAGAAATTTCCAGTGGTTTGTGTCAAATGTGTACCCTGAGCTCTCCCAACCTGGAGACACACCAAGATTCTCTGGCAAGGTAAGAGAAAACGCACTCTAAAGAATGATCGTGTTTTTGCATTGTTCAAAGACTCCAGTGTCACTTCCATGTCCTGAGTACTCGGTCCAAACAGGCAATGCAACCAGGGTGGGGGAGAAAGAAAAAGACGGAGACAAAAAGCTGACCCAAATTCTTGCATAAATGCTGAGAACCAGCCAGGAACTGAACCCAGAGTGTCTGACTCAGTTCAGTGTCACAGTTCAGAGGATCCTAACCTTAGGTTCTTCAGGTGCCATTAGTAAAGGAAAAGAACTGTGTTGCCTCATGCAGATGTCAACAGCAACAGCAGCTGAGATATCTCTGTGCTGACCCATGTGCACGAAGAGAAAAAAGCATTTCTTCAGTCCTGCACTTCCCCAAGGACAGAAGTGATAGCAGTAGCATTTCCCTGGCTGATTATGTACAGGACAAAATATTCTTGATGTCTGGGGTTTTTTTAAACACATAGTTGATAATTGTAATTCATTAAATATGAATTTATTCCCAGCAGCCTTACTGGAATGGAGTTTCCCCCAACAAGGCAATAAGGGCTACTAATTAATTCACGCTCTCCTATCTGTAGCCCGATTTTACTGTGTCCTTTTACTACTTTATCTGCTCTTTATTTTCAAAGTTAACTTGAGAAAAGTGTAAGAACTGAGTATGGATCACAGGAATTGTCACATTTCTTTGCTTCTGGAATATCTTGTGTTTTTTCTGACTACAGTGTCCAGTTAAAGTGCAATTTTCCACCAGCATAAAAATGTTGATAGCTTTCTTTTAATTATCATAATAGTTAAATCCGGAAGTGGGTATATCAAACAAAAATCATGGGTAACACTGACCTTTGGTGAAACTCTGCCTCTTATATCACATCAGTTTGCAAGATCAATATGCAAGATCAAGTCTGAAATAAAAAAAAATAGTGCCTAATTTATGAACAAAATCATATATCATAAAGTGATTCAATCACAAAACTGTTAGCTGAAGGGTATTTTGTTTGTATCCAATTGTGATTTACTTCAGTATGAACCTTTACTTACAGCTCTACAATACTGGTGTTGGCTTCTGTGCAGACTACAGGCCTGGAAGGGCCACTGCAGAAGGCTCTGTTGAATTCTCCCCTTGCAGAGACACTCTCTCCCAGGTAATGCACACTTTGACTGTACAGGCACTGTGTCAGAGCCAGGCAGCCATGCAGGAGACAGGCATTCCAACACGCAAGTGGCTGGGTGACACCAGTGGAAACACCTAGTGGATGCCCACCCTTCTACAGCTGAGTGCCACCTCAAAAATGCCAATGTCCCATGTGTCACTGAGACAGACACCCACACTTTGCTCTACAAGACATCATTAAGTGCTTATTTGTTTAGTGTATTTGGTAGTGTCTGGGGAACAGAAAGCCTGTGAGCAAAAAATACGTGACAGTTCCAGAATATTGGGGATGGGTTCCCCATTAGTGGCTAAATCTGAAGATTAATGCCTAAACTGCAGTCTAAGGCAGGAGGTAAATTCATTTAGACTCCCTAACTGGCATTGGTCTAGCTCAGGGTAAGCTGCGGGCACATTTCAAACTGCAGCATGTGAAGACACCGTCAGAAACACCTTTCTGTTCAACTATTTATCAAACTGGAAAATTTTATGATAGGGTGGGTTTATGTTATACATAATCATAGTTCAGAAAGCCTTTCCTTAGGTGAATAGTTATGCCAGAATTAGCTGCCAGGGGGGCCTGCTTTGAAGGGTCAAGGCTGCTGCGTCTCTGCACTCATGTTTGCATTGCATCTTAACAAACATGTACAGGAAATTGTCTTTAGAATTAGCATTTAAAAATGAACAGGGATGTCCATCCATCATTGTTCAAAGAAACCCTCCCTTTTCCAGCACTTTGAGTATAACAGCATGAAGGAAATCCGGCTTGGTGCTGCTCCGCTGCTTTGCTTTGATGTCTGGCATGGGAAGGTTATCCCTCAAAACTGCACACAGGAGACGGACAACAGCAGCCAGCACTGGGATGTCCAGGAGGTCAGTAGTGGCTCTGCCATGGGGGAAAGGCAGCTGATGGTGACTGTGGGATCACTGGGTGATTTCAGGATTTGTATGTGAGGAAGGAATGAGGAATTTGAAGGGCAAGTTTCACTTCTGTACCTTCTTCACCCGGAAAAATTAGGATGTCTCTTGCCCATTTACACTGTCTATGTGAAACACATTTGGTTTAGAAATATGAACTACAGAAATCCTACCTAAATTCCTATGTCTTTGTTTTAACTGTTCATCTCACTGGCCTTACAGGAATAGAATCAGAATCAGTGGTTGTGAAAATAAGAGCAGGGCAAATCCCTTCCCATTTCTTTTGGATTGTGGAAGGGTTTGGAAATCCTGACGCCTCCCAAATGAGAGCCCTTTGTGCAGTTCTTAATGGGAAACATTAAATTTTCTCCTGCATTGTAAGAGAAGAGCAAACTTCCTATTAGCGGAATTCAAAGTTTTTCAGTGAACTTCACCCAGCAGAGCAGGAACTCCTCAACAAGACTGAAAAATGTCATGCTGTGGAACAACTTGGGAAAATTGCAGCTACTGTAGTTGTAGGGATGCAGCAATCCTCTGGTACAGTTCCTACTGTAATTTGGTTTGATTCCTCAGTGAAGCACTGGTCCTTATGAAATGTTGTGGCCTGTAGTACTGAGGTTGGTGCTGATGACAACCTGTAGCAATAGGGAAAAAACAGTGGTGGAAAAGAATTCTGCAGTTACCACTCGTGTTAGCTTCAAAAGGAACTACAAATATTCACCATGCTCTGGGCACAAAGATAAATCCAGTCATTGTGTTTGGAGTATTGCTTTAAAAAAATTGAACAACTGGTCATTATTTGGGATATATTGTAGATAAATTTGCTGAAACATGGCCTAGCTTTTACTGGCAATCCCTTACTTTAATTTGTTCTTTCTTTCCCTTCTTCTCTCATCTTGTAGAATGGAATGATTGTCCATGTCCTTTCTGGCAAATGCATAGAGGCAGCAAAGAGTGAAGATGAGAAGGACTTGTTTTTGAGTGCATGTAACAAGAACGAAAATCAGGTGTGGCAATTTGAGCGTTCCCACGGGCTACGTCAGAGATGACTGACAGGTCTCTGTGGATATCAAGTCTCCAAAGTTTAACATTACTTCTGCTTGGGATTTAAGACGCATTTCCTGCAAGGACAAGAAAGATGAAAGATGTTTGTGTTTGCTGTAGCACGCAGGGAAGTCAGGAAGGTCTCGTTTGAAAGCCTGGCTCCTGGTTAATCCAGCTCTAGCTAAAATTTCTATTTATTCTGTGA
This sequence comes from Pomatostomus ruficeps, assembly GCA_013400735.1. NCBI lineage: Eukaryota > Metazoa > Chordata > Aves > Passeriformes > Timaliidae > Pomatostomus > Pomatostomus ruficeps. The sequence goes on from VYZT01013906.1 coordinate 6,353, forward strand.
AACAGTGAATAGACTGTGAGAATCAATAAATTCTCAACTCTGCTATTGCAGAAGACAGTTAAGTTTGCCCTTTGAAGGAAACATGGAAAATTGGCTGCCAGACAGCTTGTCTTCAGCATATTCTGTGACTTCTGAGGATACAGGGAAAAAAGTGAGACTTTTGAAACTGTAAGAGGAAGCCAGCCAAATCAGGACAGGAGTTTAGCCTTGTTTTACAGTGCACTCGACTCATATAAAATAAAATAGGTTTTGTATGTATAAAAGTAATAGATGTTTCCACATGTAATAGCAAAAATTTTGTTTTCCAATTAGCCTGAGCCAAATTTCTACTCTCTGTGAGATTACACAGAGCATAAATTAACACTTAATTAGGCACTAAATGCTCTAATTGGAAAGCTAACAGCCCTCAGTGTTTGGCACACCCTTCCTTAAATGCTTGTCCACAGTCTAATTTGGATGGGAGAGAGACTGAAACATTATCAACTTTTTTTGTTGTTGTTTTAATTATATTTAAGGACAACTCCTCAGGAAACTTTTGTGGTAGTCAGGAGGGCAACAACTTCTCAGCTTATTTGGGAATAGAAAGAATCGGCAGCATCCATTTGCTCTTGTAAAGCCATGGGATGAGCTTATTATTATTATTATTATTATTATTACTATTATTATTACAGTAGCAGAAGTGCTGGCTGAAAACAGCAAGTGGAGGGGAACAGCCAGTTTCAACAGTGGCTACCTAGGAAGAAAAGACTGGTTTGTTTCCATTTGCTTGCAGCCTGAGTTAAGTCTTTCAAGCTGTCAGTTTTAGCCAAGAACATTGTGTAGATTTTTGCTGTCATGGGTCTTCAAGACAATCCTGAAAAGACCAAATTTTCTAAAGAAGCTCCTTCTGTAGAGCCTGCATTGCTGCTGACCCGCTGTCTGTCAAAGGAGCGAATGAGAGATGAGGTTAAGCAACAAGAATGGTCTCACACAGTATGCACTAGCCCAGCAAACTTCCACTTCGGTATCTCGTTAGGGCACTTTCCATTTTGAAGATAAAGTCAACAGTGATGACACTTTCCAAGAGCCTGCTAAGACAGAAGAACAAAGATTGGGAGTCTTCCCACATCAGCACTACACCTGATTTATAGTATCAATCAGTCATAATCCTGTGTATATATTAAAGGGGAAGGGCATCATTAATGAAACTCACTTAGGTTTTGAATTCTTTTCAAGAGACAGAAAATTGCGGGGGTTTTTTAGATGTACAGCACATTGTTTAAATTTTAGAGACAAGAAGGAGTAACAGAATATTCTGCTCCGAGGCTTCCAGTCACCTGCTCTCAGTAAATCATAATAAGCTGGTATCAAGCGCATCAGATGGGTTACAACGGAAGACACAAAGAGCATTCTGTGCTGTGTTGTCCAGAACCTCTCCCAGGGTCTGTCTCTGCCTACTTTCAGTGCTACAGAGTCCACCCTGTGTTCAGGCATCTCTCCAATCATCTTGATTACCACTTACGCTTTCTTTGATAGCACCAGGATCTATTACTATTTCTGCTGTGTCATTTAAAATTTCCTGTGACATTCTGGAAAATGCTTTAATTTTCAGCTGAGAGGATGGTAGAAATCTCTTCCAGAACACCAAGTGATCCCTGACCATTGCCCAAATTGAGGGCGAGAAAAGAGAATTTTTTAAATTGCATAGAAGCTGAGTAAAATGCTTGTTTTAATGACTTGTGATTCCTTTATTTTAAATTATGAGTATGCCAGATTTTTTAATGATGTACTATTTATTATATTTTGGACACTACATTGGGAATATAATTCCTTCAGATTTTACATAAATGTTTAAAAAATGTGTATGCAAATATGGTAATTGAACACAAGTGATATTTATCACCAAGAAGAATGAAGAGATTTTTGGTTTAGAGAGGAAATGTTTGGAATTGAATTTCAGAGATGGACATCTTCATTTATACTTTTTAACATAATGCTAAAAACCTAGAAAGTAAAGTTTGCTGTAGATATATGTACAATAGAAAAATATGTTACCTAATACCTCTTCAAAAAATAAAAATATATGGTGCAGTACCATTTAGAAAATAATTGTTAATACACTTGTTTCACTTAGTAACAGAGTAAATGCGTATTTGGTTTCCAAGGGAACTAAATTCCAGAGCACAGGACAGAGGGGAGCTACAAGGTGGTCTAAGAGGTCTCCCTACAGTGGCAGGCAGGGGACATGGACTGTGGAGCACACTTCCCTCTAATAGAAACATAATTACTACACAGAAATTCAAAAAAAGCAAAGGCAAAGCATCTATCCCTGTTTTCCCTAGTTTTCTTCCTATATGCCTTTTAATGGATTGGTTGCTTGTACCAATCCTGTTTCCTCGTTGTGGTCATTTAGACTTTGCCCCTGTGGTTACATCCATCGGCTAAATGCTTCTCATGGAACTGGGCTCAACAAAGAGTGCTGCCTAAGGAGGCTGGTATGTTTTCCTCACTTTTACCCATCTTTCATGCAATACTAGCAGACAGTGATGCTTGGAGCACCACAAAACATGGAACTACTTTCAGTTCCGTATTTAGGCAAGGTCAACATTTCAGGTTCCGCTAATTCCCGGTGACAGGAGAGAAACATGAGGACAAAATGTTTCATGCAAGAATGAAGCAGTTTAAACTTTGAAGGCCTCCCAAGCAGAGCCTCGGGCAAGAGCAAAGGAATTCCAGCATAACACGAATAAATATCTTATAGTCTAACTGCACCTGTTTCTTTGAATTTCGCAACCCAGGCACAGGGAGTGCTTTGAGCCAAACCCACCCACGGAGCTGAGCTAAAAGGTCAGATTCAAGAACAGGTCACCTGTCGGTTGACAGCACTCAACGGCCTGGTTTATTCCCCTCCCAGCTCACGGCAAATGGAAGAAAATAGACTTGAAATATTATTCAAAGTGCTTTTAAACCGGGCCCCAGCTGGTGCAGTCGGTGTTGGCCGTAGGTTGGGGTTTGTCCTGCTAGGTGAGGTGCCACGACTGGCACAGGGAAACAACAGCAGCGTTTCTGTCCATGTGTTAACCTAGAGTCTAAATGGGGAAGGAAGGTTTATCAACCTCCGTGCTACATCCTGTAGCACGGAAGTTCTGAGGGTATCTCTCAGTCCACATGCAAGTGCTCCCAGGTCCTCCCTTGGAGATGTTCATTGAGCTGTAATACTGCCTGCTGATTAAAATGCAATAGCTTCCATTACTGACCTCCTCAGGAAGGAATGGAGCTGTGTTCAGGCACCCAAGACAAGAACTGGAACAGCCTGGTTTTCCATAACAGCTGGAAGGTGACATGAGTGACAGCTTTCAGATTCTGACTTTGTATCTCATTTTATCTCCACCAGTTTGATTCAAGCTGCAAACACATTGGAAGAGAGTAAAAAAAGGAGTGTTTCACAAATAGGTAACATGTTTTTAAGCTCTAGTTTTTAAGCTATGCAAACTGTATGTGTCCGCCCCGAATAAAGTGTATCAGTGCACAGAGAAACATAATTTTATTTCCTTCATTGTGTTATGATTTGTTAATGCCTTGTTTCCCTCATGCTGGAGCACAACAGGTCTGCAAAGAACCCGGTCGGAAAGCATCCAGTGGCAATACCCTCATTTAGCCATCACCTGGCAGTCTCACTGAAACGTGCAGGAGGACTTCCCCTGCCAGCATCTTCGAGGGGGTTTGAATCTGCAGACCTTTGCCATAATTTCCATTGGTTTCATTGGAAAGGTCTGCATAAGGGCTCCAAACGCAGAGTCCCTGGAAAGCATGAAGTCCGGCACACCCTTCAGGCAGCTCACAGCTGCTTATTCTCCAGGTGGTTTGGAAGGATGTTTTGGAAAAACAATCTGGCTACATGACTTGAGATAGCAGCCACAGTGGTTTTGCGATCTTTCTAGCTGCTAATTTTTTTTTTAACTATCTATCTCTCTTGGGAATTATTATTCTTTAGACACATGGAACAGGATTCACTTCTGTTAACTGGGGCCACCTGAACAATACTCCCAACTAAGCAACTAAGGTAGTTGTCTAGGTGTCTTCTACTGGTGAGCAGAGAACACTTGCAGAGGTAACCAGTGGCAAGTATTTAACCAATATGGATAAATCAGTATCTAGAAATACGCACTTTCTCTACTGATTAGGGAGGGATTCTCGATGATTAATTTAGATGTCATGTATAAATTTTAAAGTGGAGTTAAGTGGAAGGAAAATAATCGCAAAGGGTACCCAGGCTACAATCCCTTCCAGGAGCCCAACCCCAGCGCCCAGCTCTTCCAATTCCCCCAAGATCTGGCTTTAGGCACAGGGATGACAGCCAAGAACAAACTTGCTACCATCTGCAGTTTCCTCAAACGCGTTTAATCCAACAGCACACTTTTTCAAGACAGCTTCTTTGTTCCCAAACTGAGAGGCCCCACTGTGTAGGATGCTGTGTTACAGCACTATCTGGGCCCAAAGGAATAGGAATTTAAATTTTCAGAAGTGTCACTATAATATTCTGAAGATGTTAACTCTAGCATTAATAATAGATCTTCTGTATCTTTCTGCTGAGTAGGCTGGAAAGCTGCAGCAGAGTTTTCACGACACAGAGTAGATACAGGTGCCAGGGTTGTTTGCAAGGTTCTTCTTAGCTTGAACCCAAGTTACAGACAGAGCAGCCTTGGGGTTGAATGCATTATTCAGCTTCTGAGTAGCTGCACAATGACCTCCCTTAGAGTCCATGACCTTTGGTAATACTATCGTGGTATTTTACACCGATGGTAATTTTGTGTTACAAATTGAGAAAAAGGTGAAAGTCATCAACATTTTAAAAATATGCATAGCATAAAAATAATAAATACATTTTAAAATATCTATTTTGTGCAATTACTCAAAAGATTGCTCCCACATGTATTAGTCCCTCAGTCTTACAGGCTGATAACTAATAATCTAATAATGTCTCCTATATTGTTATAGGCATAAGTGAGCTTTAAAGGATTACCTCCTTTAGTATTGTATTTTTCACGGTATTTTATATTCACTTCTTAATATGCTACTAGGTGAAAACTGGGGGTTTTTACAGTCTCTTTTTAATCATTTAATGTAACAATTCCATGAAAAAATTTAATTGCAGCTCTGAAAGAAAATCAGCTGGTATTTTGATGTATCAGGAGTTCAAGATGGAGAACATCAGATATTTGTATCTGAGTACAAGTCATTTGGAGACTGCTTCTGTCAATCACCCTTTATACATCCAGTTTGAGATTACTGAACCAACCAAAAGTGGTCAAAAGCTATAACCAGACCAAAATGCTTAATGCAGAACAGTCCTACAGAGACAACAGGTCATTGCATTAGTGTCGCCTTCTTTTGCTTTCCCTCTTATCAGCACACATTCTGCCTGCTTAGAAATCAAGAGCCAAGCAGTGAACAGAGTTCAATAATCAAAATATTTCAAGCAGGCAGACACATAAAACTCATCATGTCCATTAAAAAATAAGTCTTGCAGTAAATTTCTCATTGGACAAGTTACCTTACAAAGCCCTGGTTTTTTGTTGTCTTATCTAGCTTCTGAATGTACCATACTTATCAAAAATTATCATCTGTGGTGCCAAGAGCACGTTTCACCTACAGATCAGTCAACAGACCACAGAGCCTGGAGGAGTCTGGCTGAGCCCTGGTGCTCCCTGAGCCCCTGCAGTCCCGCTGATGGATCCCTGGCTGCCTTAGCAAGCTCCCAGACAGTGGCAAGAGCCACTTCTTCAGGGCAGTGTGCTGTTGATCCCTTTGCTTGCAGAAGCAAAGGAAACGTTAATTTCCTAGTGCAGCGCCCTGCGGTCAGTCTGTGGTGTCTGCAAACGTGCACACACACAAGCCCAGGAACAGAGCCTGGTGCTGATGCTCAGGAAATAACTTTTAGTTTTAGATAAACGATGAATGGTTTCGGCTCCAGCTCCTGCTGCTGGAACGGCCTCTGCGTGCAGCCCGTGACAGAACCCTTAAGGTTCTCCAGTGCCAAGAACAACTCTTAAATCAGCGATGAGAGGAAAGGGTGAAACAAAATAGGTCTTGACATTGGAAAGGAACTTGATAAGCAAAATAAGAACGAGACCATAATTTGCTAATTACAAGATGTCCATCTTTTCTGAAAAATATACAATTTTGGCATTTTGATTCAAGATTATACACAATGTGATGCTCAGACTTGGCAGAGAGTGGTGATTCCACTTTGAGAAGCTTCCAAAGTTTCCGAGTTTGGTTTCAGTGTGGGCCAAGACTGACTGTTTCCTTTGCTCTCTGAAACAGAGCAGGGAAGCTCACACAGGCAGTGACGAGAGAGCTTTCCAGGCCAGGCTGCCCATGGCAAGGTGCTGGGCTCTGCCTCCTTGTTGCCCATCATAAGAAATAACCTTTTCCTCTGGGCTGTCTTGCTTTCAACATGCTGACAAATTTCGATAAAAAACTGGGGTTTTTTATTTTTACTGCCAGCTATCATGAATGTGCCTACAACAAATACATGCTAGAAAAGACAGCAGACTCAGCAAAATGAGGAAAATCAATATTCGATTTTTAACCGAGAGAAAGAATAAAGAGGCAAATGGAAAAAGGTGAATTTAATTTTAGTTCCCAAGTACACCTGTCCATTTCTTTGTATGGCTCTGGAGCACTGCAGAACAACCCAGCTGGGCTACTACAATCACAGCAGCCACAGATTTATGTTGCAATCACTGGTTCCTAATGACATGCCTGACAGGGAAAGGTTTACATTTTCATGTGTAGAACTGAACAGACCTGTTTCCTAAAGTGAGAGCAGGGAAAATGAGAATGAGGATGGCTCATGAAGTGACTATCAACCTCAGCAGCAGAACTGAACCAGGTACATAAAACAAACAATTGAGAATCCCTGATTGGAGTTTAAAGCTAGGTCATTTCTTTTACCATCAGATGTTGCTGCATATAGTAGAAATTAATTGCAGAAAGGGTTTAGATGTTTATGAGGTAATTTTTAAAAAACCCTAGGTCTTTATTCTCAGTCCAAGGCCTCTGTAACAGTGTCAGATTTTATGCGTTTCATCTGGATGTTGTGGTGATTTAAATAAAGTCCCAGCTATTGGCAGAAGCAGCTTACGTAAGAATGTTCATTTTCAACCATCCCTAATTTTTACTTTGAATTAGTTACTGTGTTAGAGTGAAAAGCATGAAAACACGAATCAAAAGGCAAGAAGCCTAAAAAAAAGGAGATGTGGATGTCTGTAACTATGATGTGCTATCTGAAAGACTCCAGATCATAAAATGATCTCATGACTTTGAGAAACTCGGTGATTTTTGAGCACTCTGGATGTACAGACAATATGCCAAGGGAGAGGAATGTGACTTCTAATCTTTTGGGTCCAATTATGATGCCTTTTCTTCAGTCTGCCTGACATTAACACTAACACGTGCTGTCCCCACCACTGGAGGTTTCAGGGACCTGACACTCAGGTCCACCTTGTGGAAATGTTCTCGTGCCAAATTAAAGAGAATATTGTGTCTCTGTTCTTTATTGTTTTTAGGACCTCTAGTGGCAAAAAAAAGGCATTTGTAGAGAAGGTCATCTGGAAAGCTCTTTACACGAAAGCAAGTATGGGCAGTATGGCCACGAACTCCAGCCAGTAAGGAATGAATGTGAAAATGCCATTTCTTTAATTAAAACTCTGGATTTTCTCCAGGAACAATTATCTCATCTTCTTTCTCTTTCTGTACAGCATACTGCAGAAAGAATGAACTGAAACAGACCTCTCCACTTGTGGAGGGAATTATGCTTTTGTGCTAACCAAGGAACACCATGGTACACTGATTTTTTAAAAAAAGCTCCACTTTCTCCCCTCCAGCACCCCAAAAAACATTTTACTATTTTTCTGTGCACAAGTGTCCAAATCCAGGGCTGCTACTGCCTAACTCAATGAAAGACTGAAGACTGCCAGGAAAATGTCCAAGACATAAAATACATTTATAGCTACTAATGACTGTTATTTCATGCCTGTCAGAGATCTTTTTAGCAAACAGCTATCCTCAATTACTGATATTTCATTATGGGGTTTCAAGGTGACTCTGGGTGTCAGGTAAGAACCCTAATTTTCTGCTTCTCCGTAGGAATACTGATAAGCATTGGAAATGTACTGCAGGCCATAAAACCCTGTCCCTCCAGATAACTCCCGTTTTGACTCTTGACAACAAAAAAAACGTTGGTTTTTGTCCGCACCCCTTTGCCAGATCATTGCAGCTGTGCCAGGACTGTTAAAACCCCTCACCTCTTTGGACCTAGGTCTGCCAGGCCAGTGATTTGCATCTCTGAAGAGAAGAGAATATTAAGCTGCAAAAAGGGCAAGAGCAATTTATGCCCGCTCCTATACTAGGTCGCATCAGTGCAACTCTATTATTAAAAATGTTTAAAACACACCTGCAAAATAAATAGCAAAATTAGTAAACCCCCTGCCTGTGGAAAAAGTCTGAATCCATCAAGAACACAGGAGAGCCATATCCTTTTTTTCTTGGTTTTGGCAATAGAAAGACAGTCCCGATGGAGAACACAGCGAGTAACAGCAGAATTGACAAGATGGAGGAGGTATTTCTGTCACAGTGAGAATGTACAGGTCATCATTTGTTCTACCAAGACCAGGATTTCTCTTTCTCTGGCTTGACATGTCAGAAATATGCACAAACCTGTAGCTGAGGTTTTGTCCCTGCCCTGTTTAAAAGGCTCATCTTGTTTACTATGGACAGTCTTTGAATTGCCATTTCTTGGCGGTCATGAGCAATGAATTACGATATGCTACAGCTGGGGGAAAATGCCAGAAAGAATCTGCATGGTAAAGATCTGGGAAATGCAAGAATGAGCAGAAGTAAACATATTTCATATTGATAAAGCACATTTGAGAAGTTTAAAATAAGACAGCCCAGTAAGAAAGTAGACTAATAAAACTGAGTAGTTTCAGATTTCCTGAAAAGGATATTTCAGATGTGGATGTAGCTCCAGGTGTGGATACAGCTCCTCAAATCTCACCAAGGTGTTTTGCTCCCAAATTAGTGTTGGACAACTGCTCGGGAATATCAAGAACATGTGTAACACAGCAGGGGAGAGTTCAGGCGCATCGAGTGGTGGGGATCCCAGCCTGACCCCATGAAGCAAGGTCACATTACAGTGACCGAGGCTAATTCTAATCAGGTATCTGACATCTGAAGGGTATTGTAATAGAGATTGTACAGCTGCTCAGTTGAATAAGTGAATAGAAAGAATACAATTGTAAAGAAAAAAAGAAAAGCTAAAATAAGGCTCATTACTCACTGAGTAACATCCCCTGAAAAAATTCAGTTTTGAAGGAACCAAAACAACTCAAGGTTGGTGTCAAGTGCCAGCCTGGGTGGTGGGATAGTGCAGGCTGAGAAATACTGTGAGACTTTGAAACATGAAGTTTAAATATTCAATGAAGTGCGCTAGGATTTTAGTAAAAAGTTAAGTAAAGCAGAAAATGCAGCTGGATTTAAGTAACTGAGCAAATGATTAGCTAAAGATTAATTATCTGAGCTATTCTGTTTGTTCGGCTGCACTGATGGTCAGTAGATCTAAAGAGATTCGGACAATAACTAATTTTTCAATTAAAATTCCCATTCATAGAGGGTGAAGGGAGGGACTGGAAGTTTTTCAGAGACCCTATTAATTATTATGACCCAGAAGGGCAGACAGGTCAAAGCAAGGTAGAGGAGAACTACTTCATTTTCCATGCCCCCTCCTCAAATTCCGGGACCACCAACCCATTAAAAGGAGCCTAGAGCACATGCTTAATTAGTTTTCAGCTAATTACCATACGAAGCGGGGAGTGGGAGGTGGCAATGTCATGAATATGTATTTGTTTTGAGTTTTTTGTGGATAAATAGACCTTGCAATGCTTTGTGATTTTGTGCTGTGTCTTTGGAAGCCACTCTGCACAGTCACCCGGCCAAAATAAAGCATTCACTTTCTAACTTTGTTCTTAGAGACTTTTGTCCGTCTCAGCTGGGTATCGATATCAGATCTACACCCATATTTTGGTAAATCAACTTCATATTAACTTCTTCAGAATGAAATGAACCATTTCATAAATGCTGAAATGCTTCCATTAACACTTTGAGACCAAACTGACTTTGGGACTCAGTCTGGTTTTTTGGCTGACACAGCGAAGCAGCAATCAGACTGAGGCTGAAACATTTATGAGAGAGAGTCAAGAAGGGCAGAAAACCCAGAAATGTATTATTTACTGCACACGTCCTCTATTCTCTCTTCATGGATAATTCATTTAAATTCTGCACTTCTGTTGGGTAAAGTGGATCTGAAGTAACATCTCTGAAGCAGCCTGCGTTACTCCAGATTTGCACGGCTGTGCTGGATGGCAGGATCTGCCTCGGAGCATTTTATATGAGCCGTGTCTCAGAGGGTGCTCTATGCCTAGGGCTCAGGATATTCCCAGCCAGTTTAATTTTCACAAGCTGCCCTTGTAAGGCAAGCTGCAAACGTGTTTACAGATCTAGCACAATAATTTCTTACTCCTCAGGTTGCTTAACCTGTCAGAAACGGATCTGTTTCTTCAGACTTCTATTTTTGCAGGTGCCTCCGCTATAAAGGCCTCGGCCGTACAAAAACGAACTAGACAAAATGTGCAGACGCTTTATTTGGCATGGAAAGAACCCAAGGACACAGCCCTGCTACGGTTGCAAAAATAAGAAAGAATATGGGGAACTTGGCCTTCCTCAGTGGAAACTCGACATTTGGGTGGCCCCGCTGCAGCCTGTGTGGGGCTGGCAGTGGCTGTCTCTGAATGAAGAGGCTGACTTAACCTGGATCTCTATCAAATCCTCCCTCTGTGGGACCGTGCATTTGGCAGGGGTACTGACAGAAACTCTCTGGCCAAGAGAGCGCAATCAAATCCTGTTAGGCACAATATCTTGAGAAGGGGGTCTATTACTTTAAAACACTGAGAAAGTTTGACTGTGGTTGTTTGGCATTTACTCCAGTTGCTGATTTATTTGAATTCTCCTTCAGTTATGAAAATCCCAGACTTGAAAAAAAGTATCAAGGAAAAAGAAAGGGATCTAAGGATCTGCAAGAATCAGTGTTTTTAGGGGGCAGACGAAATTCTTCCTGTGTGCATCTTCTATACATCACCCCCAATTGTGTATGCACAGGAGATAACCAAGCAGTCCTAACTACTGAGATACTTGTGAGGTTTACAGAGTGAGAAACAAATTCTGGGGTTAGTGCCTGAACAAACAGCTGGGGTGGGAAGAAAATCCTTTCTCTCATAAGTAGGAGGAGGTGGGCCTTGAATCATTCCATCCCTCCAGGCTGCCTCACTACCCTCAGTTCAGCGTGCACAGAGGAAATCCACATAGGAAAAGCTTAGGTATCATTCCTCTTGGCTGCTCATCCTCGCTTCCACAGCAGAAGCCCACCTCTAGGTTGCTAGGCAGGTTCTGGTGGGGGTGTAGCGGCCACAGAAGCGTATTCTGATGCCCAAGGAAGGGTGTCAGTTTGGTGTGCCATCACCTGCTCTCCTCTGGGCCTTATGTCAAGGGATATTAAAAATACAATCTTCTTTCCAGTTCAAAGCAGAGCTTGAACTTCAGGAACCACCCCTGGCAGGGACCGTGTTTTGCTGCTTGCCGTGTCCTTTTCACAGTCCTGTGAGGGGTTGCATTTGCCTGTCACTGTCCCACTGTGCACCCTCCCCAGGTTTGGGAATTTTGATGTTTGTCTGAAGAAATGTATTAAGTTCCCAACTCCACAGCTTTTAGTTGCCCAAGGAAAGCTCGTAGGCTGCAACCTCAGGCTGTTTGCAAAGCCTGTCAAAACCCATTTGTCTAGGAGATTGCAGCAGCAAATATCACAGTTAAGGCTAAAAGGCAATTCTATGCCAAGCTCATTCTAGGTCACTAACTTCCTAAGGGTATTCTTCCAAGAAATAGCTTCATCTGGAGTAGTTCTGCAAGAAGAGAGACACTGAGAGTTATAATTAACCCCTTCTTCACAAGGAAAAGCAAGAATCTTTCAGTCTATTACCTTTATCATTCATGACTTATTCAGGCTAAGTCTTCCTCCCTTAGGGCCAATACCAGAAAATAAAGTTAGAAGGAAACAGTAGATTTGAATGGAAGAAAATATTCCTTGCCCTTTCAAAAAGCACACTCTTTTGCATGTGCATCTTGGGCAGTATCCCCGCCTCTTTTAGGAAAATAAATAGAGTGTATTCAAAACTAAAAGAAATCCCACATTGAAAGAGTGCATCAACTCAAAAGGCTTTGCTGCCCAGAAAACGCAGATACCCCATCAGGAAAGCCACGGCAGCAAAGACAAGGAAATACAAGGGGCCCACAGATGCAGCTTTGAAGGAAGAGATGAAGTCATGTAAGAAGTGCAACAGGGCTGATTAAAATGAACTTGGAAGGGAAGTAACACATTACAAAATTACACAAATAAAGCCAGCTAAATGATGGGAGGTGTGGAGATAAACCAGCCTTGGACAGCCCTACCAAAGTGCATGGAGCTTGCACACCTCCACCAGCCGCTGTTAGGAGGCTGTGGGAGGGACTAGCAGAAAAACTACCTGAACCCACCACACCCGCCTGATATCTAAGCCATGACACCTGACTTAGATCACCTTGTCCTCTAAAAACCACCTGGGCCATGAGCGAGAGACAGAACGAGAAAGACAAGGTTATTCTAACGTTTAGATTCTAAATATTATTTCTTTAATTAAACGTAAGTTCTAAGATAATGTCAACCCAATGCTCACCAAGCATCAAAAATGAACATCGTATGTTCGGAAGTTTTGGAAAATAGAGAGCAGAACAGAGAGAAAATATCACTTTGCAAATGTATGCATGATGCACCTGTGACTAGAATTGTCACTGTTCTCATTTCCCTTTCAAAAATGGTGCAGAAAAATATGAAAAAAAAAATCTTAACAGTCCTCAGTAGGCTGGAGAGCTGAGAGCAGAAAACTGTCTCTTCCTATCCAAAAGATGTGTTTAAATGAACCCCAGTGCAATGGGTTCAAAAGAAACAAAGAGATACGTTTCTTCATAAAGCACACTTAACTTGTGCAATTCTTTTCCATGGGATGCAGTGGATTTCAAGTTGTGATGTGGTTCCAGAAGCAACTGGACAAATTCAATGAAACATACATATTTTGTTCATGGCATTGAGTAACACTGCATCTGTCTCAAGAAGTCCATGACTTTCAAATTGTGTGGGACGGTTTTAGGGAAGTGTCCCCAAATGCTTGCCCCAGTCATAGACCCTTCCTTAGCTGCTGGGCAGTGCTGGGGTGTGGCATGGGACCAAGGAGACCCTTGGTCTGCCCTGGGACAGTCAGTCCTGCTCTGATGCACTTGGGTGTTTTGCTGCCACAGCCCAGCTCAGCCGCCAGGACAGAAGCTTTCATTACTGGCTCTGAAATGACCCTCCTGAGTAGTTCTGCAAGAAAGAGACTGTGAGACTGACAGGTGTTTCGTCTGGATCTCTGCCTCTGGACTGTTTACAAAGCTAAATTCAAAGTCTGGTTCTAGCTAAGGGGTGTATGCCAGAATCCACCAATGTTGGAACATCTGTGCAGTGCACTGGGGGCCACAGAAGCCTCTGCATAATATAAAAAGTCAAATTTGTTCTATCCTAATGAGTAAAATGTAGGATAAGTAAGGGCTCATATTTTATATACTATTTTTTGTAAATAAATAAACATTAATCTTAAAACCCATCACAGGCTACAAAATCAGTTCTAATCTGTTATAGGATGATAAAAATTATACATTTGTGCTGCAGTCTTGCTATTGTCTAAAACCAAATACCTTAAGATGGTATTGCATTGCATAGGTACACAATTTTTATGGAGAGAATCAACAACAGGCCTACAATCAGAGACATGCAGAAATAAAAACTGTTAAACAGTATCTTTTTCAATATATTTGGAAAAGGAAAAAAAAAAGCCCTCCCTTGAAAATTGTAATTTTTTCCTAGGCAGTGTGAAATACTCATTGTTACTAAAAGTATACCAGGAATTTGTATTTTGTGTAAACACCACAGGATTACATACAAAGATCATGCTAAGACATGCTGTAGCTATTTAGCGTTCTGGTGGATGGAAATCTTTTACTTGAAGTAATGAATGTGTCAAAAACTTGTCCTCTGACTCGTCCAGAAGGACAACTGAGACCAAAATAAAACCATTTGCCATGGAGCAGGAAAGGGCCTGAATAGGTCACAGAAGCAGTGACTTATTGCCAGCTCCTGTTGGTTTTACCCTGAGTCTTGATAGCTGGATCTTCCCCTAAAGCACCGGCTTCAGCACTCAAACAACATGATAAGGATCTTAGTGTTGACATGAAAATAAAAAACGCCCACCCCTGGATGGGGTAGCTCTGCTCTGACCTTCGCACGCCACCGTGCCTTCAGACTGAGCTTCTCCTGGCTGGCTGCACTCCCTGAAAGGGTCACTGGCACGGCAATGATTTTCCACATGACAGGAAGCTGTGCTGGACTGGTGAGCTGCCAAGAATTTTGGAGAGGTGACCTGGTGTGCAAACAGCTCAAAATGGTGACAACAAGGGGTGGGAAGGATTGATGATGGGTCGCTTAAGGTTTCACCCTTTTGCTTGATCCCTTTTGACCCGCTTCCTCCCTGACCACAGGTGACACTGCCGCAGCTGTTTTCCCTCTTGGCACGGCTCCGCTCAGTTGTTGCCTCTGTCACTCAACAGGTTTGGCCAGTTTCAGGGCTGATGTGCCCAGCACCTGCACAGGATCCTCCCTGCCTCCTCCATGCCATGGCTACTACGAGACATATTGAGAAATTAGCATTTTAAATTACCATGAAGAAGAATCAAAGCACTGCACATGGATCTGCTAGGAGAAAACTCACGGCAAACTTCCATTACTGCACTAAGTATCTTGATAAATCCTATCTGTAAAAACATTTCAAGAAGTTTTCAGTGTAACAAATACCTATCCCTATGCTTAGCACGATCTGAGAGTTAAATTGCAATGGAAGAGATGGAGATGGAACATGCAGAAACTGCTTGTCTTCATGACAATACCTTGTTGTCAGTTCACTATCTTAAACGAAATTTTGCCCTTTTGTTTGAAATTAATCAGTATCTGCTTCTTGGTAATCTATGTAATAACCTTTAATTCTGATGCAACGAACACCCGGTTGTTTTTTTTTCTTTGACTCATGCTGAGAATCAAAATTAGAAACTGTGATGGAGAGAAAATATGTCAAGGTACTTATAAAGGGTCCTCTAGGACACTACAATTTCCCTGATATATGGACAATGAAACAAGTGCAACAGCAAAATTAGTGGCCTAAAGACTTCAGCTCTTGGAGGTCCAGGGTCTGTGTGATAGAATTCCAGAGCAACTATTCAAAACTAATCATGTACACCACTGATACACCGGCACAATGACCCAAAAGTACACGACCTTCTCAGCGAGTTTCTTTGAAATGCAAACAAGAATCTGACAGATCAGGGAGGCTAAGCCTCTTTAGTTTAATGAAGAGCAAATTATCTTCCATTTCTTCCCATAAAACTGTGGCAACAGGGTGTACTGCTTGTTTGCAGTGTTACCCAGGAGTTCAGAGGTGTTCAACAGTATGAGAAATTTCACAGCTTGAGTATCTGAAACTGATCAGAAATTGTTTCACCCTCTCCATCTCCACCAAGTATGAATTACTCCATTAACGTTCACATGATGCTGTTTTCACCACACTGGACTCCTCTGTGCAGACCCAAGGACCTAATCAAACACATCATCAATCAATCTGCTTGTCAGATACAAGCAGCAAACAAAAGACTTCTTTGTGTTCTGCACAATTGCCTTTTGAGAAAAAAAGTGAGCTACTGGTTTGTAAGAGTACACAATACACACGTAATGCGTGAGGGGCCAGAGCCTGCGGTGCTGTGAGGAAACGTGTGACTGAATTCCTGACAAGGGACATTTCTGGTGGGTTACTCAGACTGCCCTGACTGGTGCTCTGGAATTACCCAGTATGAAAGAGTGTTTCTAAAAGATGACTGCAATCACTGGAGTCAAAAGCTTCTTACAAATTAACAAGAGACAAAAGTGGGCAGCCCTGTGGCTTTAGCATCGCTGAGCTTTCATGAAGGATGAACTCTTGCTGCAGGACTCCTCTCTGCACAGCAGAAGGGAAAACAACAGAACAGCCCAACAGTTGTTAAACATCTCTCTCAGATTCTCAAAGGGCAACAAAAGGAGAGAAACATGTCACCCATCCTCATTTTGCCTCCTTTTTGGGGGGACAGCAACTGCTACCTTCAGACCCAGGAGACCCCACAATGAGACAAGAGCTGAAGGTAATTTATGTGGCCAAATGCGGCCACATCCTTTTCTAACAGTCAGCCACATCTTTCTGTTGTGATGCTGTAAAAAAACCCCCAGGAAAGCAAACATGATGCACACTTTCTTAAAGCTTTGATATATACACTATGGGATCAAGTAATTTTAATGTGCACATAAATTGCATTCTACAACTTGGACCCTATTCACACTAGGTAAGAAACTTCTAGCACTGACAGTCCCAACTGATGTAATGAACCAATTAATTTTGCTAAAATTACTTTTAAAAGCGCCATTACCTGTATTTCAGATAAGTGGGAAACACTACTAAGAATCAATTAAAAACTTGTTATATGCCATGTTTACTTGGCACGTGCCAAGTAAAATTCAACTGATTAACACTTTTTACAACCATGTAGGAATTTAACCACACAGAGTAAAAATAATTCTCTACACAAGTTTCCTAAGTCAGGAACGGCCTGACCTTCATTATGTAACAAAATCTGGTTAAGGATTTCTGTAAAATCTATACACTTTTAGAGATGATACACCTGGCAACTTACTTGGAGGCATTACATCAGAGCATACCTTCCCTGGTCTTGTGTTTGAAAATTGTTACAATTTCTTTTACTTAGAACACTTGTGGAAAAATCACGAAGGTATTTAAGCAGTAGAAATTTGAACAGCGGCTTAGGCAGGGTTCTTGTAAATTTGCTTTACAGCATCTACTGATAGATGGAAACAGTTTTTATTAACCAACCCAAAGAACTTCCATGATCATTGTCCCAGCACCAGTGACTCAAGACCTCTGGAAATCATTGTGGCTGGTGCAGAAACAGAATAAGTAATGGCCCATTATAACCACTGGTGGAATCTTAAACATCTTTATTTAAATAGTCAAAATAAATATTTGATAAGGCATAGCTAACCGAAGTACCACAACATTTAATTTTTTACGCACATATGTTGAAGTAACACGAGTGCCACCTCCTGGTTTAGGCATGGAAACACTCTGGGTTGTGCTTACAGCATTCACAACTTCCAACTAGGTGTAGTTTTCTTTTCTTCTCTCCTTTTCTTAAAATAACTAGAATGTTTTATCTTCAACATTCACAGAATGCTGCAAGAACAAAAATAACTAAATGCAAGAATCCAGTAAAACTTGCTTATCTTCAGTGCCTGGAGCAAAATAGCTATATAAACTCTTCACAGGTACTTTCCCCCAAATTTAACTTCGTAGATGTCAAATCCTATTAAAACACAGGAATGACCACAATTTTAAGTAAATACCAAGTGCAGTGGCTTGTAATTCAAGAAGCAGTCTTGGAGTCAATGTGGAGTATGTTCTCACAAGTCTCTTCTACGCTAAAAAATGCCTTTATTAATTAAGTGAAATGCGTGCATCTCCTATCCAGGAAGGTAAAGAAAGGCTGAGACATTTACTACAAATGGCACAAAGAGCTGCAGCCTATTCTATATCTACTGCAACAGTCAAATCACCAAGTTGTGGAGAAAATAGGGGTAAAATACAACCCACTTCAAGTTCGAGACCATTTGCACATTAGTAGCTGTGCAGGGGTAAAAAAAAGGTTGACTCCATTTCACACAACACCCACAAAAGTGTATCACTATTATGTCAGAGTCATTTGGTAACAACCACCAAAGTTCTTCTGAAGCAACTTTAGAAGCAATTTCAGAAACAAATCTGCCCCAACTCAAGTGTTGCCCCCACCGCAGACACACAGACAACTGCAGCTTCCTTGTGCTTACAGCACTAAAGACAATTCCCCAGCACTGCGTAAATGTTGGCTCCGGGTCTCTTGTCTTCTCCCCGTATTCAGTTTGGGCTGGAAGTACCGCAGCCCACATCCTGGGAATGCTGCACTGTGTCAACTCTGTATGGCATCGTGTCCCATGGACTCCTAAATCCTGCCTCCCAACATTTCAGCTCTCTGTGCCATTTCACACTCACGTACACCCACACAAAGCCCGTTTTTCTCCACAGCCTAAGAAGCCACTGCTGGACTAAATGTTACAATTTCCCAACTCCACACTCCTCTTCTGTGTATTGACTTGCTGTAAATCAGCATCATAATCCTCAAGTCTTCTGAAACACACAGAGCAACTTATATATGTTTTTTTTAAATATAACCCCTTGGAACAAAACCCATTCATGTGCTTGATGTCCCAGCAAACTCTCATTCATGTTAAGACAGACAATTATTGCACTTGTATCTCACAGCAGCAAGCACTTCTAGGAGGAGAACCACATCTCTTTCCGCAGTCACCATCCCCATACTTTCTCATCCCAAAGCAGCACAGTCCACGATGCATTCATCAGCACTTGACCAATTCCTTGTTTGACAAAGGTTCTGCCACGACTTCATCCCGCATGAACTGCTCCTAAAGACAGCAACAGGGATTTAGTCGATTTACATTGGTTTAGGATTTCCTCTCCCTCAAAAACGCCACGAGATACACCCACGCTGGAAAACACCGTGGTTATAAGTGGTATGAATCTGCCTCCCAAACCACGGAAGCCCTAAGGTGCCTACGAGGTGAGAAAAGCTGCCAGGCTGCTGGAATCAGTCACAGGAGCTCTTCACATCACTGATACCGACCTGTCCATATCCTACCCCACGCCCACCAGGCAGCCGTGTTTAAAAGCCCAAAAACGGCAGGAGGAGACCAGAGCAACAAGAGATCAGGCAGCAGATGTAGTCCCGAACCAGAGATTTTTAAACTCTGCCCCGCGCTTCCCTCATGGGGCGAGAACCGGGACTCGGAGGGACCCAGCTGGAGCCGCGTCCGCCTGCCCTCCCTCCGCACCCACCTGGTCGTAAATGACGCGCAGGATCAGCGAGCAGCTGGGGCAGGTGGCCACGTCCTCCCCGTTCTCCAGGTCCTCCTGCAAAAGCGCCGGGGGAGCGGTGAGGGCCCCGCCGGGAGCGCGGCCCGGGCCCCGCCGGGGGAGCGGCCCGGGCCCCGCCGGGGGAGCGGCCC
>VYZT01013906.1:30220-145430 GCA_013400735.1 Pomatostomus ruficeps
ATAAAATACTGGTCATTCAGTGTCATTTCACTCTAATCTGCCCCAAGGAATCTATTAACAAGAACCTCAGTTACCTGCACCTTCAGGAGAGGGCGTAACATCCCTTCACTTAATGGATGCACATTTTCACTTGTTTATGATAGTTTCATACTTTTAAAATTCCCTCTCATTATCCTGTATGTTTGTTGTTCTAGCTCCAGCTGAGCTTTGGCTTTTCTGATTTAAAGGAAGTAAAAGTGAAAACAAGCCATGTCAAATATTGAGTACTTCATTTAACAAATATTTATGATTTTTTTCCAGGAACCAGCGATTCTGAAGACTGCCTGGTCATCATGGCTCATGCTACTGTATATGTGGGTTGCACTGTTCCTCAGTTGCTGAGAGGTGCTCGGAGCAGAATTTTTCCCTCTCATTCTGTTTTGGGGGTGCTGAGGCACTCTGCTTTTTGTCACTGCAAAGGGAACGGGTACGTTATCCACTTCTGGTTTTTTTTTTTTTAAGAGAATGCCATTGTGGCTGTCAAAATCAAGCTGACAAATTACTACTGACCTATAAATGCTTAATTTAACTCACAATTATATATTTATATTCTTATTTACATTTATGTCATCTGTAGTCTGGATTACACTGGTAAATTGTTATGTTAATAGAAATTCATATCAGTAAGGGACAGTAGCCCAGCTGTCAAAATGACAATTATCTTTGTTTGCTTTTTTTTTGCAGCACAATAAAATCAAAAAGGAAAATGGATCATCTAGAGAGGACAGCAGACAATTTTCGACAGGAGGTTAGTGTTCTGTTCTTTAGGATGCAAGTAATTTTTTTTTTTTTTGCTGTGAAGATAATTATATGGGATAATAGTATTTGATTCTTAGGCTCCATTTTGGCTTCTGCCAGAGTCTGGTTTACTTCTTTTTCTCCTCATTTTTTATATTTGATACTGGTATAAAATTAGCATATTTTATGCTCAGCGGGTGAAATGTAATGAGTTTTAAAATTTGTCAGTGATATGATGCTATTTACTTTATGTTGGACAAGAAACTTAATAGATTTCTGGCCAGGTATGGATTATAGTAAGTAATGAAAGCACATGGATACCCATCATCTCTAAACAGACTTCTCAGATTTTTATGGATTTTTACAATTCTGGTTCAGATTTGAGATTAAAAAATGTGGGAAATGTTCTTTTATAACATAGGAGGTAAGGGAAAAAGTGTAGACAGGCAGAGATGATGGTTGCAAAAATTATCTTCCTTTGTGTCTATTTTAATTCACAAATACAAGGAAGATAGAGCATTGATCTCCATCAGAGTCCAGAAATGCTTATTCTGGATCTCAGTTTTGAGCAGTAAGCATTCTCTCTCATAATGTTCAGAGGGGAACACACTCATGTATTTCCTACACATCCTTCCTTTCTCTAATAAGGTGAAGTGGATGTACACAGATGCAAACACACCACACATCTCTGTGTGTGTATGTGTACGTAATGAAGTCCTTCTCTGCTAAGTTTTGGAGAGTAAGTCACACACTTCCCAAAAGGAAGCTGGGTGGAGGGGATGGGTAGGTACCCCCGAAAGAGAAGACTCAGCACTGTGTGATGTGGGCTGCAGGTGGCTGAGACGCCTGCAGCCTCACCCTGGCTGTCACCAGAGCAGTGAGGCGGCTTTGGGAACCACGGAGCTGTGCCCCAGCTGTTCACACCTAATGGCAGCTCTTACCTGAGTACAGAGCAGCCTTGCTCGTGGACATCCAGCTGTTCTCGTGGATCCTGCTTACCCCAGAGCATGGATGAGACAGGCACAGACCGATGCACGTTCTCGTTTGCTTCTGACATGGAAAAAATGGGGGCACTTGAGTGTTGCAGCCATGGGGGTTTCTAGCTTGGATACTTCTGCTTGCTTGGCTTGCTTCCTTTCTCTGCTCAACATCAGTACCTGCAAAATACGTGGAAAATGGATCTGTATGAGGTGTTGGAAGCTCAGGGTTGGTGCAGGGAACTGTGAGGCACAAGGAAGAGAAGGAAGCTGTATGAGATAGGTGAAAGAGCAGGGCTCAGTTCTTGCTACTGCACATTCTCTGCATATTAGGGGATTATGCTGTTTCTTTTTTTAATGCTTGATTTATTCTTTGTTGCTTTATTTCTGACCACTTTGAAATCAGTTTATTTTAAATCCTCTGCTTGGTTTCAAATTCCATATAATCAGCAGTTGGGTTCCGTCAGACAATATTGCCTTATTTGGCCATTTCAGTCCTGTAAAAGATGAAAGAATCATAAATCTGTGTTCCATTAGTGTGAATGCTGCAGAACATTGCCTGTTGAAGAGTGATAATGTGAAGGACCAGGGCAAGGAAAAGTGACTAATGCTTGAAATACAGCTGCAAAATCTGGAGTCCCTCTCCCTGCAGCCTTGCCCTGGCCAGTTGGATACTCTTGTGATAGTCCAAAACACTGGCTGAATGTCTTTGATCACCCTGACTCAAATTTGGTTTTTGAAATAACTTTATACCAATTAAGAATTAAATTTCCAGTACTCCTGCAGCTCTCTCAGCCAAATAACAAATTAAGGAGTGTACTGAAGAGTAAAGAAGGGAATGAAGAAGATCCCAATTTAATGTCCCTCTCCTGCACTTCTCCATGAGAACAACTACTGAAGTCATGTATCTGACATTTCTCTTGTTAACTCTGACTGACTGCATTCCTCATTTAATACTGTCTGCTAAAGTGGAACGGGAATCCATGCTACTTCATTTTAAATTAGCAAATGTCCTGCTGTTTAATGGGACAGGGGCCGTGTTCGGATGTTGCTTTATGAATAAATTAATTTCCTGCCATATGTTTTAAATTACAGCATAGTTGCTTAAAGTTAAAATTTTTTTGATCTGTTTGATCTTAGACAAATGAGAAATGGTAGAGTTGTGGTGGTATTTTGAGTATTTCCTTGTGTGGTAAGTGACATCAGCATTTTTAACAGTAAAATCTCTGTATTGCTCTGCGCAGAACATACTTAGGGCATTGCTTTCTTTGTAGAGCAAAAAGGTTAATAATTACAGTCCAAAAATACCTGAAAAGAAAGGGCAGAGAGGGGATGAAAATCCACGTGGCACTGATGGACAACAAAGAGTTTAAGTGGGGTGCTCATCCCCAATGGGTCTGTTTGCAAAATCCACTTTTCATTTTTCATCTTTTTTTTTTTAAACTCTTTAAAAGTGGTGTTGACTGTGGCTCTGACATCCCCTCCCATGTGGCTGCCAAACACAGTCTGCTCTGTTAACCTGCCCTGAGACCTTGTGTCCTGGGTTCCCTGTGATCACAGACCGCGTGTGGTCATACGAGGGCGTAGGGGGTAAACGCAGTAACACAAGGCTTGTAGGTTTTCTTTTCTTGATGCATTAATGCATAATCTCTCAGTAATGCATTTAATTACGTAAGTAAATCTAGTTACAGATCCAGAATTCTCCCTGGGACTTCAGTTGCAACTGATTTTTTACAAGTGTCCTTTGTCAGTCTTTATGTCAGAGATGTTTTTACTTTGTTGCTGGAGGATGCGGGAGTGTGTGTCTTGGATAGATGTCTGAAGAATCTGAAGAGTGATAACTGGCAATCACTTCTCTTTATAGCCATGTTCTCTTCAACTGAAGTGAAGTAAGTTTGTGTATAATCTTAGAAAAAGTGACAGACATGGTGGACTGCAAGTGCAAACACATTTCTCCATTCAGTGACTATTTAAGTGAATCACAGAATGGTTTGGGTTGGAAGGGACCTTAAAGATCATCCAGTTCCAACCCCCCTGCCATGAGCAGAGAAACCTCTCACTAGATCAGGTTGCTCAGGGCCCCATCCAGCCTGGCCTTGAACACTTCCTGGGATAGAATCCATTTTTGTTTCTCCACCTCAGTGAAAAAATATTGGTGCTGTAGGTAATGAAATGCCGTAGATAACATGGGAAGCGATGGATGTCTTATGCACGGCTTCTTGAGTGCTTTTGCTGCAAATTGTATCTACACATCACAATGGCTTCTTTGTCTTTTGTTAGGTAATTACACAAGCAAAAGTGTGTGGAATCGCCAATGAATCAGAGACAGTCAAAAGACTTCGTTTGGCAATTGCAAATAAGGATTTTACTTTCAAAGCAGGACAATGGTAAGATCTGGTGTATTTGAGGGGGAGATTACTAGGAGAGTCCACTATAACAAAGTGCTGAAAGGTTTCTGATCCTTGGGCCATGGAAGAAGTTAATTTATATAATACAATGTTTTCTTATTGGATGCTCTGTCAAAGAGCTGGTATAAGCTGGCAGAACTTTTTAATAGTCATTCTAAAAAAGGCTAATATTACTATTAAAAGGGCAGAAGTGGATAGTCTTTAAATGTTCAGTTATACTGTTTGGTGTTTTCCTGTGGTTTATTATATTACATTGTTTCTTCAAGAGTACTTTGAAGTTCACTGCACTTTATTCTGCAGGCTGTCTTTGCTGTCTTTATTTACTAGTTATTTTTACAGTGGAGCTGAGACTGCTGATGTGCAAGCTACTTAGTTTTGGTTTATTTCTTCCTCTTGAAGTTTCCACTCTGAAAATTAAGCCTGTTAGGTCAGATTAATAGATTAATATAAATAGGCAAATTTGAAAATAAAAACCTTGAATTATTAAGCCTTTGAAACAATTAGCTGTTTGTTTGAACAAATTTACAGGGGGTTTTTTTCCCAAGGAACTAGTGGATTTTCATGTTTGTCATCCTTCCTTGTTAAAAATACTCTCACTCAGTAACTTTTTTTTTCTCTTAGAAATTAATTTAAAACCAGGAGTAGTTGCTTTTGGCAATGGACATTTAAATGTTCTTAAACTTTTTATTGGCTTTGGCCATCTGAAAGGGGTTTTGCTGAAATCAAAGTATAGCTGCGAGGGTATTAACAGCATATGTTACTCATGGAGTGTTAATATGCCGGCTTTTAAATTTAGAACCAGAACACAAGATGCTGATTAGCAATAATTTGTTTGTGAAGTAATTTGCTGCAGTTTTTGCACATGTGCAGTGACTCATATTAAATTCTTACTCGCCAGTACTTGCAAAGTACATTTACCCTCCAAAAATGTTTTTGAAATTATCATGCTGAAAACTGAAAGCTTTAATTATAATTACTCTTCTTCATGTTCTTCTTCCTTGGAAGTGTTCTAAAGCTATTGTAAGGTATACACCAACTTTTCTGTACTTGTATCTATAAACTGGGGTTACATTTTTTTGATGAGCAGTACAAAACAACACATTTTCCTGAGCAGAAAAGGCTAACTTGTTAGGATTTGCTATAGTAAGATGTTACAGCCAAAGATTGTCGCTAAAATGTTTACATTTCCTGAAAGTGTTCTAATTATTGAGTTTTTCACAAGCAAAAGTGAATTTGTTTTGCAAGCACTCTGGCAGATACTGGTCTTTATGTGCCTTCAAATAATAATGAAGAGACTTGTTGCTGTTACCCCTTTTGATTCACTATACCATGCATTGAGATATATGCACGTTGTAAATACTTTGGAGAAGTAGCTTTGTAGTTTTAGTGTTTCTGATCTCTTCCTCCAGCAATGGGTAATTATTACTCATTTCTTAAAGATGTGGTTTAGGTAGCCTTTAAAAGGAGGTAAGTGAAAAACCACCCTGAGATCTCTGGCTTACATCTTTCCGTGCCTCTCCTTGTGGGTTTTCTCTCCTTTTTTCCCTTCTGCTGCTCTTTTCCCTTGGGCTGTCACAGGTAGGATTTCCGCAGGAGCCCTCTCACCCTTCCTGACACGGCTGAGGCAAGCCATCAGAGCCAGGCCCCTGTAAGATCGTGCACGGTGCCTTGAAATCTCTAACAGTTAGGTACTTGAGAAAGAACTGCTGGCATGGAAAGAAAAATACATCTGCATTAGTATTTGGGAAAGGTGAAAACCATGTTTGATGCAAGTTATGCAGCAATGGTTGTGTGTTTCCCCAGCAGGCAGGGATAAGGTGTCCCTTACATGCCAAGGAGAACATTTTGACTTGAACGTAAATTGTGACTTTACAGCATAAATTCTTATTTTTCGTTCAGTAGTAAGGTTATTTTCCGCCAGAGGGAGGTAAAGAGCTTCAGTAGCATCGTGAGCTGTTCTTTAGCAGGGTGAATGCTGCAGTTCGAGGGTCGACCTTTCTGAGCTGCCAGAGCCTGGCTGTCAGTAGAGCTGGGCCCCGCGGGCAGTGGGATTGCACAAGCCGAGCACACTCAAATAAGCCTTCTCAACTTTTCTGGCTGCTGACCTTTCTTTTGCAGTCAGATACCTTTATGCACCGTCAAGTTTATTATTGTAAGCATAAAGTTAAAAATTGTATCACTGTTACATATATCCCGCTGTGTGCATTCTGCGAGAGAAAGATACTTTCTTCAAAGGG
Source organism: Pomatostomus ruficeps (assembly GCA_013400735.1). Taxonomy (NCBI): domain Eukaryota; kingdom Metazoa; phylum Chordata; class Aves; order Passeriformes; family Timaliidae; genus Pomatostomus; species Pomatostomus ruficeps. Next base: position 36,620 of record VYZT01013906.1, read on the forward strand.
TGAATTTTGTGTGGAGTAAGTAGACGACATTTTTTTTCTTCAAAAAGTGGTGAACTACTCAAAGCGCTTCTCTCTTTCCTCAAGCATTTGTGGTCTCTGTGAAGAATACAGCCTTGCTGTTTAAAGAAAATACCTGTGCAGCGGAAGCCAGTCTGTATTTCTTGTTGCATCCTCATTTAACTAATACTGAGGCAGGCTTGAACTGAACAATGATTTTCTAGTACTTGGCATTGCTTATCAGTGTGGTGGTTTCCTAAGGGGACTAGCATAACCAGGCATAAACATCAGGTTTATTTTGAAATATGAGGATTTTCTTACATGCTGTGGAAAGCAGAAGCATGTAAAGAGTTATGGAACACAGGGCAGTTCAGGTGATAGATCACAAACCAACTTGTAATTTTCTCCTGGTAACTGTCTGGAAGCCTCATCGAGGCTTATCAAAGCCTTATGTCTGTGAGACTGAATTACAGTTCATCTATTGTAATGGTTTGCCTTCCATACTCTCTAATGGCTGGTATTACAGAAGCTTAGCCACGTGTTACCTTCTAATCTGTACAAACCCATGCATGGTTTACTTTTAAGTTGAAAGAAAAAGAATTAGGAATTTATTCCCGTTCAATTTCCTATAACCTAGGAAGCGATGTCTGCCACGAGAGGGAGCTGCAGTTCTGCTGCCAGTTGTGGACTTCTTACAAGGGAAATTCTTTACAACGCTGTTGGTTTTACTTCAGATATTTTATCTACCCAGGAAAAGAAGGTGTTTTATCTAAAGTCATTTTCCTAAAATTAGAATCCCAATCTTCTTATGTTTGAAAATTGAAGAGCCCATCAAAGGGACCACAAAGAGTGGGATATAAGCCACTCTGTCAGACCATAATTATGGTTTTGTTCTAATATGCAAATAATTTATTTAAAACACTGAGAATTCTAGTCTGTTGTGAGATGTGACATCTAATGCTAAAAGCAGAATGGTTTGAAAACCTTTTAGGTTAGTAAACATGATGACATGGTTCTAGATTAAATAAAGTCTAAGGAAATGGTGTTACTTGAGGTTAACTCCCTTTTTGGAAGAGTTACATTACAGAAATGAAGACATTGTAAAGGAAGGATAATTAAAACAAAGGCAGCCATATTAATCTGGCTATTGTTGTCCATGTTTGGAGTTGTTGCCTTCTTTTTTAAACTTTTGTGTCTGATCTATTTTTAGGGTAGATTTCTTTATTCCTGGAGTGTCTGTAGTTGGGGGATTCTCGATATGTTCAAGCCCGGGCCTGTTAGAACGCGAAGGGATACTAGAGCTGGCAGTAAAGCACACTGTTCATCCTCCTGCTCACTGGATTCACACTGAGGTAAATGAAATTAACTGTCAGATTTGGGGTTTGTTGTTTTTTTTGAGGTAAAGGGGTGTTGCGTGTTGTTACACTTCTTTGTGTTATTAACTGCAAAACCCATGTTGACTTCTTCAAGCGTTTTGGATACAACATAAAACCTTTTGTTCAGTAAGGGACTGAAATTGGATGTTTGTATGGAAATGTGTTTATTGTGATCTTGTGACTCCACTTGTGCTTACAGTGGACTTAAAGTGATATTGTATTTAGTGCATATAAGGGTTCTCACTGCATGGAATTAATGAATTTTAAAATGTTGAAAAACCTCTGTTCTAACTTACATCCCTGAGAACAGGCAGTGTTACACATTACAAAGTTACATCTGACACTTTTCCGTAACTATTTCTGTAAATATAAACTGGGAGTCATTGATAAATCACAGATAGATACAGATTATGAAAGGGGAGCCAGGGGAGATACTTAAATCAGTTTTTCTGAAACGATAAAACATTTCAGAATATCTACAGCATTCTTTTAAATATGCAAGGTTTTTGTAATAAAGACATAACACAAGGCTTGGGGTTTTTTTTTTACTATATTAAAAGTAAAGTCTGACACTTGGCCTCGTGGTGTTTTGTTCATCATTTACCCCATTTAGTTTGTCAGATGAGTCACACGTTTCATCAGTGATCTGTCCTATCAACTTCTGTTCTTTTCACAGTCTCTGGAAACTATTTAGGAATTTCTGATGTTGTAAATCAGTTTTTGTTGCTGAGTTTTCTGGTGGAATTTATAGGATAAATCTTTAGTTAAGGGGTAAGCTAGGTCAAACCCTATGCCATGGAGAAGCCTCCATACATGGACTCTTCTGGCTAAACAAAAATGCATGCTTTTCTTTAGGAAACATGCAGAAAAAATAGCAACCTACAATTTGAAATGTTGTATATGTGGCAACAAAACTGGTGCTTAATTGTTTGAAAGTTGCTCCTAAAGGAAGCTGGTATCTCAGGGTTAAAAACGTTATGGGAATAGTTAGCACTCATTTCCTCACTGTATCTGTGGTTTTGGAGGTATTTATTTCTTAATATCACTGTATAATAATGAATTAGCAGTATGTGCTTTATAACTTTAGGAAGATGTAGCCTTTTCTTTAAAAAATATCCATGTAATGTATTGATTGCTTCTCTGCCTGAGCTGGGTTTATAAACTAGGCTAAAGGACAACACTTTCTCATTATATTACTCCAGAATTTTTCTTGTGCACTGACTTACTGTTACTGTCATGGCCAAAGCCTGGAGATATGTGGGAGACTGCTGGTTAAGAGAGATTCTCCCCAAGTCCCATGTCCAATCTTGAGGAGCTGTGGCTGGTTGAGAGGGCAGATGTGAGACTTTCTCCCTAAAAATGCTTATTTCCTCAAAGGCACCATATTCTGTGTCCTCCTTAGGCCACATGAATCTGGAACACTTGTGGATTCGTGCCTCTCCAGACCAGAGTGGAACATGGAGGGAAAGCCTGGCATTGTGCATGACAGGGGAGACAGAAATTCGTTTCAGATAATGAACACTGATTGTCTTACAGTACAATTGAGAGACAATAGTTTTGCAGTAATTAAGAAAAGCAAGGAAGTTGTTGGGTGTTTTTAATGATCATGCTTACTACCTTAGGAACCCGTGTGTTCCATGCAGTACCTGCATCCAAGGGCATCCTTCTTGCTCCTGGAGGAATTGTTACATGTGTAGACCTTTGGTGTCTGTGCAGTCTTCATTAATGGAACTCCTTTGTTTCAATTTACTGTTTCCTGACATGAAAAGAATTCTTTGGAGGAAGTGCTTTCGTTCTCTAAGCTAATTTTTCAGCAGTCCTCATAGCTTGTTTTTCTCTCCTCCACTCCCACCTTCCTTGGTTTCCCTGTCCTCTTCATTTTATCTTTTTAAACCTATATATGGCCTGAAGTGAGTTGTGTTTTCTGCTCTGATTTGTTCTGTCAGCTTGCAGTGATGTGGAAGAACTCACCTGACTTCTCTGTACTGCAGCTTCACCCTTCAGACCAGGGGGCAGTGCTGGTTTACCAAGGAGATACTGACCCAAGTGGATTTTTTTGTTGTAGCTTTTGTTTTCCATGTATCAAAAAACATGCTTGGACACATTTCTTTAGGAAATTATTTCTTATGTGCAAGTGGAGAGTAAGAGAGAAGATTTTTCCCTGATTTTTCTTCTTCTGTGCCTCTGAATTTGCAAATGCAGAAATGATTCTGCAAGAAATATTCTTGTGGATACTGCACTTCTGGGTGGGTTTTAGTTTTTAGGAATGAGGATGGAAAAACCTTCTTATTCTGCAGCTTATTCTGACCTGTGACCTCGTAGCAAGGCCTTCTTTGACATGAAGCTGGTTTTGGGTAGAAGTGGGATTTCACATGTTGACCTCGGGTTTTCACAACCACATATTGGTGTCGGAAAACTCTGCATGAGTTGTTCCTCTTTCAGCCCTTATGGGGATAAGAAGGGGGAGTCACCATCCTGCCTTACCATAAGACTGAAACTTTTGAAAGTAGAACTGGATCCCTAGAGGCACTGGGTTACTTCAGATAGCTGGAAAATGTGTGTATATTTTAAAATCCTTCTGGTTTTCCTTCACTGGTCAATTAAAATAAAAATCACAGCCCAGCAAACCTTGTGACTGGGATGCAAAAAGAGTAAGATTTCAACTTCTGCATTTAGTTCTGAAATTAAATATCTTCTTTTCCATCCTAGTGTACTCTTGACTCAGAAGTGGCTCTGCGAGTGGGAGGTGATTTCTTCTTTGATCCTCAGCCTGGTGACTCCCCAGTAAACCTAGTGCTGATAGCAGGGGGTGTTGGAATTAACCCATTGTTTTCTATACTGCTGCATATAGCAGATCTTCATGGATACCAAGAGAGTAAAGGAAATAGACACAAACTGGGAACAGCGAAGCTGTACTACAGTGCAAAAAATACCAGCGAACTCTTATTTAAGGTAAATAAAAATTTTTTTAGAAAAACAGGTCTCAGCTATTCAGCTACTAATGTGTATATCAATCTGCTACCAAATTCCAGAGAATCCCTCTGTGTGAGACACTGTAAAACAGACAGAAGTCACTTCCCTGCCTCAAATCCCATGTGTGTTTTGTTAACTGCTTATGCCAGTGTACAAATTAAGGCTATTATTGGACATACCTGCACCCACTGACTTTGGTGATAAGTCAGTTACCCCTAAATTTTACCATATCTCTGCATTTTACCGTGATCTTGTAAGAGCATCATAGTATACTAAATATTATATATGTATTATAATATATATGTATATCCACACTAATAGTATGCATAGTGCTAGAATACTGTAACCACATAGTCTCAGTAGAGATTGTATTGAATTTAAAAACTAGAGAAGAGTAATTATAGCCAAAGGAAATACTTTCTAAAATACCAGGGGAGCTTTATTGATAATTCATTAGCTACTAATGAGTACTAGTGTATGAATGAAGGATTTATAGCTGCTTTTAAAACTGCTTGTGCAGTACTTCATCAACATTTACTCAGCAGTTAAAGATCAGTTGTCACACTCAGCCATTAAGGGTCATTGACAATATTTTAGGGTCAAATTAGCACAGCTTCTGGAAAGAAGCATCCAGCATGATTTATGGTTTTTTTAAGTATTGAAAGCTTTTGATTGTAAGGTAAAGGTGAAGAGGTGTCGTGATTCCAAAAACGGTCTATAGGATCCATCACTGGTTTTATTTCTGTAGTTCTGCCATGTTTCTAGATATGGAGATACTTGCTTTCTTTGAAAAGTCATTTGTTGGTTGCTAGAAGCAGAATAACCTGCTCTTCCTTTTGGGCAACTGCTCAACTCCCAGTCTGTTCTAAGCGTGCCCACGTTTTTCCAGTGCTGGTGCTGACGTTCCCGAGTTTCACGTAAGCAGTTTTATGACAGCAGAGCTTTTGCACTAAAGCTTCTGGGACAGAAGAGAACACGGTGTCGTGCACAGTGCTTAAAATATATCCCTCCCTTCACTCTTCACATGTCCCTCAGATCCAGAACATGTCTGTCAAAATTCTTCACTTCTGTGCAGAGGATTCCGGAAATAGGATCTCTACGAGCCTTTATGCTGTGAGAAACATTTGTAGAAATCTCCAGGAGGACCTGCTGGGTTATCGCTGTGGTTTGGAGGACCTGGTCCCAGGAGGAGCAGCTGTGTACGGGCTGGCAAGGGCACAGGGAGATGCCAGTGTGGGGTCTGATCCTCGCTGTGTATGTGCTCTCATGTCACAGGCTGGGGCACTGCTTCTGGAAATCTCCTTAGTGCAAATGATAGAAGCGACAGCATTCGGCTTACAAAAGACAGCAAATCAATAGTAGAGGTGCTGGTGGAACAGTGTACAGCTGCTCTTCATCCCATGTCTTTTCAGGCATTCGGGAATAGGTTTGCTACAAAGTAGAATCTTTCTGGGTTTTTTTGTTAAGCAACCCAGGGCAGATTCTCAGTGTAGTAACTAGTTAGCAAGCAAACACTTTACAAAATGAGCTAATTTACCTAGAAATTATTTTTATTTCAGAATATTTTAAAGAATTTCCAGTGTCTATTCCAGCAGTGAAAATCCTATATAGTGCAGAATCTAGACATTAGCTAAATCTTAATTTCAGAACTAACTACAGCATCTAACACATTCTTTTTTTGCTATGATTTGAACTGAAGCCACTGCGGGTTTGGTGGTAACTTACCCCAGCTGTGAGGTAGGGAACTGAAAATGGGTTTAAACTTTCTACTCTGGTAAAAATAACATTAGTATTACATGGTAGTTGGCTTTACTTGGAGAACATGAGACAGTAAAGGGTCTAGTAACCTTATCAGATAAACCAGACAAGACTCAAAAAGTTCCTAACTAATGGTGAATACATGCAGGGTTTTTTTCAAATGGAAAACCCTTTTGGAAGTGGAAGGAGGAAACAGTGAGAATTCACAAGGGGAAGGAATTGGGAAATGACCTAACTGGATCTTAGGTCCAAATCTTACGGATTTTAATCTATGTCAGAAAAGGAGAAAAGCACTCACATAGCTGGCAGGGTGTTCACATTCCAGGTGTGGGAATGCTGTGTACTTGTGCAGGTCGGGCCTGTGGAATCACACCCATCAGGTTCTCAGTGCTGAAATGCAGAGTCTTGGTTCTCAGTAATAACCACTGGTGTTCTGGGACTGTGCATACATCTGCTTTGATTTAATGGCCTGTGGTGTAAGCAAGTGTGTTTAACATTACAGAAAAATATTCTTGGTTTGATGAAGGCGTTTCCGGGAAAGATCACATGTCGTTTCCACGTCACCCAGCAGCACTCGCAGATCTGTGAAGGGCTGCAGCCACACGTTACAGGTAAATGCCATGGCATTGTACAGAGGTGCTGTCTAAAGTCCAGGTTTGATTGCATCCTACAGGATCAAGTTGTGCATAACAACCTGGTATTTTTACATTTAAAGCTCAAAATGAGATGTGAGTTAAACAATTTCTCTGTACTTACTCCGCTTTGCAGAAAAGTTTTCTCTGCAGTTTTTGTTTTCCTATGTTAATCCTACAGTGATATTTCCCGCTGCAGACTTTATTCCAGAAACTATTAAGCAAATACTGTTTACTTTGCATAAGATGGGATTGATGAAGGATAAGCTGACGGCTTGTAAGAGATACTTCAGTATGTTCCCATTGCTGCTGTATTTGTGTTAGATATACCTATTTTTTCATGTAAATGTGGGATTTTACTTGTCTGCAAGCCATGTTCCTCTTCAGTGACTAATACCCTCTGAATTCCAAGTGGAAGCACTGATAAAAATCCCCAGAAAAACAAATGGTTTTGGAAGCCTCAAATCTCAATACCTATTATCCTGAAACAGGCCAGGCAGTTTTAAGAAATGAGTGCTTGAAATCCCTCTAACCAGACATTATTTTTGAAGTGACTTCATGATTAATATTCCTGTTCTCATTTCCTACTTTTTTTCTTTGTCAGAGGGAAGAATAACTGAAAAGGATCTAGAGAGACACGTATCTAACAATACTTCATGGTACATCTGTGGTCCCCCTCCAATGATAGAATCTATATCCAAACTACTCGCAAACATTGGTGTTCCTAGAAACTGTGTTTTCTTTGAGAAATGGTGGTAGTGACACCTGGTGAAGAGAAAATACATTATTTTTTCCAGTATATTTTGATAAGCTGAAATGTACAGAAATGGACTATGAATTATTTGGAAGATTTTACTTCATAGATGAAGGTGTCCTCAATGATGAAAGGTGTTAATCCTTTAATTTAACTGTAACACACCTGTAATACAGTGCTGCTGCTTTGGGGGAAAGAAAAGTGATTTTATATTAAAGATATTAACTGTTCTGGTTTTTTGATGGTTTGCTTTTTCTTATGGGTGGCAGTGTCGTAGCGGGGCAAGGTGGCGAACTGTCGCGGCTGCCGTAGCGGGGGGAAAGCGGCAGAATGCCGCGACCTTCCCGAGAGCGTCTCCAGTAGAGAGAGTCAGCGCCGCTTTTCCCTGCGCACGGGCGCTGCTGCCACGCCGGATAGCCAAGCGAACAGCACAGAGACCAACGAGCAAAAGCAGGAAGGGTCTTCGGTTTGGTATTCCAAGGCAGTTTAACGGGACAGCACTCAAAGGGAACCAGAGACCAGAGACGCTGCACAATGGGTGTGCATGGGGCTTTATATGGAGGCAGGCAGAGCAACAGGGGCCAATGAACTGAGGGCTCAGGGGCGGTGCAAAGGAGGGACCAGGGTGCAGGGACCAGTGGAGAGGGACTGAGGGAGTGGCTGAGGGAGGAGGACCAACGGGACGTCGAGTAAAACAGAACTTTCCAGAACCGGGGAGTCAACCAGGGAATGACAGGCAGGGGACTGACAACTGGGAGGAGAGGCCAACTGGGGTACAGGGATTAACATAAACAAATTACTAATGCAAGGGATCATGGGAGGAGGTCTTCTCGCCCTCAGCAGGAGAGCATTGATTGAAACAGGGGTTCATCCCACCAATGCACCTTCCCTTGCTTCGGTGGTGGAGGTGCGCTGGCCTCCACATGGCAGCATATTTTCAGTTCATGCACTTGCTTTGTTAGTCAGCTTTTAAAGGCTTTCAGTGCCTGATTCAGCATTTGTAGAGAATTAGTTGTGCAGCAATGCCAGGTCTGCTTATAAGGATAATTCAGGCCACAACTTCTGAATCTGCTCCAGATGAGTCAACACACTTCCCTCCTCAGTTCTATATAATCCATTTACTATTTTCATAGAAGAAGAGCTGCTGTGTTGTGACTTCCTTCTCTTGCCATTTCTTGTCAGAAGAAAAAAACCCACTTTTTATGTGGTTTATAGAAGTAAATCCACTGCGTTGACATTTTCTCGTAATCCTGTTCAGCCTTGAGTTAAAGTGTTGAGTGTAGCAATCCTAGGAATTCCCCCCCTGAACCTGTATCCTGTGCTGGTGCTGAGGTTGTTCAGCCAAGGTTGTGCTTGCATAGGCCATGTCCTCAAAAGCAGCACTGGCCAGCAACAACCAAGATGGGAAATTTCCACAGTTCTCCTACATAAAGTGCAGAGCTTTAGGGGACTCCAGGATGTACTGCTTTGAGAAAAGTCTCTGGAAAGGTTGGTCTTGTGAGGCATGAGTGTACCTCTAGGTATAATGGCTGATACCTGAGCCCTTCCTGAATGAAGCTTTTTTGTCTAATTTGTAGAAAAACTCATCATAGAAATCATGAGACCAACAAAAACCTGTAATGATTTTTTTAATTATCTACAAAGACAGTTCAAGTCCTTAAGTGGTAGAGATTCCCATTGTACATCTGAAGACCTCAATGAGGAACAATATCAAAAATACTAAATTAATATTGAATTAGTAAAAACGTTAAACAGATAGGGCCTTCCCTTTGTTAGTGGCTACTTTCCTTGAGTTACATGTTTTTGGACATGGTCCATCCTACGTGATGCAGGAAGTTCCTTGCCATCAGTGTTTCCCTGCTCTGCCTTAAACAGAGGTTGCAGAGACACTGAGCCCATGAGCCAATTCCCAGCCTGCTGCAATAGTGTTGGTGTGAAGCCCTTTGTTTTTCAAGCACATTGTCCCTGTGGTTGGCTAAAAATGCCTTGAGCCCAGCTGTAGTTCTTTCCCAAGAAGCCATTTCAGCTCCAGCATACTCCTGTTGTGCCCTCTTTGTATCTGCTGTGTTGTACAGCTTGGGGGATACTTACTGCCACATCCATGTGCACCTCATCCTCAACTGCAGAGAGGCAGCCCTGCTGGGAAAGGCCAGGCCCTTGCTTTGAGTGAAACACAGAACTACTCCTGGGACTGTCAGGAGCTGATAAACGAATGAGATAATGCCAGTGCTTCCTGGGCGTTGAGAGAACAGGCCTTACCTGCCGCCACTCGGAGCACACAGAACTTAAGGACAGGCTCTATTTTCCATCAGGAGGGGCGACTCAGATTTGAGGGACCTTTAAGAGTTGACTCTTGGGGACAGTCCTGTGATGAGGCTTTGCCCGTGAGTTTGTGCCTTCTGCTGCTGCAGCCTCATCCACTGTGAGTGCAGCGCCATGGCCAGCTGCTGTCGCTGGCCCCCTGCACAGTCACTGCAGGCCCAGAGGGGATGTCTCATCTGATTCCCTCCTCCTCAAATGAGGGGAAGATTCCTTCTGAGCACCCCTGTTCCAAGGAATGCTTCCTTGTTTGTTCACTCTAGAATGTAAATAGGACAGCGTGCTTGTCACAGAAAATAACACCAACGGGGTTTTGTGTTCACAGAGATCGCAGTTGACACGTCAGAGCTTGATGCTGGAAAGAAGCAGGGTTTTCCTAGGAACGTGCAATACATTGCAATCAGGAAGTACTGGTGCCCTAAAATCGCCACGCACTAGGCTCCTGTGTATTTTAACAGTGTCATGATAAAAAGATTCTGAGAAGCCTTTAAATGTTGTTTTTCTTATGACTTCTAAATCATTTCATGAATTATAAACTGGTACACCCTTTTCTCCCCTTAATGCAGAGGCTTTCTGCAGCCTGAATTACATCTCTTTCACAAACCCCTCCTCAGACCCGCACCAAAATGTCCATTTAACAAAAGACGTTTTGAAACCTTTTGCTTCTGTCATCGTCCTCTTTTCCCTCTAACCTCCTTCTGTCATTCCCTGTTACACTCAGCCTGAGTGCTGTGCGGCAAGGACACATCTCTCTAATTGTGTGGGCTCACTCACTTGGAGAGCAGGATGAAACACACACACACACTGCACCGAAACATGAATGAGAATAATGATTTCATTCCTCCCCCCACCCCAAACAGTGGTAACCTCTGGTACTGTGAGCAAGAATTCCTTTCTTACCTTGTAATAAATGCCATTTCTAAGCCAAAAAATCAGGAAAGTCATTGACATCCCCTTCCTCCGTAGCCTTTTCCTGTTGACACTTAAGAATCTTCTGGAAGTCTCTTTCTGAAGAGTTTCGTGGTGTTTTACCGAAACATCAGTTTCACCTTAAAGTCTGTTATTGGATCTGACTCTAGCATAATTGAAGACAAAAATAACACCCCACAAACATTAACCCCTATAAACATATGGTCTACAAATAATTCAGTAAATGTGATACTGGCCTGCACTGGTGGGAACAGAGACCAGACCCTGCTGTTCAGCTGCTGCTGAGTTGGGAGAAATATTCTCGTCACATTGGTGAATCTTGTCATCATAGAAAATGTTTAGTCCTCTTACACTTGTGCCATCAGCTAAGAGGCAGCTGAAGGAGAAAAAGCAGACTGATTTATAATTTTTTTTTGCAATAAAGGAGTGAGAGATGTGCCCATCTATACATTTATATCTAAACTTAGGGAGATGGTTTGTGAGTTACCTGGTGTTGCAGCCTCATTAGGCTTCATCTTTCTCTTCTTCCTGGGACACGTGTTTTACCAGTTTGCTATGTGCTCATCTGGTACAATGAGCATCAAATATTCTTAAGTATTTGCATCAATTAGCTGGAAAAAGAGTGGCTATTCAGTTACTATCACATCACTTTAGTTCGTAGGGTGCTTTTATAAGTGAGTAACAGAAAGCACTTAAAACTGAAAAGCCTTTTTTCCCCCTCAGTGTATAGGTAAGGTACTGATTAGAGTCAGCTGCCACATCCAGCACCACAGGCTCCTTCCTGAGGCTGGAGGCTTTGGCAAGGATCACCTTTTAAAGCCAAAAGCACATCTCCACTAACAGCCTCAGAGACATATAAATTGTGTCTACAACTACAATGCATAGACGTGTTGTTCCTCACACCTTTTAGAAACATTTATCAGCAAGAAATTAGAATCTGCTCTTCTTATACTCTTCAGTTCTGCGAAGATGAAATTCCTTCATGAAAGGCTGATCATGCTTCATTTCTGCCCTATAATTGGCTCCCTGAGGCAAATGTAGAGTCACAGCAACTACAAAGAAAAAGTAGGGTATCCAAATGCAGAGCCCTTCCTCTGCTCACCTCAGAAACCGAGGCTGAGAGAGGAGCCAAATTAGGGACAAATGGGTATATTGGTTTGTACTTTGCTTCATTTCCATGCATCTATTAAAGCTACTTTGGGCTGTTTTCAAGTGCACAGATCCAATGATCAAAGACATAATGCAAGCTGAACTACCAGTCCCATGCTTTGTGCATTTAACCCTCTCAACATGCCTGTTTTCATTATGATGCTTCAAGGGTTTGGACACCCTACCCACCATAGCTGTACCCCTCTGCCCCTGCTCCCCGCTGTTTGCTGCAATATAAAACCCCTCTTCCATCTTTCATTTAGTTCAGCCACTCCTCTGACATTCTTCATTTGCCGCTTCCTGTCTTTTCTTAAACACCTCCAGGGACGGCGACTCCACCTCCACCATTTGCCTCACCACCACACCCTGGGCAGCCCGTTCCAGTGCCTGAGATGGATTTTCTCCTTTGAACTTTGGCTTGTTCAGATGACCGCTTGCTGACTGCTGTCTTTCACTTCCCTGGCCACTCTGGTGGTCCTGCTTTTTCAGGCCCAAAATGGCAAAGGCAGCTGAGGTAAAGTGCAGTAACAGCTGTGGAGCCTTGCTGCAGCGCCACACACCTGCCCTCCCCAGCCCTCATCACATCTGGATCTTCTGTCTGAGGGATGATTTAGGCTCTCTCACTCTCCTTGGGATGGGGGCACGGCGCAGGCACGCGCACAACTTCAGACAGCTGAACCAGCTCAGAGTAATTCAAAGTCACAAGTTGGAACTGATTATGAGATTATAAACCCCAAACCAGCTGCCCTTTTGAAACTGAAAAAACATGCAAGTTCTCTTCGACTCTTCCCCAGCCAGCTTTTACAGGAACAATGTTTTAAATCAAGCTTTCACTTAAACAAGTGCAGCCTCCCCACAGGGCCTTCCATGCTCTGTTGGGAAAGGAAAACCAAGCAGTCAGTTCTGTAGCACCAGTAACTACTGCTAATTCCGTAGCAAGGAGCTTCTCACCACCACTTCGCGATCCCGAGTTCCTCCTTTTGGGCACAAATTACTGGCAGTTGTGCAAACACCACAAAGAAGGAATCTCCTCGTGACCTTTATTTCTCTTTAGTTTTGTAAGCAGTTGGGATTCAGTTAAACAAGGTCAAATTGCAATCCAATAAACGTTTTCTATTAAAAAGTATTCGGAGAGGTCTTTCTACGGCAACACTTTCTACTAGCAAAACGTTCATTAAATATAGTGTATTTTTAAACAGGATTAATACAAAGCTAGTCCTTGAGATAGAAACCATCAGTAAAAGGATCTTATGACAATAAAATTTGCAAACAGGAACTTAAAACTGTACAAAGCAGAGACCTTCTATTTAAGCAAAACAACTGCAGCAACCTATTTTTGAGGCTATTGGAACCCCAGTCTAATCTGAAGATACTGAATGAAATAATTGAAAAATACCACCAGAAACTGAAGTTACTTACAGTCCTGTGGTTAAACCACTGAATTCAAAATAAAAGACTCTTTAATCAATGACAAAAATACCACTGTGCTTTGTGTGTGTGAAATCAAATGGTTTAAACTTGAATGCCTTCATCCCAATTAAATGAATATTTTAAGTGATGTCATTTTTCCCTTCTCTGCAATGTTCTGCCAACTGAGTAATTTTTAGGCATGAAAGATGCTTTTGAACCACTCTAGGTGCACATCTGATACAGAACATAGCCCTTTGTACAGCATTTTGATTTGAAGACTAAGGAAAATTATCAAGCACAAATCAGGCAATGCAAAAATCAGCAAATCACTTACAGAGCTCTATCTCTTGCTTTAAAACAAGAAAAGCAGGAGAATTTACAATGCATTTCTCACCTTTTTACCAGATTACTTGTCCACTTCTAAATAAGAATGAAGGTGGTTAAGAAAAGAGAAACTACTCCTTCCTACGTTTGTAAAAATACTGAAGTACTTGAAGAACATTGGCACAGAAACTATATTACATGTACATTCACTTGTAAATATTTTCATGTAGCTTCAAACATATAAATGTTGCTAATTTTACAGAACTGTTAGGTATCAGTCCCAGAATATAGTTACTTGCATGAAAAAAAGGGTCTATTAAGTTATTTTCATTTTGGAAGATGGTTTAGTGACATTTGTTTGCCACTGTTGGCCCGTGTACAATTTCAGTTCTTTACCTCCAGGTATTTCATAACAGTGAGGAAATGGTGCAAAACCACCTGGAAGAGGTCAGGAGATAACATCTAATTCCAATTTTAGTGAGGATAACCACTGACAGAAGTACTTTTTACCTGCTTTTTTGTTTCCTGTTTTTCTGTCTTCTGAAGCCGCCACAGCTCCTGATGAACTGTTGATTGGCAAAGACCGAATAGGAAATTGCATTTTGGATTGGAATCATCTGCCTCACAAGTTCACCACGGGGTTTGTTTACCCACTGTGCCTGAACAGGTACACGATTTGCTTACTGCTTAAAGATCTGCAAGGGTTAACAAAATTCAGAAGAGAGTATCATCAGTGAGTATGCTCCTGGAGAAAGAGATGGGTAACAGCCATCTTATCTAAGCTTTCCAACTTCAGTTTCAACCTCTTTAAGTCCAAATATCACTTTTATGACACTACAAGCCTAGTGACAAAATAACTTCTGGCACAGTAACTTCTCCAGAAAAGCTACGTGGACAAGAAAGTACTACACAGCAAAATCTCACCGAACGGAACACTCGCCCTGACCCAGGCTCAAAGCTGGTTTGCTAAGGCTGGTCATGGAAAAAAAGTATGATTTCTGTCCCTCCCTAATTTTTAATTTAAAGTGTAGCTCTAGGAGAGCATTTCCCACTACGTACAGTGAAAAGAACTTCCCAGTTTCTGTGGGATGAGAGGTCTGGGCCCTGTAGGTACTTAAACATTAAGATACCAGAGTGCTAAGGAGCAAAGTGAGTCAAAGAAATGCAAAAGAAATGCTGAGTTGAGCAACAGAGTTAGCAGTGAGGATTATCAAAATCTGTTCCTTTGTCTTGGCGAAGTATCAGCCACTCACAGGGTTCCTGCGAGGAGGTCTTACTCACAGGAGCAGTCCACATCCAGCCCTGCCCCGTCGCTGCCGCCGTCCGGCCCCGGCACACAGCCGCCTCCCTCTGCGGCCGGACCCGCGGGGCAGCCGGGCGCGCTGTGGCTGGGGCAGGGCTGCCCGGCACTGCCATCGGTGTCACAGCTGGCAGGACACGTTTCCACCGATGCCCCGTCGTGCTGGGCACCTCTGTCCTGGGCCCCGGCCACCTCGTCTCCCAAGTCTATGACATCATCCTGCTCTGGATCAGGCTTGGCAGCTCTTGAGATCTGTGCCTCTAAGTTTCTCGTGTTCTCTGTGACCTCAAATTCCTGCTTCTCCTCTGCCCTTTGCTTCTCCCTAGTACTTAATTTGGCCTTTGCAGAATTCTTCATTTTTCTGTTGTGCATGTCTTCTTTGGAGAACCTCCAATGAAACTACAAAAAAGGGATCCAAACGTTAAAGACCATTAGAGGCAATCTCACATGGACATTTACTTTCCTGAGTAGAAATGTTTTGACTATTTAGTTTTAATTCAAAGACTAAAGGGCTTGACAAGAAAGACCCAAGATTAAAAGGAGTTGCATGAGCAAATCAGACGGCCTGAGAGGGTTTCTGCCCACACAGATATCTCAGTCACAGAGAGGAAGGAGAGCCCGATGCTTTCTGCTGCTGCATGTGCCTGGTGGTTCCTCTCTACACCCTGTGGAAAGAGAGGATACGCAAAGCTGCTTACGTGCAGACAGAGGAAGCGATCCTATGGCGTTATTCCAGTGTTTTTCACCAGGTTAACAGCAGAACTAAGACCACACCCACGACTATACACAAACAGTAAAATATTCTGAACCATCTGTATGAATGTCTTTTGATAAAAAACGTGAGGCTGCTTCTTGCAGCGCTCCCACAGGACCTGCCACAGCTACCATTTCAGAACCGTGCTAACTACTATTAAAAAACAAAAAGGGAACTAGCAGTACCTTGAAATACTAACTTGACAGGTATAGTGTATATAAAGGCTGACAAATATGCCACTATTGTATCTGCTTTATTTGTAAAAAAAAATTCAACCTTCCCAAGGAAAGACAGACCACAGAGTCATAGAATCATAGAGTGGCTTGGACTGGCAGGACCTTAAAGATCATCCAGTTCTAACCAGCCTGCCGTGTGCAGGGACACCTCCCACAGGATCAGGCTGCTCAATCTCTTGCTTTCATCCAACCTGGCCTTCAACACTGCTAGGGGTGGGGCACCCACAGCTTCTCTGGGCAACCTGTGCCAGTGCCTCACCACCCTCACAGTGAAGAATTTCTTCCTAACACCTAATCTAAACCTGCCCCCTTTCAGTTTGAAGCCATTACCCCTTGTCCTGTCACTACACTTCCTGGTGAGTAGTCCCTTTCCAGCTTCCCTGTAGGCCCCTTTCAGATACTGGAAGGCTGCTGTGAGGTATCCAAGCAACCTTCTCTTCTCCAGGCTGAACAGCCCCAACTTTCTCAGCCTGTCTTCATAGGAGAGGTGCTCCAGTGCCCTTACCAACTCTGAGGCCTCTTCTGGACTTGCTCCATGGCTCTGCACCACTGTTAAGCCATCCTACGCCAAGTTTGCTAAGTACCTCTGAATGTGCACGACCACTTTTTCAGCAGTGTCAGTTGCTGATGGAAGCTCAGGAATGGGTTAGGAGGCAATGTCTGGATGGCATAAATAATCTCATCAGGACATTCAGCAAACCCAGCCATGTTCCAAAAGCCATTTTCTCCAGTGAAACTGGCCCTGTGCTGAAGCTGGCCAAAAGATCTTGTAGCCATAAATTTTTGATCTAGCTATTTATTCCTTGATCAGAAAGCCATTCAAAACTTATTATTAGATTGCAAAGCTGGAGCAATGTTCTTTCCTCCTGGTAGCCAGAACTTAATGTAAAAAGAGAAGCGGAAAAAAAAAAATAAAAGAAACCGGCTTTCAGAAAACTCTTCTCGGTTTTACTTAGAGGAAGTTATCTTTCACTTCAATAGCACTGCAATTTAGAGAAAGAGGAACGATAACATCTCAGTTCTAGAGCTCAGCTGTTTAAAATTCAGACACCTGAGTCTTTTCCTCTTTGATTTGCAGAAGCGCAGGGCAGCCACAACTCCACTTAACTCAAAGCTCTCTTTGACAGAATGTAAGATCACGGCCCAAAATGTGATAAAGGTCCAACTGTTGGAGGCTCTGTGTGTGTGTGTACATGTGCTCAGTGAGGTACTTACACTGTATTTCACAAAAATGCATTCAGCCAGTTTCTGCTGAAATAAGCACCAGTTTTGTATAAAGTGAATGAACACAATCACCTCATCCCGGACTGAATACTGCACTAATAGGAGTACTTCTCACTGAAGAGAGATGTTGTACCATGCCATGCATGGTTCCTTTTCTGTTCCTCTGACTACCTTGAACAGCAATTTGCTAGTGTCCAAAGACAGGATGGAACATTTTCCAACAAGGCAATATCCTTTTAATTTTATCATCCCATTTCCCTCCTCTGAGGGTTATCTATAAACATTTTAGCCATGCCATAGCATAAGTTAAAAAAAAATCCCTGAGAGCCTGTGATGTTGTATGTGCAGAATATTCAGCAACTTTTAATCAAATGCTTGGGTTGGCATCTTTGATGTGACACAACAACCACTTTACGGACGCTGAACCAGTCTTACATCTCTTTACAGAGCTATGATCAAGGTATGTCATCCTTCCTTATCCTCTGGTATGAAAACGTCCTGCAGTGATCCTTGCCCTCAAATATGCCTGTATATTTAACACTGCCAATGAGTAAGTCCTTTGTTTTGTCAACCAGACATTGTTAAATAAGTTTTTATAACACGGAATGAAAAAAAGTTAAACAAAGTTTTAAGTCATCTGGATGGTATGTATGTGTTATTATAATACAAGAAATCAGCATCATACTACTTTCTCTGTTTGAGGATGAACAACCACATATGGGTTCCCATCCCTTCTACTAAAACCACACACAGTGGTAGGAAAAGAATGACCAAATACAGACACACCAATATCCCTTTAATCACCTGAAAACAAAGAGGAAAAACAAGGAAGACTGGCTTTGTAATGTGTTCACACAATATTCTGGGCTCCAGCTTTGCTAATGAGAGAGGGTAAATCCTAAATCACAGCCACACTCGCAGCAGTTCTCTCCTGCTCCAGTCAGTTCAAACACTCTCCTGCTCTGCACTGGATCGTGAAGACAGCTTTCACAGAACCAGGCTTCAGAGATGAAAACTATCTGCAATTATCTACACTGCTGGGCAGAATGCTCCTGCTGCTCAGCTCTGCTCAGCATTTCCGATCTCCTCGTGCAGCTCAGCTCTGTCTGGCCTCAAGTGCCCGCTCCTGCAGGTGACATTGGGCTGGCAGCGCTCACCAAAGCCCTCAGACCCAGAACAAAAATGAGGCTGCATTAGTCAGCAACCTCATCGTCGTGTGGGTTCAGAGACCTTTTCCATACTTCCTTCATCTGGCTCTCCTGATCCCTGGCATACTGAAAGGGCAAGGCAAATCTGACTGCTGCAGGAAGGCCATCACTTTCTCAGTTTCCAGTCTTCACTTTCCTTTCTCCAGCTGTATGGCAGCACAAGTTTGGGAAGGGGAACAGCTACGTGTTTAGAAATGGAAATGGGAATACATACATGCATCCACATCCATACATCATTACCTACCAGCTCTGTCCTTAGATCATTTAGCTGGATTCTAGAGGCTTTTTTTGGTTAAACTGCAGCAGAATTCACTAACATTCACACAACAGAAACACCAGCCAAGATCAGGCCTACATTGTGCCAGGTTCTAGCAAAACAGAGAGAGCCAGAGAGCAATTGAAACAGAAAAGACAGGAAATGGGTGAGAGAAAATAGTGCTGGTTCCACCTTGCAGACACTGAACATGGGAGAATTTTAGGTCTAAATGGAGGTTTATGGCTGGTTTACATGAAGAAGAATCTACATCTTTTCTGCTGCTGTGAGTTCAAAAGAGAATGAAATCTAGGAGCTTTGACATCATTTGAGCATTTTTTGTTTCTTTCATTTGAACAGTTCCATTCCTTGTGTCTCGCTACTGCATGGCAGAAACATGGAATAGGCCACTTTACTTCTATGGGAAATCAATTTCAATATAAAAATACCACCAGCAAAACCCAAAGAAACCAGAAACTCAAAGTTATTTACCTTCGATTCTTTCTTCTTTGCTTTCTGGGGCAACGAAGGTCTCTGAAGAAATACAATTTGCTTTGTAGATAAATTCCCCTCCCTGAAAAGAAACAAATGCACACTCCTGAGAATGAATTAAATTCACATCCAGCATCATTCAAAGCGAAAATCCATCTCAGTCATTTATTTCTGCAGGTCAAAGAAGAACAAAATGAAGAATGATCCTCACATTGCCCGTCCCTGGTGTCTCTGAGCAGCCTGATATTTTGGGGGGCAGGGAGAGGGGAAGGTTCAGACTGAGAGCCTGTCAGCTGGTGACACAGTTTTGCTGAATGTTTTAGCGTTTGTGTGTAAACACAGAATTAATTGTTTGGAACAAAAAGGAAGAAACCCAAGAGCCCCAGTGCCTGTGTGTCTCACTCAGCAACACCAGAGCATTCTTTTCCTCCCTCCCGCGGCACTGATCCGGAATGGGGCTGGGTGCTCCCTGCAGGTCTGCTGCGTGGCAGGAGGAACAACAAGCAGTGAGTGCCCTTCTGCAGTGCCAAAGGAATTTGTAACTCTGGGAGAGGGAAGAGACACCCTGCAGGAGAGGGGCAATGCCATGTGGCCCTTAACTCATGTCCTCCACAGCAATCAGGTGGGCGCCTTCTGCACTGTCAACCTGACCTCTGCTACACAAGGTATTAGTGAGAGACAGAAAGCTGAGAGAAAATCGTATATATAGAGAGGTATATCTTTAAGAGTCGGGGATTACAAATCATAACTGTGATTTTCTATTCATTCTTATGTTTAAACATATATGTAAAACTTAAATACAGTTTTTCCCTCAACACAGATGGCCTTTACTTTTCAGGTTTTTATGTGTAGGAGTAGTCTTCATCCAAATCTCATAAAGAGCTGGGCATATTTTTACTCTTTTAAGATAAAAAATCATCACTGATTATATTGTGTATATATACATATAAATATATTCCTGACCAGTGAAAATTCAGAAAGCACCATCTTCATGATTAATAAGTGGGATGATTGTTTTTCACCAGTTATGAAGATTATTTTTAAGTGATTTGCATTTATATTTAAAAACTCAGAATATTAATAATAGCAAAGTAGACCACAGAATTATCATATCTGCACACAAGGCTACTAGAGCAGTGACACACTCATCTCACAGCGTTCTGCTCAGCTAGACTGTCTCAGCAGCATTAGACAGACATCTATTAAGAATAAAATTACTTTTCTTCAGCTAGGCAACATCTCACTCCAAACGCTATCACACCTTTTGTCTGTGCTCTAAAAGGCGTTACTGGAAGATCCAGAGCAGGAATTTTACAATCACGGAGTTTACAGAGAGGCAGAAACAACACCCAGAAAATTCATGCAGAAACCGCACTGCCACCTTGCAGTCTCTGTGCCCAGCAGACGTGTGCTTCCTGCCACATGTGGCTTGTGACGCTCGGAAAACCCCGAGAGCAGCTGCAGCAGGCTTTGCGAGGAAATCCACCCTGACTGCACAGGGAATTGCTTGTGCAGACTGCGCTGCTTGTACGGCAACTTCCCCGGCCAAAAGGCAGCACCCACCCCTCCCTACCTGTTTGTCTTCACAATGGGAGTGGGAAGCACGCACGTCAGCTGCCAGCCGTACATGGCAAGGGAATTCAGCAGCGGAACGTAATCTGTCTGCACTTCAACTCCCTGGGGAAGCAAAAGCAACAGTTGGCATCATCACTTGGAGTGCAACATTCAGCTTGACACCAAAAGAACTCCAAGAAAAAATACATGTGTGGGTTTTCTTGGAGGGAGAAAGGGTTTTTGCACTGAAGTGGGTCATGTTTTATGTTCAGCTAGGCGGGAAGGAAAACGTTCAAAAACATGAGACAAATGACCGACCGCCCATACATCCCAAACTGCTAAAAGAGTTTTGTTTAAAATGGTAAACATCTGTGATCTTGTTTTTACGCTGTCTGACTCATCCATCTAGCTTTAGATTATTTCAGATCTGAACAGGATAAATTCACTGTGTGTTATCAATTATCTCCTCCCGAGAAAAATTATGTTCAAGTAGTTAAAAAATGACAGCACTGCTTTGCTCGGATTCTGCACTTGTCTAGGCTTCAGCAAATCCTGAATATCTGCACTGAAATCATGATGGATCAAAAGGAAAATAGCCAACAACAGCAACAAAAAATGTAAGTACGAGTCTGCTCCTTTAATCGCCCACAAATACGCGTCGCTGCCTTCATATTTTGAATCAGGAAATCTGTGGGCGAGACGAAGCTTTGCCTTTCAGTGCAGGAGTCTGGTTCCTGCTGCACATGTACCCAGCAGAGCCCTGCTCATTCTCTTTCAACTCAATGGCAGACCCTGCAATCCACACAGAAAGAACTACCGGTGGTTTCAACAAAGGTTATTCCAGTGAGGTGTCTAATTGCCAAGACTGCCAGTAATTTAATGAATAGATGCTAGAGCATATTTACTAGTTTTTGGTTTTAATAAACACAAAGCAGACAAATGGTAACTACTAGTCTCTACAAACATAACTAAATTTTATTGGAATAACAATTGCATTTGCCAAAAAGCTCAGGCACTTACACTGGTTTCATGTGCACGTAAGGAGTTTTAGCTGCCAATTCGCAACACTGGGGAAGGCACAATAGTTTTGCAGCTCCAAAAAATCCATTTATTCCACAGTAATGAAACAGTCATTTGATCAGAACTAATCCAAATCCTGCTGTAGTCATTTCAAGGTATTTTAGTGAATTCCAGTCTCAGCTGTTCCTTTCTTCTAACAAACGTAATTTAGGTCACTTATATCTTTATAACCAAATGGCTGCCTGACTGTACCTATTAAAAACCTGATCATGACTACAAGTGCAAATGGCTGAAGAAGCTGTATCAGTCCTGCTTTAAAAAGGAAAATGTTTAAAATCTGTACCCCAGAAAGTGCCTGCAAGAGAACACTACTAATGTTACTTCTGTACAGAGGGTTGCGGGGGCTTAGAGAGGTTGTGCTACTTTACATCATCACCCTGCACAAACTGGAATTTGTAACTCTGGGAGAGGAAGGAGACACCCTGCAAGAGGGCACAATACCATGTGGCCCTTAACTCATGTCCTCTGGAGCAATCAGGACTTATCCTGCATCTGTGATCATGGTAGATTCAGAGTCTCCTTTGACTCCCTTTTCCCTCTGGAAGACAGATATTTGTGCACTCTTTCCCATTTTTAAAATAGAGTGTCCAAGGGTAATAAAAAATTATGACATATCTAGATGCCCTTAAGATCTAATGTCTCAAGAAGACATATTAATAACACACTGAGATTTATGAAATTGGTCAACAACACCTTCAAAAAATAAAGATGAAAAAATGCAACATGATGATTAAGAATAAGGTCACAGCATCCATCATCACAAGCTCTTCATGAGGTGCCACATAAAAGGACCTGTCTAAAACACTCCCTCCATCAGTGTTTGCAGAGGAAAAACCAGAAGGAGCTCACTCATTTAGAGCTGGAAGAAGATCAGGAAAGACTGGCACAGCAGCCCTTGTTTGTGCCCCAAGCAACATCTTGTGTTGTGAGGAGGATTTCTATTTTGAATTCATCGCCTAAGGTGGGTGATTAGCAGGGAGAACCTTCTTCTTGCATCAGGATGTGCAACAAATGTCAGAAATCAGAGGCAGATTACAGCAATGAGGAAGGACATCAATACCACGCAGAGCTCATTTGGCTGCTGTAGAAGCCAAATTGTTTCAGGGATACACCATCACTCCTGCCACAGCCCCCTGTCCCTGCAGGCTCCGAGCAGTCAGACAGGGCTGGCTTTGGACCCGTCTGACTTGTCAGGATTAAACATCATCTGCAGCAGATGATGGTGTATTTCACAACCCAGTGGTGCAGAAAGGAAACAAGCAGGTAAGCACATTCAAAAGGGTAAAGTTATCAG
The DNA here is from genome assembly GCA_013400735.1 of Pomatostomus ruficeps. NCBI lineage: Eukaryota > Metazoa > Chordata > Aves > Passeriformes > Timaliidae > Pomatostomus > Pomatostomus ruficeps. The sequence goes on from VYZT01013906.1 coordinate 59,637, forward strand.
AAAATAAATTTAAGTCAATTAGGCCTAAAGAAATGGGTTTTTTTTAAATCTGGCAATGTAAAAAAAATCAAAAACAACCGACCTATCAAAAGAGTTCTATACAGTTGTCACAAAAAGGTGACCTCTTATTTTTCCCAGGTGCTGGTACCCAACAGCCCAGCGTGCCTGTTGGGCTGTCTGGAGGCAGGAAGTGTGTACAGGATGCAGGGCTATACCCTCCTCTCAGCCCCCCATGCCCTTTAACAACCTCCCTCCAACTCCACGACGCTTCGCTGGAGTCAGGCACTGCACCTCATCTCCAGGTCCTTGGGGAATAGACTACTGCCAATAATTGGCTGAGTTTGAAGATGACAGACAAGAGAAAGGAGTCACTCCAGAATAAACAAGTATAATCCACATGGGCTTCAAACTCCCGACTTGCAAATACAGATAATTGAAGCTTTTTTTAAGACCACACGAAATGACTTCTCCCTCCCCCTCCTGAATCATCGGTTGTAATTCCATCCCACGCCTGGAATTTGTGTGCCAGCAGGAGTCACAGTTATACAGACCTTTAATTGGTGTCATATTAAATGCTTTCTAAAGCAGAAATGCTTCTAAACAAACAATGCGCTGGGGGACGGGTGCAGAGGAAAATAGTCACCTCGTATTCATTTTATATTTAATACTGTAATTATTTTATCTACTATTATTAGAGACAATAGAAATAAAATTTCAAACACACTGTTCCATCAGAGGGAAGTGCAATGCTCTTTCTAGCAAGGAAATACTGGATCTGAACACCAGCAGAAGAAGAAAAAAAAACATGCCAGAGCTCTCCTGGAAAAGAAGTGTTCAAACAATGCGTCTCAAACTGGGAGACATTTCATTCAGTGAAAGGGTGGAAAATTTTAATTAACTTGCTTCCCACTCTCCTGTGGATGATAAGTAATCTCTGATCACACCTTGAGTGTCAAGAAGCCAGAGCATATTGAGCTAGGATTTTCCCTTGACTTGCATCACATGAAAAGAATTCTTTTTATTTGTAGTTGTATTGTTTGTTTTCAGCATTTTTTCCTTTCACAGTTGCTTCTGCTCATTAGGGAAAAAAAAAAGATTAAAAAAATGATAAGAATAATATCTAGGGCAAGCCACACAAACAACTGCATTAACAATTTTTCATTTCTTTTCTCTCCCCCTACTGCGGCAATTTTAACCACAGCAAGATAATAAACAAGAAACTACTAAGCTCTTGTGAGACAGGAGTTCTTTAGAAATCATTCTTTCCTGGCCTAAGTAAATGTGACTTAGTTACAAGGCAGCTATGGATTGTCACTGTTTAATATTTTTTTCCAGCATGGATTAAGGAGTGGTAGATTGAAAATCCCATTAAATAAATCTTAATAAAACCTTTATCGGCAAATCCTAACAGACTGCGTACCAAAATCTACTGACAGATGGCAAAGAGGATGGGAAGTAAAAAAAAACAAGTTGCTTTGAAAGTGTAACCTACTGTTTGTTGCAGAAAATGGGCACTGCATTCAAACCCAGCTCCTTACAAAAACCAGAGGGGAGAGCCCATGAGGGAGGCAGCGTGCAGCCCCAGCCAAGGCTGGCTACCAGTCCCCACCTCTGCCAAAGCCAAAGCTTTTCTGCCCCAGGGCACTGAAGGGAGGAAGTGGCAAAGGCAGGACTTGCACCTTAGTGGAGAAGAAAGAAAATAAAATGAGAGAAATTGAATATCTGGACCGTGCAAGAATGACCCAGTGAAAGCTTGCTGCAAACGTTTTATGTTTGCAGTAACACGGCTGACAGGGGGACTAAATTCAAGCTCTAAATTTGCGAATTATTTGCCTTTTTCCTTTTCAAACTTCTTCCAAGAGGTAATTTCTGCTGACAGTGTAACAGTATTGAACCATTAAAAACATTTATTGGAAGCAAAAGAGAGGTTTCACAAATGCTTCAGCAATAAAAAAGTTGGACTTTGTTCCTCTAGTATTGGGCTGCTCCTGAATTTCCATGTGTAACACACCACAGCACCTTGCTGGCAGACACCTGCTACACATCCATTAGCTGTGGAGCAGAGGGCTGTGGGATGGCTCCTGCATCCCTGGAAACCACCGGTGGCTGTGGGACGCAGGCGGGTCACTCACCAACAAAGAGTAGCTGCCAAATGGGGACCTCAGTGGAAAGGTAATAGAAGAAAAAAGAGTAATGAATAAATCCACAGGCAGGCTTTTCTCTCAATATTCTGGGCGTATGTAATTTAGAGTTATTTACAATTACTAATACGTATGTGAATTCCTGCAATGTGAAATATTTTGGAGAATATAATAAGGCTGTAACACTAGGTGAGGCAGCATCTTGTTTAAGACAGTGTTTCTGCAATTCAAAAGCAACTACTCACAATTTCAGCACACACACAGGCTGCTGGGTAGCATTCACAGCTGGCTCCAGATCTAGGGTAAAATTAAAACAACAACCAAAAACCCTTCTGTGCCCACAAAGTCTGCGTCTCTCAGTGACTTCTGTGGATGCAAATAGTATTTTCTAGCATGTATATAAACTAACAGGAAGATCAGAGTGTTCCTGATACTGCCTGCACCTGTAAAGCAACATAATTCTGCATTTAGAGAAGCACAGGTTTGGCAGCAAAAGCTGGACAAGATGAATATGTTGACACAGAGGGCTCTCCACACAGGAAACATGGAAACATCCTAGGAAATGCGTTGAACTCACCACTTCACAGACAATGTACACGTGATGGGACAGCTCCACTTAACTGTCCATGAAACGCAAGAAATGTATTTGATCTAGCAATCCATCAGTACAGTTTCTTAAACAACTCCGGCATTTTTACTTTCACAACTCCTGCAACACTTAAGGTGTGCCTTAAGGTGAGCACTGATTTTACTGTTTGTCCATCAGTTCTTTGGGGGAAAAGAACAACATTTTAAAAAGCACTACCTGAGAACTTACACACACAGTTTAATCATCCCCAGGGAGCTTCCCTGACACAGCTCCCTCTGGTTACAATTTATTCCCAAACAACATGGGAATAAAGGCTTTGTGCACCACTCCCCAGTTATGCAAGCAATAATCTATTTCCATGCACGCACAGCAGCTGCAGCCCCGGCCCTCCACTGCCACTGCTGGGGCAGCAGGAGGGCGAGCGCTGCGCTGTCCCCAGCCCACCTGCGGGCTCTGTCTGAGGCCCATGGGATCCAGCACCCACTCCCAGGCCCCTCAAAACGCTCACACAGATGCTCTACCCAGGGCACTACTGCCCACCAGTCATCTGCTGGGCCAAACAAACACGTGCCCTGCGTGCTTTTACAGGAAGTTTAAAAGAGGACTGAAATACTTCTTCTCAGCTTGTTCTTAACTGGGAAGTTTAGATCTGGGATGTTCACTTTGCCCTGGAAGATTTTATGGGTGAGCAGAGAAGTAATTCTTAGAAAACTGTGACAGCTAGGAAGGGGTTTTTTAATCCATACTGTGCTTTTCAGTCTGTTTTCTTCAAGTGCCCTTTTTTCACATGGAATAAGCATTCACCTTGTTAGATGTTCAATACTACCAGAGCCACAAGAAATTATCAGGGATGTTCCAAGTTCATATTGCTCGATTTTGTTATTACATTAATCATCAAAACCAATGAAAGATTACCCTGTGGATTTTAATTGATTTTAAACCTCTGTCTACTGAGTTCAGCAGACAAATATATATGTATATATGCTGCTTTCATATCTTATATAAAGAAATGAAACAAGAATTACAAAAACCTTTGGAAAATAACAGGCTCCTGAAGGTTTTTGTTGAGCTCTTCTTAAAAAGCAACAAGCATTCAGCAACAGACATTGCTGAAATATTATGCCCAGGCAGCATATCTGTCCTTTGGGTGGTACAGAGGGTCACACACGTGACTCCTCTGGGCTTTTCATGCCCATTGCCATCAGCTCCTCGGCTGACCTGGTCATGCCTTTCTCCTGTGGCCGGAGACAGCAGAACATGGCTTAACTGACATATGACCTAAATCAGATTTACAGACAAATCAAATCCTCATTTCCAGAGAATTTGTTTCAAGGCTTACATTAAGGCAACTTGCAACCTAGGCTCAGCAGAGATAAATTTTTAAATCTTTTGGTATTTCGCACTTTAAAAGGTTTACCATGTCTACGGTGGAGACTGACCCCATTCAAGTCTGCCAGGGAAATGGCAACACCACAATATATTTGAGATTTTAATTCATGTCAGTACACCAAAGGTATGGTATAGCAGCAAATACAACGTGATGAATCAGCAGCTCAAGATTTTCAATGAGAAAATACGTGTAAATTAAGGACAATATTTTCAAAATGAACACAGCTTCAGAGGCAGAACAATGCAGCAATCTTAAATAAATATTATAGCACTCAATTTTAAAGACAGTATTAGCTATTTTGTCTTGGGTAGCGGGGAAGGAAGGTGACAGATTTAGAGTTGGGGAGAGGGAAATCATGCAGGCTCTGATTAATCAGAACTGTCTACCTACATTTGCCTACACAAGCAGAATTAAAACCATCAAACAAGTTTTAGGGCTAGATCTCAGAGACTGCAGTGGAAATAATATGTCCTGACATTTTTAGAGTTAAAGTGATAAGGATGAGTGCAGTATTTTGCCATAATAAGCCCTGTGGTCATTTGGAGAGGATACCACAGCTCTGCTTTGAGAAGAAAGAGTTAAATTACTCAGAGCTATTACATCCTGTCTGCTGCTTGGCGGGACCACATACTGTGACAGCTGCGAGCTTTACATCCTCTACAAACTGACATTTTACACACATACTGAGTGCATCACACTGTTCAGCTTGTTTTCTCTATTAGCCTTAGCAATTAAAAAGGCAGCACTTTCTCTGCTAAGAGGTGTGCCAACCCCTCTCTTTTGTGTTTATGGTTAAACAGCAACCCCTTACCTTTTCATTTAGAAAGGTTTTCTTTCTAAAGGGCATCGATACATGCTACATGTCTTCCTTTCTCAAAAAGCTTTCTTTTGTTGCGACTGGGGTTCTTTTGTTTGTTTCTTCTTCTTCTTAATTAGGATACAGCACAATAAATTTACACTCAGTTCAGAACACATCTGAATAACTCCAAAGCTCATCCAGATAACCAAATCTGATACAAATTTAAAATAAGGATCTGTTAGCTACATTTATGTCATGCTGCCCATCAAGGCTTCTTACACTGCCTTGGTACAAATAAAAATAACAAATAGAAAATGTTAATGTAGATCAGAGCTGAATGTACACCAAAAAAACCCCAACCCTCTACATAATGCGTCATTCCACTGCTCCGTACCTATCTCTGTAACAATTATACCTTGTAACACTTGTAACAGAAAGAAAGCATTTACTGGCTCTTGGACATCTTCTGTCACTACTGAACTCTGTCCTCTTCCCCATTTTACAGTCCCTTCCTCTGCCACTGCATTATTCCACGTTGATAGTAAATAAGGGTGAATTCCAACAGGGTTTAACACTTCTGGGTACGACACTGTGCAAGAGCCTACAGATCCCCCAGCTTCCAGTCCTTCTGTCATTGATTCCATGACTTTACCTACCTACACCTATTATGTCTCAGAAAGCATGAGACATGATATATCCTGGCAGTTCTTTAATTGCAGGAGGAGACAAACAAGGTGGCCAGCTATGCTCTTCTTCTAAATGACTAAGACCTTTGCAAGACTTCCTAATTGCCTCAACATTCTTCCTTCAGGAAGTTTTTTCTTCCCCATATTCTTCCACTTTCATTTTGGTGGGGAACATTTTCGTAGTGTCCACAGAACAGCCACGCTTGACCTCAAAAGGGCAAAACCTCCAGGGAACACCCAGCATCCAAATTTTTAATTACAGCAGAGAATAATCTGATCACACTGACAAGCTGTGTATATGCTATCAGTCAGTTTCTGGAATTGCACATCCCAAATCTTATGTCTGGAACAGGAGATTCCCCGCATTAGCCCTCACAGACAGGGTGTGTAGCAACACAGCATCTCCTGACACACCAGATGGCATTGGGAGGTTCATTCCCTAATCTGTTGGCCAGCTGTGTTCTCCAGCATGGAACTGCTACAATTGAAAGCAAATGATACTCCACCTATGAGCCCTCTAACACTTCAAAGAACCCCGCTAGAAAATACTCTTCTGCTGTGTCCTGGTGTTTTGGTCAGCACTCTGCCAGCACAGGATCCCCATTATCCTTGTCATGTGGCTTGACAGAAGCTCTCTTGTGTCCACACAGATTATGCCTAGCTCTGTTACAACATTCTACTGAGATGGAGAACCTTGGATTGGTTGTCTGAGAGCCAAACTGGCTCCAGCCAAGAAGCCATCTATAACTTGTAAAGCTACCTCCAGCACGGCTCTAAGTGATGCTTAAGGAAAAATAAGATATATTAGGTCAAGCATGCAGGATACCTGCGCCAAATATTTTGTGTACTTAGCATATCTGGTTTAGTTTCTACTGAAAGAAATCCAGTTTGTGCACTGTGAGACCATTCCGTGAGGTGAGGCGAAGTGAGGCATACTAAGGATGGATCAGTGGGTTCACTTCAAAAAGGCACTCCTGATCCGAATTAAAATGCTTGTATGAACACAAGATCCTCTAAACTTCTTGAACCCACAACCTTGTCCAGAAAGGAGTTCCACGGATCTGCTGCATAAATAATTATCTGAAATACCTCCTTTTAGTTTGCTTTGCACGTGGCCCTGACTAGTGCCATTTGGCACTTAGGTCTTATACTGGAAGAGATGGCAAACAATCCCTATTTACCTGTTTCTCATTTTTAGGAGCTCTCCACCTATTCCATTCCCTTCTCCATTCCACTCCAACTCTTTTCCAGGCTGAAAGGACACACCGTGTAAAGTGTTCCTAATACGGAAGCTGTCTGTATCACTGACCATGCCCGCTGCTCTCCACTGAGCAATTCCTGTGCTAACACAGCCTTCTGAAATAAGGTGCTGTCAAACACAGCTCACACAGGAGTATGCAGTAGTGTACGCTTGCTGTTTCACCCTCTACTCATTTCCTAACAGTTTTAAACATATGGTTAACATTAATGCTTCTTAACATTTGCCTTCTTGATCAGCCCTGACCTAATGCACTCGTGAAACCATCTGTCATTATCCCAAAACCTTGTTCCTGAGTGGCAACACCAGAATTTGACCCTAAAAAGGAATTTACAGTCAAGTCTGTCATAACTGGAATAACATTTAATGCAATACAGGAATCATTTTTCAGACACACATCAGCAACAAGAAAAGCTGCTATTAACACACTAAACTGTTCCACAAGTTGTTTGTAGCCGTTACAATTTGGCCATTTCTTGCTACAGGACAAAATCATCATCTAATAACAAAACTCTTAATCCTAGTCTCCTGGAATTTTACACACTTACTCTAGCATCTGTCCCATTTTCGCCTAATCCGTTCCTCTGGCATGTGTGTGCCAAAAGGGGGGATTATCTGTCTAAGGATTTTACACCCTTTACAATACATTCCAAGTGAAATGATCAGGTATTGCCTTTACAGACACCCAACATGTATTTCTAGCAGACATCAGACAGAACCAAAAAAAAACTTCTAAGAGTTATGCAACTTCTTTTTTTCCCCCCATGTTCTTTTTGCTTCAAATCACAAAGAATTTAAGCCCAGCTTTTCAAACACGCAAGTATGGTGTATATAAAATTTGCTGTGGAAGATTGGTACTGCCCGATCTGGTCTAAGCAGTGCTTCTACTGATCTGTGTGGGCACCTGGATCTGCAGAAGGCCAAGTTGTGACACACATGGTTTGTTTATAGGGGCCTATCCAGAATATGCAGCTCCTTCAGCATATGAAGGAGGTCAGACTGAGCCAAGGCAGTCCTCTGTGCCTTCCTGCTGCAGCTCAGCCTGCCTACCTAAAGGGCTGCCTTCTTTAGAACTGCGATGCTACAGTGACTTGTGCGATCACGTTGCCCTGACAACCAATGGAGATCCTCTCAGCAGTTCCTCTAGCAGACATCTGTAATTTCGAGACAGATAGCCCTGAGTTTCATTGCTCACTGTCACTCACATTGCCTACCCTCCAAAAAAAGCACGAGGTGTATCAAGATCAGAAGTGCACTGTACAAACCCAGAGTGTGGTGAGCTGGCGTTACTGTTAACACTGCATCCCTTTACCTCGGCTGCCTGTCTGGTACTGTTGGAGCACAGATCAGTACATGAGAGTCTCACAGTCTTGGACCGTTTTGATTTACAAAAAAAAAGCCAAACAAGAAAGACTGTACACATACCTTCAAGACAGTCCACTGCTCTACCACAATTGCATCATAGCCCTGCGTGGTTTTACTGTCTTCCACAGCAACATCTTCAAAGAGAAATATTCCATCCATTGTCCCGTGTAAAGAATCTGTGAAAAGATAGGGCTGTCTGTAAGCTTTATCAAAGGCACTCCGTGGGTAGTGAGGCATCTGAGTTTATTAATAACATATTCTTCTAGGATGTTACTAAAAGGTTCATAGACATTCTCTGATAGTCCAGCTGTGTTAAATGAATGAGACTTGTATCTCTAGCAGATCTTAAGAGCAATCCTACTCCCTAGTAGCAAACCTCACCGTTCAGTCTGTTATTTCACCCTTTGCCATCGGAAATCACATCTCTCCCATTCTGAGCAGGCAAAAGTGATTCAGTCCTCAGTTCAGCAATACTGCTCACCTGTTTGAAGCTATAAACACACTAAAGACCATGTATTATGCCAATGTGTTATTTTCAAGGAGTTTTGCAGGTATACTGATTTATTTTTATGATATTTATGATATTGATAATGTGACTATATCCATTCATTTTCACAAGTCACAACCCTGCATATGGACCAGCCACTGCAGCTACAGTGATCCACACGGACTAAGGATGATCTGGCATATCTGAACAGTGTGAAAGAAAAGATGCATTCATAACTATTTAATCAATTTATGAAGGCATTTTGACCATCTGGTTTAGTGCCTCTCTGTTCTCATTTGCATTCCCAACATGTTCAGCCTTTTTTCAGACAACACATACTCTTAAAGTTACTCAAGCAGCACCTTCTCCTGTAACTCAGCCACATACTCCATAACCAGCAACCACTCCCATACACCAGAACTTAGGTTTTGTCAGCCCCATGACAGAAGAGAATCAGAAAAACTGAAACAAAAAAAAAAATAAAAATGAAGGACTTGTCTTTCTTTGTTAAAATAAGCTGACTGATGAAAAAATAGAATTATGTTTAGGAAAACTGTAAATACGCAGAACTGTGCTCTTTACAAACAGAGAAAACTCTTCTCACATTGTCAAAAAGCGTCTTTTTCAGCCCTTCTAATATGAACAATGTATTTACCCTGTATGACTGATTATAAAGACCTTGCTTATCCCCTCCCCAAATGTTGTATTTTGCATGATAGTTTCCTTACATTTCTAGCAACACTATATTCCCTGAACTGGTAGGATACATGTTTTTGAAATGCAGTCACACATGCCAAACTGACAGATTCTTGAACTGACAGGGGAGTCTTCTGCATAAGCCGCTTAGGTGTTTCATCAGGGTCATCCTGCTTTCCTGGTGGATGTTATGAGGTCAAGAAATGCCAGCAGAAAGGAATTGCTGCCTCCAAGGGAAAACATAGATCAAACTCAGAAACAATTTTCACAAAGGAGGCAGTGAAGAGGATTAAGAGGTTTCTTACCTCTTGCAGACACAATCTCAGTCAACATCTTCCAATGTCATTATATGATCTAAATTCAATTTATTATCTGGAAATAACAAATTCGTTGTGGGCAAAGCCCACAACAGACCAGACTCCTACATTTGGAGGCTTATGTCTACACACACATACACACTTGCAGCAAGACTGTTGCTGCAGCTGTCAGCGCACAACCCCTCTGTTTCTATTTGCACAGTCCCTTACCCTCTTTTCCTGCTGCTGCTGTGGAGTCATTAAGTTGCAAGTGAGGAGATGCAAATACTTGTCCCTAAACTAACACAGCTTTTTTTTGTTGTTGTTCACTTGTGAAGGAAAAAGGTTGTAAACCACTTACTAGGGATTGCCCTTGAGAGTCTGTTGGGAGACTGAAAGAAGAAGAAAAACACTGTCTACTTTCACATTTGTTTCCACATGCAGGTTTCCTGCAACTCTATTTAAAATAAAGAGACACGAAGACTCTTCACCACTACAGCAAGCCAGGATTACACATTGCTCCAAGGTGGATGAGCTGGACTACAGAGCAGTAAGTCCTGTCATCCAGACAGATTTCTCATCCAAGTGAGAAGAACAGACATTTTTGTTGTGAAATAACAGGCCAGATCACTAAGCAGCTGGGTTACAGGTTTGAAAACACAGGGAGAGCAAGCTTGCCACATGCCAAAGGGTACAAGATATAATTACTGGATTTCATTCAAAAGCAGCACTTTGTTAGACCCGACACTACAAAAGGGGAACCAACTCAACTTCTGTGAAATATCACATTCCAACACCCAAACCATGTCCAAATCTCTTTCAGGGTGGATAATGTGCAAACAGCCCTTTAATTTTCCAAAGCAGGGGTGACAGGACAGCACCTAAGACTGAAAGCAGATCCCTACTAGACACAGACATCCAGATCTCGCCAGGGCGGCTTTATACAGCACCAGTGCACTGCTCATGTACTCTAAATTCCCTTAATGAAATTCGGTGTCACACTGTTGGCACAACTGCAGCTCGAGCTCTCCCCCCGCCCCGTGTTTGCCAGCTAATTAATAAGCGATCAAAACACTATCAGCAGGCGTGTGTTTACACTCACTCGTAAATCATCTTTTATGTTTCATTCTGCTGCACATTGCACTCATGCAATTCACAGCTTCCACATGTATGACTACAATAGCACATATGCAATGTTTTAGAAACCAGTAGCTGAGCTTGGGAGATCCTACAGGCAGCAGAAACTTCACTTGGCAGTGCTGAGTTTATGGTTGGACTTGTGACCCTAAAGGTCTTTTCCAACCTAAATGATTCTAAGACTTTGCTTCCTTGTTGGATGTACAATGATTACTGTTGAAGGCTACATCCGTCAATCATACAATCCATTGATTTTTTTTTAATGGGTTTTTTTTTTTCTAGGAAAGAAACCCATGGAAAATGAGAAAACTGAAGGGAGAAAATTATGAGGGAAAGACAGCTGCAAATGTAAAGAACAGTGTCTGTTCAGCAGAGTGATGCTGGTGAAAAACTCTACAGAAACGGGTTGATGACAATCACTGAGATTTCCCTCTCAATCAGAACCAACCTACTCTCTCTACCTGTCGTGCCACAGTGTTTAAACATTCATGCCATGCATGCACACCTGCCAATTCTCACAGCTGCACATTTTACCTTTTACAGGTCATGTACCACTCTTTCAGAGAAAAAGGGAGGCACAGGAAAGAATAATTCCATCATTAATTCCTTTGCATGTGAAGCATTTGGGATGCTGAGAATAATGGGGGAAGGGAGAATGCAGCAGAAAGAAAGCTAGCAGGGTTATCTTTTGAAGAAACAGCACATATAACCCATTCTATGCTGTCAGGATCAGCAGGAATTTCAGGGAAACTCTTACAGAGATGTGGAAGGGCAAGGAGATGGACAGATGCACTATTTGCAGTACCTTTATCACAGAGGGGCTCTACATCTGAAAGCAACTCAAGCTGACAGTCACGTGTTCTAGAGCTGGCCCACTAGGTGAGATGCACATGCTCTAACAGTTTCATAGAATCATAGAATAATTCTGCTGGATGGGGACCTCAGAAGGTCTCCAGTCCAACCTCCTGCTTAAAGCAGGTTCAATGCAACTGCAGCCCAGACTGCTCACGGCTTTATCTAGCTGCATCTTCAAAATCTCCAAGAACGGAGATGGCACAACTTCCTGGGCAGCCTCATCCAGAGAGTGACTGATTTCATGATGAGAAAGTGTTTTTTTATATCCAAAAAGGACCTCTCATATTTCCATTTATATTTTTTTCCTCATCCTCCTACCACACACCATAATCATGGGCCTGGATCCACCTTTTTGATAGTCTTCTCACAGGGACTGCCAGGCACTGTTAGGTCCCCCAAAGCTGTCCCTTCTCCAGGCTGAACTAACTCCCTCCAGTGCTTCAGCTGGCTGCCTAATAACATTCCCCTGGACCTTTCCACAGAGCTGCTACCCAGCCAGGCTGTCCCCAGCCTCGATTCGTGAAAAGGCCTCTCCTTTCCCAGAGGCAGGACATTTGTCCTCATGGAATTTCAAACTGCTCCTGCTGGCATGTGATTCCAGCCTGCCCAGGTTCCTCTGGACAGCAGCCCGGTTCTGAGGCACATCAGCTGTCTCCTGAGTATGGGATCATCCACAAATTTGACAAAAGCAAGCCTCTATGCCTCCTGTGCATCGCTGGTAAAATTGTGAAACACAACAGGCCCCAGGAGAGATCTCTGTGGTACTCCACTTGTTACTCCAGGTAAGTGTCACCTGTTAACCACGACCCTCTGAGTCTAGCCGTGTAACCAGATTTTTACCCATCTAGGCTGCATGGTCCTAACTTGGATACAAAAGTATTGTGAGAGCCACTGCCAGACACCCTTGATGAAGTCACCCAAAATGACATCTATTGCTTTCTCTTCATCCACAAATTGTCATTTTATCACAGAGGACAATCACTTTCAGGGATGTTTTACTCTTGTTAAATCCGTGCTGAATGTCCCCATTCACTGTCCTCTCCTTTTTATGTCCGGACACATGTTCCAAGAGGACCTACTCAGTGGTTCAGCCAGAAATGAAGTGAGGCTGACCACCCTGTAGGTCCCTGATTTGTCCTTTTGGCCTTTTTTTCAAAGATGGGTGCAACCTTTGCCTGTGTCTGTGAAGACTAAGGCAAAGGAGGCACCAAGTATCTCACTCTTATCTAGAGGTATCTGACCTTTTTGCATATCCTGACGTAGGATGAGGTGGGTCCTAACACAAATCCTACTGACTAAATCAGTCCAGGCCTAGATTTCCATTGACTGTATTGGCACTTTGGGGTGACAACTCATACACAGGTTCCTGCAGGGCAGATTTTACAGATACATTCATTCATCTGGAAGTTACCTAACCTGCCTACGAAGATCAGTCATCTAAAGCCTTAGATGGTGAGGTGGTCTTTCCAGTTTCCACTGGTTCTCATGGAAAGTATTTCCTGATCCTGATGCAGTTGTATTCTCTTTTGGTAATCTCTTGTTTAACAAGATTCAGCTCCTGGAACATAGCCTAGAGTTAAAAAGTTCCTTAGAAATTTCAAACATTCATCCATTTGCAATAGGGCGGTAAGAAATGCCAATAAAACAAAACATTTTGACTTTGCTGTTTGGAGCATCATTTCCCAATCTCTACTCTTGAACTTCACTCTTTCTTAAAGAAAAGGCTCCAAAAGCAAAGGTTACAGTCAATGTCCTTCCTCTGAAAATGTTCCATTACCACTGCACCTTTTATTAAGGTATCCTACTGTGCACAAAAAGCTATTTTCACTAGATTGTATAAATATTTGATGTAGCTCGACTGACAAAAACCTATTTTGATGTTTTTGCTTCTGATTTACAGGAGGTGTATGGGAAAAGATTACTTACTTTACCATGACAGCTGTCTTAGCAGGCAACAATTTCCCCCTTGTTGTCTTTGAACTACAATTTCTCCTTATCCAGGAAAACTAACCTTTAGGCTGCTGCTGCTCTCAATGAGGAAAACTAGCTCTCTGTGGCTTTATGGGACACGTGACCTGAATGTCTGCCTTTGCTTCATATTTGCATTCCTCCCCGCTTCTGAATCTTTTCACCTTCAGTACACACAGAGAAAATAATTCCATATGGATGATAAAAATCCCAGTACTTCAGTGGCTAAGGTGACAATAATCGGTCAAAGGCATTGCCGGCTCGTCTCTGTTGGAGGCAGATGACAGAGACAATCATCGGACTCTCTTAAAAACCTGACTACTTCCTTCTTCCAAACAACTCACGTTTTGTTACAATTGCTTTGTGTTTAAGTACTGTCAGTGTTTTCTGGCTGGTTGGCTGGCTTTTTTCTAGGTTTGAAAGGCAGAACATTCACAGACAGAATGGTAAAACAAATACAAGAATGCCAGGCTCTTAAAGAGCTGCAGTTCAAAACAACTGAAGATGAACAGGCTTGTGATTACCCTGCTAAGGCATCAAAATATAACCTTGAAGAGGTTTGACTCTTCCTGCCTTCTCACACTGCTGGCTGGAGAGTTGCTGTTTCAGGAAAGAAGGAGACCCCACCCTTCCTTTCCATTTGGTATTCATCTGTGGCTTGCTGCTACAGTCTCCATTCTCCCTAGAAGAGGGCAGGGGTGAATTCCTATGGGCACTTCAGATCACTAGGCAGGATCAGTTTACACCTGGGAGTACGGGCAGAATTATCAATTACATGAGTTGGATGAAAAACACCAGTGAGTAACTGAACAGCAAATTTAAATAAATAACTTATCTGCCAACGTGAGAACATTCAAGGACCAAGCAGGATGCTCTTTCTAACTTACCAGAAAAATCTGAATACATTCAATATACGGTGTAACTCTGAATGGTTTACATATTGGAATCTGCAATTGTGTTATATTTCTGTTTAGAATTATCTGGTACAATAAGCAAAAAGAAACAATTGTTACCAGTGAACTTTAAAACTCCTTTAAAGACTAATTATTAAACTGTTAGCAGAAGGAAAAAACAGATTTATGACTACTGACAATCTGGAAATCTTCACTTCATTGGGTATTCCAAGGACAAGGGGGAAAAGAAGACGATAATAACCCTGTTTTTAAGTCTAATAAGCAAAATAATGAATTCATACTTTAAGCCAAAAAGAAAGCCAGCCCCCAGAACAAAGAAATGTGATATAGCCAATTAAAGAAAGTTCGCTGATACCACCTTAATTTGGAAGAGGATTAATGAGTGAATAAGACCAGATATGAAGAGCTGGATAGGCTGCCATAGAAGCCTAGAAAAAAGTAAGGAGCTGAGAAGCCCTCAGACCCCTGCTTCTTCTCTCGTCCCTACCCTGTGTTGTTTGATATTGACTGGCATGTGAGTGAAACAGCTGTTCCATTTCTCTGCAGCATAGAAAAAATTAGGATTTAAATGATAAAACATTTAACTGCAATTGATAGCAACTTACAGATATTCTTAGTAAATGTTCTTCTAATAGCATAATACACTTTTAGAAACCTTGTTTCAGCTTTTTGATTTCAAAAGCTGTTCCTCCCATAACCATAAAATGCTAATTAAAATATTTATTAGTCGTTCAATCACTAATATCATTTAATCCTGAATCTGTCCACTTTTACATCATTTGTTGTCCTGCTTGTGTTGAAACTTTATTGCCATCATTCAAGCCTACTTTATCTATGTCCACAGGCAGTTATCCAGCACTCCTCACTCTGGTATCCAAGTACATGAACCTCCCACAGGGCTCTGCTATGTAAATGAACTCTGAAAGTTTAAATAACGGAAAAATGCTTTGTTTAAAACATTTTAGAGAGAACCGACAAGCAGATTTTATTAAAAAAACCCACTAAGTCTGATAACTGCGCCTGATAGAGCCAATTTGCCTCTGTGCAATTTATACACATGAAGTAAATGACCGTTTGTTTTTAAGCAAGTTAACTAGCAATTACAAGGCTTTCCAGGAAGCTGTGTGAAAGCATTCCATCAGCTGAACTTTAGACCTTCCCTTTTTTTGCTACTTGTTTGTAAAATGAAAAATCAGGATTGCCTGTTAATTTCCTGATTAACTTTTACCAGAACTGAGTCATATTCCTGTGTTTTATCCTGGGTTCTGGAATTCAGACAAACAGCAAGAAGATACTCTGGAAGTAGCTCCCCTGTAATTTTGAGGCATAAACCAACTATCTTAGTAGCAATGTGCAATCTCTGGGTTACCACATTCCTTTTGAAAAATACCAAACAAACCAAAATTAGGTGAAAGATTCAGCTGTAAGCACTTTAACCATGAACTATGCCAGTCACATAATTTTCCAGTAAAATTAATCCAGCTGCAGCTTCAACATTTTTATGTTTAAGTACTTCCCTTCAACTGTTCTCATGGATCCTTGGTTATGTCTCTAGGATCCCAACCATGCACCAAAGTCCTTCTCTGTACAGCAGGCTTGCCTTCAAAGCCATGGTGGCCACGAGTGCCACTTTTCCACAACGTGCAAAAGTCTAGGATTTTTAATCTTCTTAAATTAAGACCACCATTTATCCATCTCTAGCTAAGATGAAACAAACACAGAAGACAATTTTAGTGTGCCATCCAGGTGGAGAGGGTCTCTGCAAGCACTGGAAGTGACTGACTTCTTGTTGGCCAGATAAAACTCGAGTCCTGGCACTGACCTGCAATCAGAGCCAGATGCAGCGTGTGGCCGGACAGCTAAGAGCAGTCACCCTTCTATTTATGTCATCTGCTCTGCAATCTTATTGGTTTAATTCACTTTACTTGGTACTGTTTATTAACTCTGTGTATTTCTGCAATTACAAAATCATCTCTAGTATGTTTATAAAATACAAGACATGATCTGTTTTCCTTACTCAAATGCCAAAATATTTTCTGTACTTTCATTCCATTTCACTGAAAGAGACTGATCTAACACAAATCTGCCTCAGGTCTATATTAAAGCACCTCCCAAATGTCTTCTCTTCAAAGATAATGACCTCTATTAGAGGAGAAAGGAAAATAATCACAGCATAATGCTTTCTGTAATTTCCATACCATTTACCATTCCAAGGCTGAAGATGGCGTTTACCAATGAGCCTCCTTTCCTGAAGTGATCTGTCATGTGCTCCAGCCAATTTGCTTCTAAGCTGTTGACAGTCTGCCCGTTCCTGGAGATCCTCATAGGGATAGTCACTGTGTAATACTGGCTGCATTTCTGTGGGCTTTTGGGCTTGTTGAAGAGAGCGAAGATCTCTGCTTCTACCAAAGAGTAAAAAATTGGAATAATACAACAACCGTTTCACAAAATTTCATCTAAAACAATGTATAACCCACTGTTTGCCCTTGCCTAATTACACTGTGCGACTGTAAAAAATTCTTTGGGGTGTGGTTTTCTCCTTAAAACATTTCTGCAGAGTCCAACACAGTAGGACTCTCTCAAGACTCAACACAGTATTTTGCTTGCCATTACAGTATTTCTTACTCGCAAAGGATTCACTGTTGATAATAAAACATTTAAAGACAGTAATACCTGAGTACTAGTGCAGCATTGCTCTATGGGAATCATCAGATTAAACATGAAATCTTTCTGCAAATTTAGAAGGAATTGCATTCTGTAGATCATGGCCATTAAAGTATTAAACAACTTGTTTTTGGTAACACAAAAGCATGGAGCAAGCCAATAGCAGTGTCATCTCAAGAAAACGCAATGAATCATTCATGTAGAGACTATGGTAGCTGCTTTGTTGATTTACTCTGGATTTGAGCCAAGGCAAGACATTAGCGCAACAGCAAATGAATTTTAAAAATGGAATTGTGAAGGGTCTTAAAAATTAGAACATCTTCTAGACCCTTTTCCACGTCTCCTCCAGTATATTTTTTGAGCAATTACTATAGGCAAAAAAGTCATCGCTGACAGCAAAGCTGAGCTTTCACTGCCCTAAACTGGAATCAACTTTAAAAGTAGATATCCTTCTCAGAAGGGTATAACCATCATTTAAATAATCAATAACTAATTTTGGACATTATTATTTTACTTACATTATTATTTTAATGGTCGTGGAAATCAATGGTAGAATTTCTATTGACTTCCAAATGCCACAGATTCTCCCCAAATATATAAATACAGAAGGTAAAGACATGATATGAAATTCCTTCACTCAATAAGCTCCTCTTGTTTCCAAGCTATTATATTCTACCCTCAAGCAAGAGATGTCAAGAGAAATGTTAAGATTGCTCTCTAACAAACATCACTGAGCAAGAAGCAGTGTGTAAATTGGAAAAGGTATCAGAAGGAAGATGCTTAGAAACAGGCCGGCAGCACTTGAAGAGAAGAGACGGAAGCTCATAACCAACATGAAAAGAGACCTAATGATCTCAGACATGAACTGTATTTCAGAGTAGAAAGGAATAAACATTAATGTGAATCCTCTTGCTGTGTTTACCGCTTGTTTAGAAAAAATGCAATTATGATAATCCTAGCTCAGAAAAGCACACACAGAATGCTTCTCTCATCGTTTTGATTCTGACCCCCAGAAGAGTCTTTTGTTGAAAGCAGAGATCTCTCTGGTGCGTATTAAGACACTGATATGAGAAGCTGGACATGACCCAGCAGCTTGTGTTCCCAGTCCTGGGCTGCATCTAAAGCAGCGTGGCCAGCAGGGCGAGGGAGGGGATTCTGCCCCTCTGCTCTGGTGAGACCCCACCTGGAACCCTGCATCCAGCTCTGGGCTCCCAGCACACGAAGGACGTTGGGTCCAGAGGAGGCCATAAAGATGATTAGAGGGATGAGGCACCTCTCCTGTGAGGAAAGCCTGAGAAAATTTGGGCTGTTCAGCCTGGAAAGATCTCAGAGCAACCTTCCAGTAGCTGAAGGGAGCCTACAAGAGCGCCGGAGAGAGACTTTTTACCAGGGCATGCAGTGATAGGACATGGGGTGACAGCTTCAGACTGAAAGAGGGCGGGGTTGTATCAGCTACTAGGGAGGAATTCTTCACAGTAAGGGTGGTGAGGCCCTGGAACAGATTTGTCAGGGAAGGTGTGCCCGTCCCATCCCGGGACAGCCTGGCCTAGTGGAAGGTGCTGTCTAACCCAAGTCACTACTGACAACAGCTTTCACCAGTGACCCTGAATCCTCAAGCGTGGCCGAAGACACCCCTCAGTTTGGTTCCAAGTAACAAAGCATTTTTGGAAACACCACTGGAATATCTGTGCCTTGTCCCCAGGCAAATATTTTTCAACATTGCTTTGAAAAGCCTTTTAAAAATGGGTAAGTGAATGAGCACTACAAAACATTCAGAAATCAAGTGAAGAAGCATAAAAATAACACTTGAACAGTATAAAACCTAAAATAAAGAACACATTTAAGATCCCACAAAAAGTAAGGAGTATTAATTTTTTCCCTGAAGTTTTATGTAGGGGAGAAGGAGTTCAAGAGTGGTAACTTCCTATGGAATACGTAGGAAAAAAACCCCAACCACCTGATGCTTTCAATCTTCACACTCCCAAGGAAGGATGTAGAACTGGTGCCAAAAACTGAAATACATTTTCCATGGGAGGAAAAGGGAGTGCTGTAATAACAAAAATTCATTCAAGAGTAACGAAGAAATCAGCAGAGTTGCACAGTATTCGGAAAAATTCTACTTTAGATGAGCTATCACATAAACCTGCCTTCTCAAACCTTCAGTCTTGGAAAGTATTTCTGTAATTCAGCAATTTAAAAAATGCATGAAAAATAAAGCCAAACAGCACTCAAAGAAAGATAACCGAATAAACTAAATACATTTTTTAAATAAACCCTCTTCTCTGGCAAATCAGCAGCAATCCTGGGGTGTTACAGACAAAAGCTGGGGAGACTGGAGATGATAAGCTTCACATTATGCAGAAATATTAAGAACATGGTTACTTGTAGCAAAAGATCTTCAGTATGGAGAGGAATAGCATCAAAGAGATGATTAAACTTGCCAAGCTAACTCTCTCAAAGATAGCATATAGGAAAAGAGAAAGAACTTAACTGCAGATAACTAATTTTTAACTACAAAATTGAGAGAGGTTTCATGTGTAAAATTCTAGTGTTGTGACAACCCACCTTTAAGGCTGTAGACCAGAAGAGATGGTTCAAACAACAGCTATGCTTTGACCCAGCCTGGGTGCCCCCTTGCCCAACAAAAACTGAAGAAAGTAAGTATGTTGTAAGGTGACTGAAGTGGGATCCAAATTGGATCCAAAAGCTAATTACACCCAACTGCAATGGAAACCAAGACAATAATCCAAGAGTACAATGCAAAGTCATTCTTGGTCCTATACACAAAATTCCCAAAGGAGTGGGACTGTTTGACAGAATCTATGTAAAGTCTTTAAAGCTAGTACTGTCCTTGGCTTTAATTTATGTTCTATGAGAACAGGGATAAATTAAAGTAAAGGACAGTACCAGCTTTAGAAATTCCACCTACATTCCCCCTGCATAGATTTGCAGCCTGTAAGGAAATTAAGGAAAGTAGTAGGAGAAATAAGTGTAAGCATGGTTTTCTTGGATTTAAACAAACATAGAAAAGATATGTATTTTGAGGATTAAACTGGAAATGGAGCAAGAATATTTTTTCCTTTTAGTTTTCTAAATTACTCTGGTCTACATCCTATTTTGAACTGCAGTTCCTGCTACAGAAGTAACCTTTGAACAACAAACACCTTAAGGAGGGTATTTAGAGACCTCAGCTGAGACTTGTGATCTTTGATGGCATATAATGACATTTAAGAAGCAGAAAGCCCACCTGAGGAAAAATATGTCAAAGAAATTAAAGAAATAAAGCTTGTATATGGCTAAAGATCTTAAAAAAAAGATAACTGGAAGGCAAATTATTATAAGCCCCACTACCAAGATTTTATTATGAATTAGCAAACATGAGTCATTAACAAAAATAACTGCTGTTTTCCAGTAATTACAATTCCCACTGCAGCACTGACCCCCAGACTGACTGTGGGATGCTAGGAGACTTCAGAGTCCAGATCACATACATTCCTGCTGTTCCTGAGGTGGTTGAATTCCAGCTATCTGTTCACCTGCTACAAAGGGGCTAACTGTGATAAGGCTTTGTGAATTATTCCTTCTATGGCTGCAAAAGCTTGTCAGGCAGATTAGCAGGGCTTTTTATTCAAACAGACAAAAAGGATACAAAGATCAAGAGCTCTCAGGTTACGGCAACAAATACAGAAATGAACCAATTCTGCTGAACAGCAGACAAAAATAAGTCTTTACACTCAGGCATACATGTGGGCCATAACAAAGCTGCACCTGCTTATATCATCCCTTCTTTTGCCATCTGACTCCTGCTCAGTTGCTGTGAACTGTGCAACCACGCTGAAATCAGGTTAAGTGGCTCATTTGGGGCATCTTTTCTTCACTATCTCAGTGGTAATGTCACCCCAGCATGCCCACCCCCAGAGGAGCTCGGAACATAACTCAGGCAATTTTAACTTGGCTTTTATGTGTGAGAGGTCACTACAGTACTTACTGCCAGTGAGTGGCTTTAAACATCGTGCTGGTGTTTCATTCTCTGCAAGTCCATTCGTCTTGTCTGCCGCTTCCCTCACACTCGGGTTCTCAGGGTGAGACTGTTCTTCACTTCCCTGCACAGACTCGGAGTTCAGCTCCTCAGCAGCCTGTCCTTCACCTCTACAGCCCTCTCTGGCTGTGGCACATTGGTCAGCACCTTGCTCGCTCCGTGCTGGAGTACTGCATCCATTAATGCTGTCTATTTTCTCGCCATCCGGTGCAGCATGATCCTCGGCGTAATTTGAAACATTTTTATTACCTCCTGATTGCACAGAGTTGTTACTGGCAGGTGTCAGGGAGGCGCTGACAAGACAGTTCTTTTGGGAATGGTACTGAGGTATAATTCCAACAAATTTCAAGCCTTGACTTGCAGCATCTTGAATCTGCAAGTTGAAAAAGATTAGATTTTAACTGTCAAGCTGTCTTAGCTAAATAGAAACACAGAAAATAACACCCTTCAAGGCAGCGAGCATGTCATTTTGCTACTTTTGTCCACTACCACTAGAAATTGTCATGTTGCATTTATATAAAAAGGTACATTCTAAAGAAAGAGGATGAAAAGTTGCCTAAATCATCTGAAATAATGTGAAAATGGGGGGGAGGGAAGAAAAAATAGAAAAAAGAAAATGCCTACATATTTCTTCACAGGAGATAAAATCTGTTTGAAAAGCTTATTTATTATAAAATACTAGAAGTGGTATTTCTTACAAAAATATTTCCGTATTGATCTTAAGAAATGAGAGACTTCTTATTATGTCTTCTGCTGTATTAGGTGTGTGATTATGACATTTAAGCAAAGAAAAGCTTATTAATTCTGTAACAACAGTTGTTGTTTGTCCTATTTTGGATTGAGACACAAATGGCAAACTTTCACATAATGAGCGCATAAAAGCAAAGCTATTTTAATACACCACTTCTGGGAAGATACAGAACTCAGAATAGAAAAAGGCATCATGACATGAGCTAAGAAGAGGAAAAAGGAAACGAAAAGGCTCTATCATTAATTCTTTACACTTCAGGTGAAGGAGGAAAATGAAGGCATCAGATCAGAAAAGATCCCAAGAAAAAAGCACTGGGCTAGTAGCCATGACAATTAGATAAAGCCAGCATCAGCTAACGAAGGTTTGAGGCGAAGCAGAAAGAGACATCTCTTTCAGGCAGACTCGGCACTGTGGAGTCATCAGCCTCACACTCCTCAAACCCAGGAGAAGTGCAAGTGTGAGACAGGCTTCTGTGAAAACATATGAGTGTCTACTGCTTCATTTATCAAAATCACTCACCAAAATGAAAAGGTTTCCATTTAATGTATACTCTTCACATAATGTAAAGTCTAAATACACATAAATCTATCAAAAATAAATGCCTCAAGAATGGAGAAATAATTTCACATTGTCTGCATAACACAAAATTCCAAAGAGTTGAAGTGTCTAAATTATTTACCTGTGCTCAAGTTAGCATGAACTCAGGAAAAAACAGTCCAGTGGGACTTTTTTCAGTTGGAAGTAAAAAGGAAGAATTTTGTATCTTCTTTAAATTTAAGAGGAAGTTCATTTCTACATCTTCTCTACACACTTTTTTTTTGGTTTGGTCTTTTTAATGAATCATTTACTTCCTGGTAACGTGTTACTGCTCTGAACACATATAAGCCTACAACGAAAACTTCCTCTTTCAAACACTATTATATTTTCCATGTTAAATTAACTCTTCATTTCATGATCACAGGAATTTAAACAGAGGCCTCCAGGAAACAAGGCAATGGTCTTCACAGGTGTTTAGCCTGGGAAACACGGGATGCTGACTTAAGTAACGTTCGTTGCTGAACAGGAAAATAAAAATACCTGTAGCAGTATCCGGGCCAAAAGGGTATGTGTCTACAAAGAAAGTCAGCTTTTACCTTGCTCAGGAAGGTTTACGTGAGCATCAGCGACAGATGCAGTCATAATGTGCCCAGTGGACCAGACTCTCCATTGTAATTGATTAATACTTTTTTATATAGTTAGTGATAGAGTTAAAAATTAATTTTATCTCTTCTCACTCATGTACAGACACAACACTACATTTGTTTAGTAGGTTGCAGGGCAGCTAATTATAGAAATCTAACTAGTATGCCACTGTTAGAGTTTGAGGACAGTATGTACGTGGTAATATTACTGCTCCTGATCAATCAAGACTGCTTGTCAATCTATATCAGACTCCCACGCTGTGATAGGGATGAGAGAGGACAGCTTTCACAGATACTGTACCAATGTTTTACAGTCTCAGCTCACTCAGAAAAACTGCGTCTGTTCTAAAGAGCACCTGAAGTTGAGGTGTTTCTTCTGGGGCTCTTGTTCTCAGAATAGAAACATGAAGAACTGAGAACCAAATTACAGTCTAAGGCTGTATTGGCCAAACAGCTTCGCAGGAAGATTGGAAAAAAGAGTTTGTATCTTCAAGGCCCTTTCCCAGCAAAGTTAATACTGTATACTACAGGACACAAAATCGTATTTAAACATGTATTTCAAATTTTGCCAATTACATATGGCAAAACCAAGCATCTCATTTTTCCCAATAAAGCCAACGTAGCAGGAAATGTGACATCAAAAGTGTGATGCAAGCTGCAGAACAGGAAAGTGATGTATCAGCAGACACAGTCTCTCAACTTTTCACAAAACCACAAAGAAGCTAGCTCTTGTCAGAAAGTGTAAAGGCTGAACATATTCAAACTACAAGGACAATTTGCATTTCGGGATCCTGCTGAGAGCTTAAATATTACAAAATTTTAGTTGCCTTCACATCCAGACTGAATCGTGCCATCCAGTGCAATCACATTTTCTGTTTCCTGTATTTCACAGATTGAATATATGAATTAAAAAAAAAAAAACAAACAAAAGCAAAACCAACCCAACTGACCAAACAAACCAACAAAACAAACAAACAAAAAAGCCCCACAAAAGCAAATCCCCACCTCAGTAACCGGAGAGGTTGTGCTCAGGAGATACACAGGACAGAAGGACTGTTTCTGCAAGCCACCTGCAGGTTTTGGACCCTCTTGAGGCACCCTGGGCTGGTACACACAGACAGATCTGTCTGTCCCAGCCTTTTGGGCAAATATCTCAGCAGATGCAGTGTTGGGAGTCAGAGGGCAGCGCATGGGAGAAAGAAGGGGTAAAGCTGCAGTGAGTGGGAAGAACATGATGCTACTTGGACAGGGTCCCTCAAGACATATTCCAGATCAGACAAATAACAAAACAACTTGTCTTTATGTGCCAGTTTAGAACACTAACAGAGAGCACTAAAAAAGGTCTTTGTCACACTGCTTTGTATGACTAAATGAAAGGAAAAAACATAAAAACAAGAACTACATCTCTACCACTTTTCAAATCAGATAAAAATCTATATTAAAAACGCCCTTACATTAGGTGATCAATACTAATTTCAACTGTTTGATGACAATTTTGATACTTCAAATATACTACATACTTGCCCTTTACATCTTGGGAAATTTTGAAAAGGGAAATTACAACAAGATTTTAAAAAAAATAAATTCTTTGCTTCTTTCCCCAGATGGGAACAGAAACATTTTCGTTGCCTCATAAAGTGCTGCTTGGATGATATTAGCCACAAATACAAGACCAGATCTCCATCACAAAAGACGTTATTGTTCAACCACAGAAGCAGAACTTAACTCATTTATTTCAATCTGGATAAACCCCCAAGTGGGTACATCCAAAGTCATTTGCAACTGGCTTGCAACAAATTGGATTTACGGCAGTTTAAAAATAGAATCTGCTTAAAGAAGGGGTGAAATTTCATGTGTACAGAGGGCCAAGGCAGTTAGAGAATTTAATGTCATCCCTATAATTTGCTTGATTACAAACCTGGCATTTTCCCTGAGGGGAAAAAAAATGACAGATTTAGCCTTTACTGTCTACGAAATAAATATCAAATCTCCCACGAACTTTAGAAGGAACAGCAACAAGCACCGTGTCCAACCCCGATGTCACTACCTTAATTGAATTTTAGCTGGGGCACTTTTGTTAACATTCTTAACATTTGTGAAGTGTTATTGTTTATTTCAGAACTGGCTGACCGCTATTTTTACACTGCATTTGGAAGAAAAGGAGCCATCAGCAGCACAAAGCAGTGTCACTAAACATTATGTTGATGTAGCAAATTTATGTCCCATCTTTTTAAATATTTCTGGTTCTTTTGAAGGCTCCCTACCCTAATTAGAAAATGGCTGACAGTCTAAATTAAAGATCTGTAAAACCACACCTGGCAACAGCATGGCTGAGTGATGAAATCCTCTTTTCTGGAAACCACTTGTTTTACTCTGTAGCTCTCACAGTCATGTGAGAACAACCCATGTTCAAAAGCTCATTTTGAGCAGCCACATACAGGTTCTCTTTTCAAGTCTATTTTGAATAAAGACACTTGCCAAGTCCACTGTGCAGCCCACATATTGTGATTCTGTTTCTTGTCCCATTGTCAGCTCCATAATAATCTCCATTTGACAGCGAGCGTGATGGCACTCTTATAAATATGGAAACTCAAGGATATAGATCCCATGCTGAACAGAATCACACACTTTTGTCAGCTGCAGCAATTGCTTACAGGGACATCCTGATCACATCCCCGTGGGAAGGCACACAGAAAATCAAACACTTCCAGTAAACTCAGGGTAGGTAGTATTCCACCAAAATCAAGAAAAATGCAAAACAACACAGAGCAATTTAATAATGAGGATCTCTCTCAGATAAGAATTTCAAACAAATTATTTAGTAAGTGTTAGGAATTTCTCTTAACTCTTTAATGCCAGGAGCTGGACATTTTTGAGATGTGTCCAGAGAAAAAGCAGTTTTACTAATGTCATCAAGGCACTTGAGTTTACAGCAGTCCTAAATGGTCTCAAGGTTTACACTTTCTGATGATCTGGAAAAAACCACCTTCAAAACCTAGGCACTAGGACCGAACATTTCATCAACAGGTTTGCTACAGGGTTCATTATATATATATAACAAGGTACTGAAAGAATTTAGTAGAAACCCAGAAACAATTTATGAAGAGCACACATAGCAAAAATGTTCCTAGAGAATGGACATTTTCCAGGAGCAAGGAACTGATTTTCTGACAGTCAGATGCATTTAGTTAGCTCTGCTGTGAACTTTGGGAAAGACTGCTACTTAGTCCTACTGATGGCCAAACATATGGCACTGGAAACAATGGCTGGTTAATTTTGCTCAGAGCTGTCTATTTAAACCAAGTATGAACTGTCTTAGTCAATAAAAGAAATGCTTGTCTGTCTGTTCATTTAGTTGTTGCTTTTTAAAGAAAAACATTAAAGGCATTAGGTGTCATAATGTGCACCAGAAACCAGATCAGTGCATTTCTCTACCTTTGTTTTAGGATTCAAGCAAATCTCCTTTGAAAGCAGACAGCACCAGGGATCTTCAGGCAGAAAGCACGAACTTGTGGTTTGAGGAGAATGCTATGTACTGCATGCCAGGAGCTGGAACTAGAAAAGTATGCTCAAGACTACAGTCTTCCAACCATGTCCTCCTTCATTATTTAGTAGAACATGTTTCATCATAAATACCACACATCCCCCTCCTAGTCGGCTCAGTTCTGGAAACAGATGCTTAAATTAAGACAGGCTTTTAGTCTGCCTCTTCTATTTTCCGTAGGTCTCACATGCTCCTTCCTTAGAAGACAGGAACAGTCATCAAAAGTTTACTGCTTATTTTAAAACCAACTAAGCTTAGCTAATGTTCTAAAGAAGGATTTAGTTCTTTCTATATGACTCAAAACTTTTGCAACTTTGGTGTTTTTGCATTTCTAGGAACACTTTACAAAAAAAAAAAAAAGATAGTTCTGCTAATCAAATAGCAAAGCATCAACTGCTCATTGTTTTTCTATCCTGTCACTCTGGACTGTTTCACTACTCGCAGATTTCCAAACCATACAACCTTTCTGACTAGGATGCTCCATTATTTAAGCCTGTATTCCCCATGCATTTTTAACCTTTTCCAGTTTACACTCACTGAATTTTGAATTTAAGATAGGTAGTGCATGTTCATATACACAGAAGTGACTATAAATGGAGCTTTTAGAAAATGAAATCCCAGTCTGCATTCAAGTTTTGAAATTACCAAGTATTTTCACTGCCAATTGCATCAAAATAGGCCATGCGGGATAAAACACTGGAGGGATGCCTTGGGAAAGGCTACCAAAATCCCAAACCATTGATTTGCCGTTTCAAGATCTCACTGCATTTGTGGCAGAGGCACAAGACCTAGAACAAGAAGAAGGCAGAGAACAAGGCACTGAACAGAGCAAGAAGGAAGCTCTTCCGTTTTACAGGGTGTTCCTTGGTAGCAGCCTGTGCAGCAGGGAACTGAAGGCTACAAACAGCACGGGGAGAAATGTACTGAAGCCAGGAGCTACTGCAGCTTACTGCTGTGCTGAGGAACACAGGAGGGGGGATCTAAGGCAGTGCTGGAGCAGATATTACATTACAGTAAGCTGTACGTCTCCTGCTACTCAAGCCAAGAAAGGGCTGAGATGAACAACTTGAAATTCCTCTCCAGCTTGCATTATGTTCACTCCTGAGAACAATATAACCACGCTAAACATGCAGTGCAGCATGGTGCAAGTACACTTGCTGCTTTCAGCATATTTCATTAGACGACAGCTCTTGAAACCAGTCTCATCCCCTGTGGTCCTGGGTATGTTGATTCTTCTCAAATCATCTCCTTTTAGCACCTGTTCTTTCACTGAAGGCAAAGGAACACTGCTGGCCACATGCTACAAGATTCAGTGAGTGTCCAAAAGCCACATAATATACCTGCATCCTCCCACCCTTCTCCTAACTCTGAAAAAAAGTCCTGGAATTATTCACATCCTTTACCATTTATTCCCTACAACTTTAGACTTGGGAAAAACTGCTGGAGAGCAGCCAGTGATGCTCACTCAACGCAAATACTTTATATACACTTTTAAAAAGCCTGTAGAAATTCTGTCCCAAACTCTTGCTCTAGAGAACTGGCATTTTCAAAATGTAGACCATGTTCTGTGCAGGAATCTTTTGCGAGTAACTCCTACACTAATTGGTGAACGTAAGCAAGGGGAAAATAAAGATTTACAGAGACGTGTAGTTGACTGTTGTATCTAAAAACCATTTTAGTACCTAGCAATAATGTGATTCAATGTGAGTCATTTTAGTCCATCTCCGTTCTAGGCAGTGAAAACAAACAAATAAAAAGGTTCAGGACAACAGGAGTATTTTAAAAAGTAGAAATTCAGTCTCAAACCTACAGGCTTTACATTTAATTTGCAGGGAATACTTCTTTTATTTTTATATGGACCAAAGAGCATTTCTTTAAAATCACATTGTTTCATCAAGCCATCTGTTACTTGAAGCCAAAATTACAATTTGAACAACTTGCCTGTATTTTATTTTAGCACAGTATAAAACATTATCATATTTATTGTTACTTTAAAAGTTATTTTTTCCCACCAGACAGAAGTAGGATCATTACAAATATCAACATACTTTGTAATATCTATTTTTATCTTGGGCAAGGGGATGACTCTGAAAGCTACTGAGGGCAAAGGATTATAAAAGCACAACCAGGCTCCTGGGAGAATCCTGGAAATACTTTTGCAATGTCCATGGAAGATATATATCAACACCACTCTTACAGGGCTTAGTCAAAAGAACACAAGTTGAAAGAAGCTTAAGCAGGAACAGATGTTTCCCTTCACACCAGGCTGTTTAAAATAGAGTATATGCTATTTTTTACCATCTCTTGTTATATATGCACTTAGAAAATGTTAACAAAATGCGCTTTAATAAATATTATCACAGCAGATTACAAACAGCTGAACTATTGATGTTGAGTTTCAAGTTCTGCTTCATGACCGTATCTACTGCTAACATCCAAATACTTAAAAAATAAAATAGGGGCTCTGTTTGCACTGGAAACATGCAGAAAACAAAGCTGTCAGCTAAGTGCTCAGCAATGGTTTTCATTACAATGCACTAAAGAAATAATGTTGTATTGTTCTTTTGCAAATACCCTGGAGAGTGAAGGGTTTGTGGTGGGATTTTTGGGGTTTGTTTTAAGGATGGAAGTGATTTTAGAAGAGCTTGAGATCACATCTAGGTAAATAATCCTAGGTAATAAACAGGACTCTAGAAGGGTCATTTTCTAGCCACAGAAATAAATCTGAACTGCTTATTTATTTGAAGAACAAACCTCTGAGCAGTATTAAAGATTCATTTTTTTCCTCTTTTCTCTTTTACTGCCACCTGCTCTGACTGTACACCCTGCAGGAAACTTCTGAACAGACCAGCTAAAACGTATGTAAAATAAAGAATAATGCTTAGGATTACAATAACCATCTAAGGACCCCTGGCACCACCAAAGCAAACACAGACTTCACAAAAGAGATCCCTGTTAAGACTGCAGCAATCAGAAATCCACCAACACACTCGTACTCCTAAGAACACATAAGCTGCATCTCTTTGATCCTTCTAAAAGATAAATCTCAATGTAAAGATTAAGAGATGAAGAATAAGTACTGAAAGAGACAAGAATATGAGAAATGCTGGAACAGTTATATGAACCCCAGTATTTTTCTTAGCTATTATAAGTAGAAAGATTATAATAGCAGTAATTTTCACATTCATTATTTTCTAGAAAATTGCAGACTTTTGTCTTCTCATTTGCTTGTCATGTTGTTAACAAATAAAAATAATATTAATACAAATAGATATTATTATGGTGACATTGGTATGTTTCTCATCTTCCCCATCTTCTTGCCATTTCATAATTAGATGCTGAAGAGAGTTTAAAAGCTCAGAAGCTGCGAGTTCAAAACCATTTCATATTGCTTTCACACAAAATATGGGTATGCAAAGCCCCTTGTTTTGATCACACAAATGTTCATTCTGATGTGAGCAAATATGTAGAAAATAAGTGAATCACTCCCTTGACCAGAAACATCTAGTCAATGGAAACTATTTTAAAAGCTCTTGAAAATTCCTACAGGTATTTACCTGTTATTTTAGAGGAGAAACGGAAGTCCTCCTAAATACTTCAACACTGCTTCTATCTTGCAATTTAAAAGAATCTGGAGAATTAATCTGTCTTTTAAGAGCAACACTAACAGAAAAATTCTTCACCAATTAGAACCATAACACAGACGACTCTCCAGAAAACAATGTGCATGAACTAAGATAGCAGTATTCTGAAAATTCCAAAACAGCTACAGATCAATGGAGGGAGAAAAAATCAAGAGAGCAGGGAAAGAAGGATCTCAATATTTTAATTAAATTGCCAAAGTAGAGACACATACAGTGAGTGACCTGTGGTTGTTCAGGGGGTGTAGCAGGTCTGTATCCAACCACTAAGCGAGTCTCCTGCCTGAGGCTCCCTCCACTGAGGGCAGGTAATGGGCGGGAGGATCGAACCGCTCCAAGGAATGTCTCGCCCTTCAGGAGTATGCTGAACTCAACTACAGTTTAGAAATGCATATTAATTTCCAGCGCATACACTAACACTTGAAACATACTAACACCTCACGCCAGTTTTACTCCTGATAACACTTACTCTTCCATAAAACTGTCAAGAGGGCTCAAACACAGTAGATCCTTTCAGCAGTGCAGGATGCGAGTTCTTCACACAAGTGTTATATCGTACAGCCCTTCTTTCAAACCCCTGCAACTCCCTACTCAGCTTGCCTTTGTACCTGAGAGAACTGGGGGTCACTCCTTCAGAGGCCAGCTCTAGATCAAGTACATGGGTGGCAGCATCCTTGCAATGTATTTTGTTGGCAGGTTCCTCCCTGGAGTCACACTCCCTTATGCCTGAGAGGTACCATCACTTCCGTGGCCCAGCAATGCCATTACTAGGCAATAAAGTGTCAAGAAACTTACTGGCAAAGTCACTGCATCTGCAGGACTCAAGATTATTTGTGGGGTGCTTTGGATACAGAAGTTGTTCTGAGGATCAGTTAAGGGAGTGACACATTTCTGGCAGCTTTGGAGCCAGTGCTAATGATTTGTACTCACTGAACTTGACCAAGACACGAGAGAGGGAACAGCAATGAGCAGATTTGACACACACAGTCTCATCCAGCAGATTTCATGGCACAACAAGCACTACTAAGGTGTTTCACAATGGCAGTCATGTGCCAAGCAGAACCAGTCCACCTCTGAAAATGCAGAACCAATTTTTCTTCTGTACTGCTTTAGGTTTGCTGGAAGAAATTAGACTAATTTCTGAAGCAAGTAAGGACAGACCAGCAGGGAGAGACCCATGTCTAGCCAAAAACACAAAAGGAAGATGCCTGCATTTGGATTTCAGCTGAGCTGCACCATTTTTAAACCACGTCTTTCTGTGCTTATCACGGTTCCTACTTCCCCAGAGGAGGAGAATGAGTCCACAGGGACAAGAAGTGTGAATCCTGCAATGGTGTCACACTGAAAATAAGATACCATACAAGAATTCCCTCAGATGATGCATTATGAAGGAGATAACCAAGGATCCAAAGGTGTGCTTCCAAATTTTAAGAAGTTAAAACTGGTGAGACATGATACAGAAAGAATGCTCCATTTCCTAACCTGTCACCATCACAGCAAAGATGTGAATACAGGAGTAAAACCTTCTGCCTGTTACAGCTCTAGCACATGTAACTCAGAGTGATATGGAAAACAGAGGTCATGAGAAGCATATTTGGCATTCATACATGATTGTGTATCCAAAATAAATCTTTACTTGGGATGTCAGCCTAGCTCCTCCTCCCTTACTTGTCTCCATAAACTCCCGAGAACACTCTTGGATGAAAATACGGTAACAGGATACACAGAAACAAAAGGCAACCAAGGAAGTAATTAGAGACTACCCTATTTGACATGAGACACAAGTCAAAATATTACAAGATACGGTATCTTAGAAGTAACATCTCTACTTTCAACAACTTCAGAATGATCTGAGCCCCCGTGATCAAAAGTGCAGAAGTTAGCTTTGCGTATTAAAAAGCTGATGAGCAAATCTTTAATCTCTGTTTTGCCTGAGAGCTAAAGACAGGAGTGTTAGTACCAATACAGCAGTACAGTATACACACAACAGTTTAGTTACTTTTTTCATTGCCCACAAATTGTGTATCAAAGACACCACGGGACTCTTTGAGCTCTTTAGGACAGGTTAAGTCGCACTAGATCCACATGGATATCGAAGAACAAACACAGTGTGGTGATGCTGACATGATATTAAGGTGTAGGAAGAGTGTATTTTATGCAACATCATGTCCCCAGTATTTAAATGTTGCCTGTTTTGCCACAGCCAGAAACTCTGGCAGAAAAGCAGCGAAGAGAGTGGAGAACTGGGACAAAGGCCAGCAGTGCACAAGGATCTCAGCAACAGAACAGAGGTTTGACCAGAGAGCCTTCTTTGGCATTTCTTAAATGTTTTATAGTCAACATTGTACTGAGGCACTTTGTTTCAGTGAGCAAGAAGCACTCTCCAGGTGAAATAACCTCCTTGTTTCCACCGCATTATTCTTCTACATTTATAGAGAGTTATAGAAGAAAAAAGCACATATTACCTCTGCTGTATGCCACTGCAAAATTGTATTGTGTTTGCAGAAGGAAGCAGTTAATATTCAATATGATGTACATTTTCAATGCAACAAGAAGTCCATCCAGAAAAGTTATTAAAATTGCCTCCTTGTTCAAACCCAAGGTAAGTAATACTTGTTCAGCAGTGCACAATAAAATTAATAAAATTAATTTTCTCAGGGTATAGGAATTTTTTTTTAGTAAGCTCAGGGACAAAATTTTGACTTCTTATTCTGTTTTGAAAATATGGCTATTCTATTTGGTTTGTTGTTTTTTTTTTTTAAATACAGTAATTTGAAATACAGTAAGATGGTAAACCTGTGCTAAAAGCCTGTTATGAAAAGCTTATGAAAAGAGAAAGGATTTGCCTATTCAATTAAAACATTCTATTAACTTCCATTGTATTCTACAGTTTGAGAAGAATTATAACGCTGTTCATTTTTTAAATAAAGGAATTGCCTCCTCTATAAGCTTTTTGTTACTACTTTGTTTGAAGAACATCCTTTATTTTTCCATTTATTTTGTTTGTAAACATCTGGTTTATAGGCCCTTAAAAGCAATGGATATTTTTGTTGCTCAGACAAATTAGTTAATATGACAATTAATTCCTACTCCCAAACAAGTCTTGTTTCCTGAGTTAGATTTACATAAAAGTGTTGAGACTTTCACAACGTGTTTAATCAGATACAGTGACACAGCATGCACTTGACAGCAGCAGCTTCAAAGAACTTCAAATTTCTCCACATCAAATAATCTCTGAGGATGAGCGACATACTCAACCTACAGAGAAACAGTAAATATACGTTCTAGCTATTAAAATTTAAATTATTATCTTTCAAAAAGGCATCTTCATAACCCCGCAATCAAATGACTTCTATCAACAGAAACATTTCCATGTCTAGAAAAGCACTCTAAAGAGCCTCAGAATTGGATATTTATGGAAATAAGATGACTCCTGGATTGTCATTTTGTTTTCATGTTATCCCTACTCTTTCTGAAGTTACAAATGTGAAAAAAATTTCTGTTTCAAAGATGCACGATTTTGCTACCAGTTGTGACAGTTACGCCTATATTTCTACTCTGACTCAAAGAACCGAAGAACAAAATCAAACATGTTGAAACTAGTACACAATAACTACACCAGTTTTGCCTAAGAGTGAATATATCGAAATAATCCAAGATACAATCAGAATAGTAGTGTAATAACACAGTTCCGACCTGAAACAAAATCTGGGCTCAAATTTTTGAATATTATTATGTGTTCAGAAACCTCCAGTTTGTTCTGATACCAAAATCGATATATCCTTAAGCATCAGATAGTTACAGCTGCATTATTTTTAATCCAGTTCTTAAAATTCACAGTAAAAAGGAAAGATTGAAGATGAGTGTAGTCTGGCAAGCTGAGTCCCCATCAAGCTCATAAAGCCTGTGCTGAAGTTTATTCTAAAAATTTTCTTAACTATTATCACTGCAAATGGACTAAAGCTAGGGGAGTATGCCTACTCACACCCTGTGGCTAAATAAATACACCACTCCGTGCTAGTTTATATAACATGCAACAGGACACAACAGATGCTGCAGATTTGAAACAAGCACAATCTGAATCTGTTTTCACTAAGACGGACATAACCTATTAATTTCCAGTCTGGCAGAATATTACAGTGTCAAAAATAATTTTAAAAATAAGGCAATAAATAAAGAATTGCAGTGTTCTCTTCAAATTCCCCAGGATATATAATACTTAATTGAAAGCAACGCTGTTCTGGTTCACGAAAGTATTTAGGTTACCAGTACCAACTCTATCAGCTAAACACCATGGGATACCGAAACGAAACGGGAGGTTTCCCTGGAGGCAAAAGGCCTTATAGGTAAAGTACTATTCAACAGAATATTTGGACACTAAAATGGAAACTATCTATATCGTTTCAACATAAAATGTTGCACATTATAGGATCATCTTCTACGTTGATACCATCTGTGGAAGGTCATTCTCCTGGGACACTACAAATAATTGTCTAGTAATAATATGATCAAACTTGTTTCTCTCAAGAAGTATAACTGCTGTTCAGATACTTAAAAAGTACAAAACACCAAATTCTAGTGCAGAGTTTCAACTGGTCAAATGATACGTATTCCTATTGCCAAACAGACAGAACTGGAAACAGTAATTATAGTGCAAATAAAAGCACACTGTATTTTGGGGTCCGCCCCCCTCCCGTCTCCCTTTTCTTTTTACTCACTTTCTTAATAAAATCAGGGATCTCCTTTTTCTCTGAAAGGTGGTTTAAAGAGGAGCAGCATTCTACCTCCAAGACGTATCCTTCACTCTTGACATCACCTTTTGAAGACCTAAAGAGGCAGACAGAAAAGATGAATCAGTTTCTGTTCCTACAGTTGGATACCCAGATATCCCATTTGTAAGTATTTCTCCAGGAGAGCTCAACTTCAGACAAAACCTTGGTTCCAATACATTCCCCCCACTGAAGTCAGTACAGTTCGGGCAAGTGGCAGCCACAGTATCTCACCACTTCCCAGGGGAGCAAATCACAGCAATGACTGAGGATGGTGGGATGCTTCAGGGACTTCCAGACTTCTTCTGCTGTCCAAGACACACTCTGGCAGCCTGACATCTAGGGCCAACACCAAGGAGATGCACGGGTGATGCAACTCAGAATATACAAAAAGGAGGTTCCAATTCAAGGGTCTGACAGATGCTCTGGGCCCCCACAGGGTCGCCTGATACAAGATGCATTTCACAGACAGCAGTTAAAAGAAATCCCTTCTCTTCCCCTAAAACCATTCCAAGTCAACATCTAAAAATCAGGGGCTGATCAAGATATCTTAACCTTCAGTCTTACCTTATGGGGTTTTTTTGAGAATTGTAAAGCTACGCCTGAAGTCACTCCTCTTTCAGCAGAGACTAACTCCTAAAATAATTCCAAGCAAATGGCATCTGCCATATGAATTTGATGAACAAATCATATATTGGTCAAAATATGCCAAGGGAAAGTTTGGAAATTATACTGAATGATTTTCAGAAACAGTCTGCAAGCATGCACTGTACAGCAGTGCTACTGAAAGCAGTTTTTGTCTCCACCAGACTCCCATGAAAGGAAACTGATACACCTGACCAATAGATGATATCTAGACAATCACTTGCTTTGTCAGTTTTCCAGGAAAACACATGGAAGAATATTAAAAATAAAAGCTAGCCTGTAATTCTTGGGATCAGTAACAAAGCAGTTATAGTTATCTATCACTTCACAGAGTCAAAAGATCAAGTTCCAAGTGAAGAACTAATCCTGGCCAGTAGGTGTTTGATGACTGGGTACCTACAGGACAGGAAGAACGGTACAGAAGTTTGAACTAGAAGTGCTGAGGAAGCAGCTAAACAGCCAAACAGGGACTTGGCAGGCTTGCCATGCTTGCAAAAGCACGCCAGTGCCAAAGGCCTGTTCTGGGGACCGGGACTGTGTGACACGTGGAACACGCCTCAGCTACAGATGGTCCCAGGGGCTTTCCCGAGACATTACCCCTCCCAGAGCCAGGCGATGCGTGGGCTGCTGACTGCAAACTGGCAGCGTTTCCTTGGCAATGCTGCAGACATTCGCTCTATTCGATCCTCCCACTGTCACACGGGCTACACTCTCACTTCACTTCTCTTATCTCACTTCTACCTGAACAGGTGGCAGCAGACTGTGCATTGTTTCGTAACACTGAAGTCCTTTCCCTATTTGTTTTTCCCCTCTTTTCTAGGTCCTTCTTATAACCTGTGGTTCCATTCTTGCTTCATTCTAGACAAAAATTTTAACAAAGCATTGGTGTTCATGAAAAATCTCCAAACATCTTTACAGAATTTACACAAGTCATTACTGGGGCACTAACAGTGTTCCACCACTACTCCTCTGCAACAGGCACATACAAATTAATTTAAGCAGCAAGAACAATTTTGTCAAGAAAATAAAAAATCATTTTGAGAGGGACAACACGTGTACTGCAGAGAACCGTTTCTGCTGTTCTAAAGTCCTAGATAAAATAACCTATTCTGTGCAGATTTTCCACCAAAGATGAACTCAAGAATATAAAAACAAACTTTAGAAAGTATCCCTGCTAGCGTACTTACACTATACCTACTTTTTTTTTAAAAAATCTGAGTATGACTAAGAGGAAAAGTAGCCCTGATGTTATCTAGCCATGTTCCAGACAGAAATAATATGAACTTGTGCTCTCTAACGCTCAAGCAACCAGTAAATCATCAAAACTGCCACTCGATATTGCAAAGTCAAGTCCATACAACATCAAGTGGAGCAAAGACAACTCTCCAGTGCTTTGGTTGTTGTACAACTCCAAACCAGAAGTGTGTTACCAGGAGAAGGCAGCAAGGAACCAAGCCCTTTTGAGACAACTAATCCCATTTTAAGGGGTCAACTGCAAAAGTCTACAAGCACAAGGAACAAACATCTGTGCTATTTCCCTTGCTGGGATAACCCACCATACTCCTCACAGCTCCCTTCCACCCCAGCAGAGGAAGCCACTCCCCTCCCAGAGCCTGTTAAATACTACAGCTCAAATTCAAAGTTACGATATCAAGCCCCGGAAATTAAGTATGCGTCATACTATTTCTGTGCCCGCTTACTTGGCACAGGCTGCTCGTAACTCCAGCACTGCTGTGACCCACATGAAAATTTACTATTCTCATTGCTCTGAAAGAATGACAAAGACTGTAGTTTAATGTTTAGATCCCCTGGCTACCTGAAAAAATAAATCCTTTTAACCTGCACTGGTGAAGTTTACAGACAGGTATAAGGAAGAGAGAAGCTTGCCTTGAACCATTCTCTCCTAATTCCTCTCCTCCCCTGAACAGCTCCCCGAGCTCTGATTTTGAGCAACTTTTCGAGGATCTGCTTCCAACCTCTTTGAAAGGAGTAAGCGTTACCTGAGATACAGATTATATCCATAAAAATATAGTGATTATTACTACAGCTGCTTAAAATGTCCTGTTTAACTCCTTCCAGAAGCACTTCCTTTAAAATACACTTGCTGCTTGGAAATATTTAATTGGAGACAATGAATTCCTCCACTAAGAGTTTGGGGGCCACTTTTGCTCATGAAAGAAATGGCATCAAATACGACTGCACTCTGTTAAGCACATTATTTTACAGAACACACTTAACAGATCCTACTAAAGGCCATAAAATCCTTAGTTAAAATCTTCCAACAGAAGGACTCTGTATTTCCAAGAAGTATTTTTCCATGCTCTCAAGTAAATTATGTCCATATATGTTAAAAGCAAGTCCTTGTCTACATTGGAAGTTTGCACCCTTTTAGGGAAACTTTAAATGCCTGTTATTCTGTCAAAAACAAACAAACAGAACAAGAGCCATAGCTTTTTCACATGAAAATAATAAATAGCTGTGGATGTCACAGACCACAAAAATAATTTTCTGAGCAAAGCTAGGTGGGCAAGAAATTGTTTCCACTCTCTATGCAATAAACAATGCATTGTATTTCATAAATAACACTAAAGTCTCTCATTAAACTATTTGAATATTATTAATGTAGCCACAGAGAAGTAGATAATTATAAGTACAGGTAAATTCTGTATGAACAGAAATTAATATAGTTTTAGTTTTATTAATTTAATGGGACTACTTTTAGGACGACTTTCATTAGAAACTAATGGAATAAGACCCCCACAAAATGTACATCTATCAAGATCCCAGAACCAAGAGAAGAAGTCCAAAGAGCACAGCTCTGTGCACTTGCATCCCTCTGCTCTCTTCTAAAAAAGGACTGATGGCAATCATGAGAAATAACCCAATAATCCATACTCTGGAGTCTCTTACCAGTTTTATAGCACAGGATGTTACTGGGAGTCCACTGTATAAAATATTTTAAAATTAAAGCAATGGTTTTATGTAAAGCTGATTTTCTCTTTCCCATCATAAAATATTTCTCAACAAAAAGCAGAAAAGAAAGAGAAATGCTGAGATCAGTTTAGTCAAAAAAATGAGTGAGCTCCCACAGTTCTAAAGATCTTCCTTTTCTTCTGGACGCACAGTCAGCAACTTCTTCCTTTTCTTTTCGTCCTCCTAAATTGGAAAGTTGAATCTTCCTCCCTTCACTGCCTGCAGACATTTGGGGGGTTTGTATTACCTTTATTCATCTGATAAAAAAAATTGCGGGGTTAGTTAAAAGAGGTCCAGCCCTGAAAAACGCACACCTGGATACGACAATGCTGCATCCTTCTTGGAAGCTAGGATGAACTGGAGAAGCTGCTACATCCAGACTCATTCCACCACCCTGTACTCCCTGTAACACATTCTGGGATACCAGAGAGGGAACCCAAGGGACAGTGTGAACAATGCCAGCACTTCCCCTGCAGTGAGGAAGGGCAGCCTCCTGCCT
Organism: Pomatostomus ruficeps; assembly: GCA_013400735.1. Lineage (NCBI taxonomy): Eukaryota > Metazoa > Chordata > Aves > Passeriformes > Timaliidae > Pomatostomus > Pomatostomus ruficeps. Next base: position 98,924 of record VYZT01013906.1, read on the forward strand.
CCCGCCCCAGGAGAGGACAACCACGGGTTGGCCACGGAGACTGACAAAAAACTTCATTGCCACTTACACACCCCGGGCTTTCATTTGTTTTTCTTCCTTTGTTACATATCTCATTGTTTGTTTATCTTTAACAATTTTCCTGAAGAAGGATTTTTCTGTCACTGTAGTGGCACCATGGGCAACCTTAACCATGGGATGGCAAAGAGTTGAGGTGGAATTTCAGTCTAACTGATGCAGAGCAGAGGGACAGCACTTGCACGCCCGGTGGGGTGGGGGTAGAGGGTACTCTCAAATTTTACCAATATGAAAAAGGCTCAGGACCACAGACTTCCAAAAAGTGTCACCATGAACCCTAAACAGGGCTTCTAGTGCCACTAAACAAGAAGATGATACATAGGATAAATAGGACTTCAACTTATAATTGGAAGTTCACTGGCCAAAAACATGTTATGATGGTTGTTTCAGTAGGTTGTCATTTCCTGCACAGCTGTTTGCTGTTAAGCACCATTTCATGGTGGAAAAACCATAACCAGCTGTGGAGAACCAGTAATTTACACAGAAACCATTAAAGCTGACAACTTGGTGTCTGGTACAAACTGAATTTCCAATCCTTTTCAGATATAAGAAGGAACTGAGGAAGCCAACAGTTGGTCCTAATCCTCCTGAAGTTCCCTATGCCCATGAGTTCAGCAAGCCAAAACACACCTGTAAACTGCACAGACACTCTGAAATTAATCTTTCATTAAGATGAGGCTAAGAATGCAAGTGCAGTTTTGACATTTTCCACTACACAGGAATAGCTCCACCATTCAAATAGAACTGTACATTCATAACAAACTGATCTACATTTCGAAAACTGTAAAACCACACCAAAGTGATTAACATGAGCAGCTGGTATCTCTACAATTTCAGCAATTCTACAATTTCTGGTTAAAAATCCAGCAAAACTAGAGTATCTGGAAACTGAGAACACAACAACTAAAAATCCATAGGTTTTATGATGCCCAGCCAAAAACCACACCATTTTTTTGTAAAAATAAAAGCAGGTATATTGCATCATAAGAGTTTCAAGTCTAACTCATGTGTGTGACACTGTTTTAACTTTATTACCGAAACATTTTCTTTACTATAGGAAACCTTATCACTGGAATATGTATTATTTGTTAGTAAAATTTATAAACTTTTCTTAATGACAGTATATAGAGTTTCTTCAGAATAGTTTGGGCATGTATGGGAACACAGGCATCTTTAATGTGCAGTGTTTATAACTTTCAGAACACAGATGAAAGAAAATTTATTTTGGGTCACTGTTAAACGTTATTGTGAGGAAATATGTATTTCTTTGAACTTGTAACAAATACCAAGCTTTCAAAACTCAAGCCATTGTCCTTTGAGCTAAAGGAAGATATCTGTTGACTCTTGGGTATGGAATAAATATTATCTTTTCATTAAGTTGAAATCAGCCTGCTGAGAGCAACAACACACACTGCATTTGCACACAAACCTGTTTGATCCTAACGCTCACGAAGATAAATTCAGACATTTCTCATCTTCGAGCTTAAATCCTACATGAAAACCAAACAGACACGGACAAATACGCATTTATATTCAAAATAAAAATATATTGTATCAATACAAAGTACCTACTTTCAGCCAAGTGAAAACACCAAAGTTAAATACCAGCAAAATCAGGGAACTGTAAAAATCTTGGTTTACTATTAAACTTTTGAACTCAGTCTGTCAAATTCCTTTGCAGATAAACAGAGTTCTTGTTATCCAAGTGATGATAGTTTGCATTTTGTCAGGACTAACAGATACGGAGAAATTACAGAAATAAAATTAGAATCATCTCATCAAGTGAATCTCCACAACACCTGACACCTCATTATTTTACAGAAAGGGAAAACACCTGCAAAGCTGCTTGAAGTAAACACAGAAATTTAGAACATTTAGAAACTCTAAAAAAATTATGGTTAAATTATACTACTTAGTCTACTTCTGCAGAGCAGTGTTTTCCTGTTGATTGCTTTACTGACTGCAGGCAAAAGCTGTAGAGGGTATGTCCTACGACATAGTGGGGAGAAATACTTTGGAATACCGTTTATATCCCCTGCTTCTCTATCATGGTGAAACGAAGCATCTGCAAACATGTCAAAACTATTATAAGCAGACAGTTCATGAGCCCAGACCATGTGTCTTTCCTGGTGAAAGAGAATGGAGGTGGCTTTCCAGTGCTGAGTATTTAGGAAGGGACACCAGAACATTTTAGCTGACATTGAATTTTGAAACTTTAACATACCAGACAGGGGTATCACACCACAGGTTGCTGGGAACAAGTTAAAGCAGCTTTGTGCTATGGTTTTGTTATAATTTTATTCAAGGGCTGACTCTGCAATTTCTCTGCAGGGAACAGGTAACCTGCAGCAGCCACAAGCTGTCCAAAATAACAACGCACCCACGACACCTACACGGAGATTGTTACAGCAAAAAATCAGTGAGTGTGAGAATAAAAGGCCAAGGAGAAAAAGGTTATTGTGCACACAAAGAACTACTGATTTCAGTTCCTTGGGGGAATGCAAGCAACATCCGTGTTACTCTCCTCATCTTGGTCAGCCAGCATCTCCCAAACACACGGACCTTCCCCCATCCCTTCCATCAGCAGATCCCCTGTCACATGTTCGTATTTTTCAGGTACCAGCTTATATTCCCTTTCCTGAGATTCTAAGTGTAAATCAGTGTGAATCTACTCTTCTCAAGTGTGAACATGAAGCAGCAGGCTACACCTATGCTTCACACTTGGAGCCTTCCCTAAACTGAGAAAAAAAACCCTGTAAAAACCTGGGCTCAAAAAATATTCTTCACGTAATCGATACAAGATTTTTCAAGATTTCTTCTTCAAGAAACCCACGTATCTCAGAACTCAGCACAGACAACAGAACAGACAGCTGCTTTTTAGTTAAGTCCACTGAAATTTAGAGAGGGAAAGAAAGTATTCACGAGCGTTGAACTTATTATTCTTTTACCTGCCTCTATTCTATGTGACTTCCAAACCACTTTCCAATCAACTGGTTAATGTACACCATGCCATTAGATGTTACAGAAATATTTAAATTTATTATATTAAATTTAATGAGAGCAATGGCAGAGTTGTTTACTGGCTTGGTAGACTACCTTCATGACCTTTAGTGCCTCTAAAGAATGAAACATTTTCCATTTCATTTACTTTAATTGAACATGATGCCTTTTGCACTGCAAATAATTGCATTGTTGATTTTTTTAAAAAATCTGTCCCTTAATTCCATATTTTCACTAACACTTTCAGTGGATAATCCTTGGTTTTCAACATGTACAGCTTCAATATATGTTAGAGATGTGTTTCCTCAAACGTCCTACAGAAGGAATGACTCCTCTATTTCCATATTTACCACAAATGATTACATAGCCAAGATAACAAAGCCAGAGATACCAGTACAGATTAAACTGAAAACTATCAAAGTGACTTTAAAAGTCACCTTAACGTACAATGCCATTGCAAATTCACACAGAGGATTTTGAAACTAGAGGACAATGGCAAAATAGGCTAAAAATAACACTAACAGGTACTGTTTCCACAAGTTCTAATGCACAACATGTCTCAGCACTACCTTTTCCATTTTCTTCTTGAACACATTCAGGCACTGCAAATCTCACTGACAGCAGCAGCATGGTGTTCCTGATACCATCACCTGCTGCAGCTGGCACAGCCTCTTCCCATCTTTGGAGAGACAGAGCGGTAACACAAAGTCCTCAAAGCATAAATCAACAGTATTAAATTTAAAACATAAAACTGACACAGAAAGTGCAACACTGACTAAAGACTAATTCAAGCTTTCAGTTCTATCTCTGTATACATGGAATTGGCATTACTGTAGGCACTAATGCAACAATTTCATTTCTGTTCCATTCAGGAAGGTGGGAAAGCACACTTGGTATCTGCCAGGCAAGGGCCAGGTGAGGTGCAGAGCGTTGGAGGCACCCATGGTGAAACACCTGCAGTGAGAAAGGAGCTCCTGCCTCAGGTGTTTCCCAGGAAGCCCAAGGGTGAGCCCCACACCGAGGTACAGAGTTTTCTATGACTCCTTGGCTCCCCATGAACACCATATCACCAAAGGGACCAATTTGCACTCCACAGCATAAATGATGTTACTAGTGATCCTACAACCGTGGCTGGACAACCTCTACTCCTAAAATCTTATGACAGAAATAAACACTCATCCGATCAACAATTAGCCTAAGGAGACCTAACTTCTACCCAAGACTTAACTGTTACATACAGAGACTTCCTTGAGATGACAAGGCACCTGACAGTCCTCAGGGTAAAAAACATAATTTAATCATTATCAGCAGTGTAATGAGAAAGGTTAATTAAAAAAATTAACAGTATGTTCTTTTTATTATACTGTTACATATTTTTAATCCCCAGCTGTTTGTGAAATGACATAAACTTGCAGTTCAGATACAGGTGGTCTCTATGCAGGCCATAGTCATCTGAAACCGGTGCAACACTCCACCCATCTCTCTTCATTGCACCTGGCAATGCAAATATATGTTGCACCCACACACTATGGGAGAAGCTGCTTCCATACTCTCAGCCAAACTCAGGAATATTTAAGCTACATGAAACATCAAACTGATGTAATTTCCCTTTCTGGTACTTGTTTTTTTCCTGCTTCACCACGTCTCTTCCGCTTCCCTAGGCAGTCAGAAATGACAGATAAGAGAATGCAGAGAAAGGGACTGTGAATGTAAAAGGAAATATAATTGGTTCAAGACTCTCTACTGTCTTCAATTTTGTACAGTCATTTACAGCTGTCTAAAGTGTGTGAAACACTGGCACCCAAGTGAGTAGGCAATTAAGATTTTGTATTCTTTCACAATCATTCTGCACAGATGCAAACTACTGGGTACAGTATGAGAACAGTGCCACACTGAGCGCTCTGGCCTGAAGACCGCATCACTCCACTGAGAAGGAAGCTGCTCTTCCCTGACAGGTCCTCAGAGCTCAAGACCTGGAAGATGTTGGACCCTTATACCCCAATCCAACAGAAGTCCCTAAGTGCTTTCTTAACATTACAAACTCATGCATGTAAATACTTTCATTACTTGCAGCAAGGGATTGTGTGTAGGCGGGGAAGGCAAGGCCCCAAAACCAGGCAAGCTCAGCTCAACCAGTCCACTGTTCAGCCAAACATTCTATGTTTCGACCATAAAACTGGAAGCCATTTAAACAATAATATCAGGCAAACCAGCATGAAGTTCTGTATTAAAACTGAAATCAAGTCAAGGCAAATTAAGAGTTATTTTAGAAGCTCAAATTGCCTGTGACACCTAATGCCTACGTATATTTGCTAACAAAATGCAGAACTTTTCTCTTTAGGTCAGAGGCTGAAGTTCAACCCTGTCCATAACCACTACCAACTGGCTACCAGATTGCAGCAAATTGAATGGTGAATGGTTTACTTTTTAAACAGAGGTATAAAACAGCTGCATCCTTTCCTTCAAGCGCCAGCACAAAGAGAGGGTCTAGGATCGGCAGATGGAGGTTTAATTTTCTGCCAGCCTTCAGAACTGGTCACTGTAAGAAGGGCTGGACTGGGGAATGCAACTAATGTAGGAAACTGTAGAGAATGGCTGCAACAGTACAGGTAGCTGCAGAGTTGGGGGTGGTCAGATAATATTAAATTAGGTTTTAAATCATTAACCAAAAACCATGTGTTTACAAATATCCACATTTTAATTTTCTTCTTCATTTTCTTCTGGGCTATTTAACAGCACATCCTATTGATTTTTTTTAGAAATCACATTAAATCATAAAAGAACAGAATTCCTGTTTCTTTATTCATCCTCAGACTTTGATTATGTAAAATATTCTTAAAACATTTTAAGAAATGAACCAAGCAGGAAAGCAATCTTTTTATTTATGGAGTTTGCACTGACTAAAAATTTAAAAGAACTTTCATTGTTTAGAGGAAAGAAGGGCCTAAAGTCTACACATAAATTTAAGAAGTGAGCATTAGTATTACAGTTCTCAAATTAATTGCATTAACTGTAACCATCTAAACACAAAATACGCCTTTTGTAAGTAAACAATTCTTCTGTCATAATTTAATCTAATAAATTCTTAAAGGGTACCAACGAGACCATCCTCACAAACTGTCAGGCATAGGGCTTGTTTGTTTGCCTCTCATGACAACACATCCCAAAATACAGAGCATATTTCAGCTTGTTATTCTCCAAGTCGCCTGCCAAACTGCAGACAAATTGTAAACATGAAGAACATGTTAAGCCTATTCAAGCCCACCCAAAAAAAAAAAAAAATCAAGTCTTGCACAGTAAACTCTGCTATAATTTCCTGATGTAGGTCAAAACTCAGCAGGAAATCACATTGTCTATTTTTATCCCAGTTCACTGGAAGTGCTTTACCTTTCTGTTTTCTTAATAAGCACGGCCCTGAAGATTTGTTCCTGGGGAGTTTTCTCTTTTTCATCAGTTGGTTGCACAAAAGGGTGGACAGCAGCCAAGACAAAGCCCTGCTGGTACAATTCTTGCAGCTGAGCTGGAAGATCACACAAGGAGGAGAGCTTGATTGCAGATGATCCTGTCAGCTCAGCTGGAAACAAAAAGAAATTGGTCAATAATCTGACACTGGACTATCATGTATTTGAAAATCCAGGCTCTTCAGAGTCAAGCAAGCTTCACACTGATCTACAATATTAACACCAAAACTGACCTTTCCTGAGACCCACTTTGTATTTCAGATTTTAAGCAGGCTGTCTCGGCGAAGGACTTGTATTACACAAGAGACTGGTGCAATTAAACAAGAAGTCAGATAAATTAAAATGCCAAATTCACTACACAGTCTGGCAGAGATAAAGTGAAGAATTTAATAAAAACAAGGCAGTTGGTCAAGAGATATTCTAGGTTTTAGTAGTTGTCACAGTAATGCAAGTAGAGAAGAGTGAGCCATGAGTCAAAAACACAAAGCAAGAGAAAAGAGACAAGTCAATGAAGGCAGAACACATCAAATTCAAAAGCTACAAAAAGAAGCATCCATCTACACAAAATCAGAATAAAAGATCACTGATGCAAAATGGTGATGAGACCAAGCACCTGCCAACATGCCTGCAGAGAATTTTGCAGATATATTGGTGACAGGAATGCTGAGTGATGCATACCTATAGCGATGAGAAACCTTTTAGAATAAACACTAAATCTTATACCTCAGCGTTTAAGCAAACCTATACATATTAGAGATGAGGATGAGACATAGTATATGAAAATAATCCTTCCCCAATCTGCTTACTGTACGGTTTTATGCCTTCCTGTCAAGTATTTGTTGCTGACTCCTGTCAGACGCTTGACATACACATGGATACTTCAGTCAGTACAGCAACTGCCCTTATTTCTTTGGAGTCTTGTGGGATTCAAAAGAAAACCCCATAAATCATCTAAAACAATCTTCTATTCTCTTTCCCTCTACGTCAGTAATTCCTCATACACTTTTCATATTTTGTGGGAAATGACATCTCTCTTTCCTGACCTTTGCCTCTTCATTGCCATCTCACTGGGAAGATATTTATTATTTAATCTAAACCACACCAGGGCATACAGGGTGGTGAGGGGCTGGATGTTCTTTCCTCCCACTGAAACCAAGAGGGAGGGGATGTTGCAAGAAACACAACAGAAGTTCCCAGCACCCTGCAAGCCTTTGCTAAAAAAAAAAAAAAGCACTGGAGAATAGTTTGTATGAAAAAAGCCGGCAATGCAAAATAAGGTTTCACTGCACTGCTTTTTTCATCAAACCGTATGGCTACCCTTTATGAATAATTTAAGGGGTTATCAAAAAACTAATAAATATTCAAACCAAATAATACAGAGGAATAATTTAAATAATAATAGACTAGATGTGCTTGGTATGTTTTTTTCTTCATATAAGACCATGCTGCAAAAGGGAATAATGGAACTTTCTGACCAGGAGTTTAAGATGGAGAATTTTTTACTATTTTTACAAATAAAATGAGATCCAAGCAACGTGCACATTGACAGACAATAGGGCTCTACCTTTTACAACAGCATACAAATCACTTCAGAGTCATAAAAAGAGATGGCACAATGAATAATGCATAATAAATAAGAAACCCAACAGTTACTTACTGGAGCCTACTGGGGATCAAAATAGGGAAACCCAGATCTTAGGACTCCATTGTCCCTCTTGTGGCTCAGAGACTCCAAGTATTTTTGACTTCACTGCAAATAATTAATTTCTAAATGAGGGGTTTACTTGGGTACAATGGAATGACTAAACACTGCTCAGTACTGTTAGTTCTGGCCATGGTGCCCCAATTTTTAACCAACATCTATGACAACTGATGCTCGGCTGGCGTAGGTATGGTAGTGTCAGGATTCTTCTGAGGATGGCTTGAGTAAGATTAGTAAAAAGTCTAGTCATTAACATGGGAGACTGACTGCTTCCTCCTAAAAGCTAAAAATGAAGAGAAAGTGTGAAAATGCATGTAATTGGAGCCTTGGGATGTAACTTGATTAAAAAAGAAAATAAGAGATGGGTGGGATCATCCAGCTAGTTCATCCTACTACCTAGAGGCAGGATCAGTTCTAGTTTAGTTATTTCTCAGTTTTTCTCATCTATTTTTAAAAACCTTTGGTAATGGAAATTCCACAAGCCCCCTAAGTCATTTTTCAGCACTTCTCTATTCTTCCTACTCAAAACCCTTTCCTAGCACGTGGCCTAAATTTCCCTCACTTAAATTCAAGATTGCTACTTCCCCACTAGAGTATTTCCTTTCTGCGAGAGCATTTTGTACCTCCTAATACCATTCATGCTTTAATCTTACTTTTTTTACACTGTATAAACTCAGTCCTTTCAATGTTCTCATGTCTTCTGTATTTCTAAGTAACTTTGATGTTCTCTCCTAATTCTCTTCAACTGGTCCACATTTTTCTTCAAGTATAGTACCTCAGCTTCACCACCCTTATCCAGCACAAACCTCACCACTGCTTTGTAGAATGGAAAACTCTTTAACGCTGACTACATCCTATGTCAGTTTACATCATCTGGGGAGGAAAAAACCAAGCAAATTCTTCCCCCTACGACTAACAGGTGTGTTCTCGTTACTCTCCAGCTGGCTTGAGTTATGCAGATTCCTCCCCAGAAATCCCTGCTATACATCACCCTCTGGATATTTTATAACTCATTTTTCCAGTGTCTTTCTGGACATTAAGATGGGTTAACAATCTCACGGTTCTCTTTCAATGTAGGTTAAAAAAGGACATCACACTTTGTTACAGAGTTGTATTCATTCTTCAACAGCCTTCAATCTTAAATGGTAATATTTCAATTATTTCTTCAGCTAATTCCTCTACAGTGCATACCTATAAGTCTGACCTCCTTGAAAATACCTAATTTATTCAACCACTTGTCAATCTAGTCTTTCCTTATTTTACCTTAGAAAAATGCTAACATTTTCAGAAAACCTTACATAATTTCCAGTAAAAAATATTAAAATGCTTGGTTTAGTTGTTAAAGAGAGTTCTCACCATGCCATTTTGGAAGCAAAAGGAAGGCCAAAATTGTGTACAACAGGGACTTGTGTGAGGTAACAGAGCAAATGAAAAACCACATAAAAACTTGTATAACATCAGTGCTTAGAAGCCTTTATTTTGCCAAAAGATAATGCTGACTTCTCTTATCAGCCTTCTTGTTGTTCTTGAACTTCAGCTGGCTCTAAGTTTTAGATTCTGGTCCATATTTCCCCATTTATTGTTGCATTTCCCAGTGTGACCTCAAAAGATTCCTTTGTTTATTATCTAGATGAGTGTGTAAAAAACTTGTAAATGAAAGAAGCCACATTTTTCAGTTTGGTTAAGCTTAAAGGTGGAAATAGTAGTGCTCGCTGCTTTTGGAATGGATCACCAGACAAATTAGTTTGATGCCTGACTGGTAACTGAAGCTGAAAACACTTCCAGCAGTGCTCAGATACATGCAAAACACCACAACTTAACAGACCCTTCAAAAACAAGAAAAGTTTGTGTTATACAACTGATACCCATAAGGTGACTTTCCTGGGTCTAGAGACTTGTGCATTCTTTGCTGCTAATGGAAAAACCTGACCAAATATTCACACTTACCCTCGTCTTACTACAGAGGAATCAATAAAAAGAGTGAATTTCCATAAAAATCTACAGGTGGTCGTGTATATTTGAATGTGGTTGTTTCTGTAGCTCCAAAAAGCAATTTATGGGAAAAAGAGAGAAGGAGGCACAGTCTACCACCAGGATCCTGGGGGACTGAGAGCAGGCAGAGAAACTTGGCTGGGGAGACAGATATTGAAGAGAACTTGTTCCTCCTGTGTTAAGGAGCTCCTCTTTGCCTCACCAGTGCATCATCCAGGGCTTCTTCCACAGAGAACAAACAGCCATTGACTGGCTTCAAACTGAAGCATCTCACGTGACCTCTAACAACTGTGCTAGGGTCCACGCTAAAGAGGGAGATGTCTCCCGATCAAATATTAAGAGAGGAGACAGTTACAGCAACTGTCTATAAAAAGTAGTCTGATTTTTGTACATTAAAACAACAGAATTGAGTACCTTCGAGACGCTGTAAACCAACACTATGAAGTAAGAAATGTATACTATGCCTTATAAAATAATCCCTGGATTCACCTATTATCCCACGCTTAATGACAACCATCATCAAGTACAGTACATCTTTATATAATATATTCTCAAGAGAATTAGATTATTTTAACTCTATTCTACTTGATAAACAGCAACTTTTTCTTCCTGACAGTTACATTTAAGACAAAGATAAAATGAACTTTATTATTTTTTAATTTCCTATTACGTGAATGATAGCTATGCACCAGAGAAGCTGGAATGTTAAATGACAAAATAGCATTTATTTAATTTCTATTTACTGAAACGGTCAGATTTGGAGTCAAATTTGGGTCTTAGTTTCTTGGCACCTATCCTTTATATTTTATTTAAAATAACAAGGATGCAGTTCTACTTTAAATTTCTATTATCCTGTGTATCTACTACCCTGTAAGATTTGCTTAGTTTGCTTATTCCAACGAAACAAATTAAGTGCTGGGATTTTTTGCTCTTCATTTTTCAACATGTTTTTCTGATTAAGCTTTTATGCCCTTATTCCAGTCACAGCTGCTAAAGGCGGATAGAGCCCTTAATGACAGTTCACATTACAGATGAAAATGTTGCACAAAAATAACGGTGACTCCTTTTAACTATTCCTTATTCCCATTTAAGGTTTTCATGTTCACCTGCATTTTAAATGTTCCTCAATTTATTATGGAACATCAAATAAGCCTTTTCCATAGAATCACAGAATAGTGTGGGTTGGAAGGGACTTGAGAGACCATCTAGTTCCAGTCCCCCTGCCTTTGCATTAAAACAACCAAAGTGATGTGTATGTAGACTGTACACATTCTCTGTCCATACCAGGTACAGAAGAGATCACTCTGCCCAAGGTGTGACACATCACGGGGTCTGAAACAAAGGCAGATTGGCAAACTCAACAGACCCACACTACTAACTGAGTAGCAACTCAGTTACCGGACAGCTGCATACATATTATTCCTATTTCATAAAATCACAGAATGGTTTGGGTTGAAGGCTCTTTCAAGATCACCTGGTCTAATCCCCACTGCAAGGCCCACAGAGCTCTTCAATTAGATCAGGTTGCTCAGAGTCCCATCCAACCTGACCTTGAATGTTTCCATGGATGGGNCCCAACCCTCTCAGTCTTTCCTCACAGGAAAGGTGCTCCAGCCCTGTCATCAGCTTTGTGGACCTCATCTGGACCTGCTCCACCTGGTCCATGTCTTTCCTGTGCTGGGGCCCCAGAGCTGGATGCAGCACTGCAGCTGAGCTCTCACCAGGGCAGAGTAGGGGTGCAGAATCCCCTCCCTTGACCTGCTGGCCACTCTGCTTTGGATGTTGTGAGCACACACCGCTGGGTCATGTCCAGTTTTTCATCCACCAGCATCCCCAGGTTCTTTTCAGTGGGCTGCTCTCCATCCCTTCATCCCCAGATAGTACTGATACTTGGGGTGACACTGACCCAAGTGTGGGACTTAGCACGTGATTTCCTTTAACCTCATGAGATTCACATGGGCCAACTTCTTGAGCTTGTTCAGAGTCCCTCCTGTCCCTCAGGTGTGTCAACCGCACCACTCAGCCTGCTGTCATCTGTAAACTTGCACTCTATGTCATATGACCAGGCCTAACACATGCTATCAGGCTCAGACCCTTCAAGAAATACAGGTCCAACTGTTTTCTTTTTCAAAGTGCAGGATGAGACTACTTCCCAATCCATGGCCATTCCTGTGAGCCATTCCTGCTTGAAGCACCCATAGCCAGTGAACTGTGGACCCACTCATGCTCCTCCTTGTACCTCCTCCGTCCAGCATCACAAATCTTGCAGGCCCTTCTACAAAACTACAGACGCTTCAGGTGACTCACAGAAAGAACGATGTCCTTCCCAGGGGAGCACAGGGCTCATGGAGCCTCCCTCAGAAGAGGGAGGTGGCTGACAGAAGGGCCACAGGGGCGACCTCAGGGCAGCTCTCTCTGCCCCGCTGAGGGCTCAAAGCCAAGCAGTCACCCCTGAGCAGGGCTGAGCCTGTGAGCTCTAAAGAAGCAGACATTCAGGCACACTACACACTTAGTCACTCCTACTCACTATCTCCATGCACCTCCCTACTCAGCACAATTTTTTTGCTGCTGTCCTTCCAAAGCACCCGAATCTCCCTCCTGCACTACACAGAGCATGTAGGAGACCACCTGGAGGAACCTGAATAGTGTCCAGGTGTCAGAATTTACAGTCTCTCACAAATATAGCAATGAGCATGTAAGATGAAAACAAGGTACAATCAAAATTATGGTCATATGGTACCACAGTCTTTGCCCCAACACCATCCATGGATGTCCTGCAGGGCTTTATAATAGACCTGGCTATTTCCCTCCTGCCTTTAGTGACCAGCTCGCGTGGAAAATGGCATTAGCTCACGCTGTCACACCTCAAGCATCCCACCAAGGCGGTCGCAATCGCAGGTCTGCTGGCAGGACACCAAACAGCAGCAATGAATGCAGACAATAACGTGGGAAGATGGTGTATCATGCAGCAGGGCTGGGTGTGGGGGTGTGTGTGTGAGCAGACACAGAAACCTGGCTCAAGTCCAGAACATTTCCCATGTTTTCACACAGGGCACTTCCCGAGCACGTCCATGTCTGTTTGTAACAGTCCTGATCCTTTCGTAGAATTGCAAGGGAAGCATACTTCCTCTATTTAGCGCAAGGATTGCCGTTTCTTAATTTAATATTAATTTCTTTCCAGCAACTTTAATTTAAAGAAATCAAATCTACAGCAGATTAACTTCTAGAAGAGCAAAACACTGTCTTTGTGTTAGGACCAGCCAAAGAAATTTAACTAAAAAGTTTACCACGAGAAAATGCATTTTCACCAATGTTAAAACGTTTTGTAGGAATATGTCAACTGCAGCAAGGTTTTTAATTTGGATAATGTTCAGAAATACAAGTAATGTATTCATGTTTTACATTATCGAAGTGGTTAACAAACACATTTTTTTCAGTGTTTCCATGAACTTGCACTCCACTTGAAATTTTGGAGTTAGCTGTATTACTGAAATTGTGATTTCCTTTTGGAAGGTAGAACTGCATTGACAGAAGGTGCACAGTCACAATAATGAGTATACAAACCAGTGCCACTAGGAGCAGCTAGTCTGGGTAAGCTGAACACTGGCTGCTAAATGAAGGACCATCCTGTCTGGCCCCTCTTTGGTTTGCCAAAGTCCTTGGGTTTCTCTGTGCAGGCCCCGAGCGCTGAATTGGTACCACAGCTCCTCTCAGAGAGCTGGGGAACATCAGAACTGAAGTGGAGGAGGGTGCAGGGTGATGACCTATTGTGAAATGTTGGCTTTTCCCTTATAATGCAGAACAGACTGGAAAAGATCCCCTCTCTGTACTATAAATAAGAAAGTTTTTAAGGCACTTTTCACTGACTTATTTAGCAGTTAGTTTGGAACAGTTGAAGGAATCCAGATCATCATCCTTTCCAACTATTCAGGCTTGTTAAGGCCAATTTGTTTCTCTGGAGAGAAGACAGCAAACTGTTACTTGAATATTCTCAAAACACTTTTAGACTGATCCTGAGAGAAGGTTATTTCCATTCAGTGTCAATCTCACACAAAAGAAAATATTAAGCCATCTATTGCAAATTTTTCATTCTTTGTTACAAACACCAAGGAGCTCTCTTTCACACAGCACAAATTGTTTGTGGGCCAGAACAATGCACTCATGCTACTCTCACTTAACTATAATTATTCTTTCCTTGTTCAACCCACAAATAGTTTCTTGTCACTGATGACAACACAAAGCTATCAGAGAATCAGAGTACTCCTAATGAAAAAAAAGGCAAACCTACTAATAATGTAACTTAAAGAACATAAAGCAGTAAATACATTTCTAGCAAGTTTTGTGATGAGTTCCAAATAATTGTTTCTGAACTAAAACTTTCCAAACAAATTCTAAAGCAGTGTAACTAACCTAGCAGGAAAGACACAGTACTTCTGACACTATCACATGGTTTAAATCACCTGAAACACACTAATGCTAGAATTCAATGAGCTAATAGCTTAGGCTTTTGGAGTAACAACTATACAAGGTGTACTACAGTCTCTTTTCCTTTTGAACAGAGCTTGAGCTTCCATGAGGGGCATACAAAGGTTCCTTAATTTCGAAGAGATGAAAGACAGTCTCAGGGTACTACTCTTCAGACTGTCAACAGGTGCAAGATAATACTGCATGTTAATATAACACATGGATTTTTCAGTTATGCTAAATGACATTTCCAGTGGTTTTTCTTTCAATCTTCAAGACAAATACAATAAATGTCCCCATAAAAGAAAGTAAGGATGAATATGCAAGAGCAATCAGTACTTCATAAATGAAGGTGTCTGTTCAATAAGCTCCTAGTGCTTACTTTTATTGAAAATGTAATAATGGAAGTTGAGGATATTCAAAAGCAAAGCACTGTATCTTAAGGTGGTAGAGGGGAGAAAATCCACAGAAAGACTGTGAAACTGCATATATACTTTTTGAAAGCATGTAAGTACGCAGAAATGTACACATACATGCATGTAGGTACACACAGATATACACCAAATCTCTTTTCTTTAGGAAACAACAGATACATGCATTAGTCAAACTGAGAAAGTACTAAGATAACTCACAGATGCTACGAGATTACATGAACTTGTCTGATCAGTTGTGCTGTCGAATCTCATGGCATCGGTGAGTTATCCTGCTTGCTGCCCAAAGTTTCATTTCTGTGTCTTGCAAGTGTAAGATAAATATCTTAAGAACTGGGTACAAACTTGCCACAAACATGATGTGGTTATGCACAGGATGGCTTAATTTCTGATGTTTCAGAAAAAAAAGGAAATGCCCAGCAGGCTATCATCTCCACTTAGTTAAAAAACAATCACTAAACAGAAGTTTAGGAATCTAAGTAAGTTAACAAGCACTTCTTAAATGACTCACAGTTTATACCCATTAGTTTCTGGGCAGAATTATGCAAAATGGGCAAACAGAAGACCACCTACTAGAGGTAAAAAGGGTTAATGACTGTGCAAAAAGCAAAATAAAAGAAGGTGAAAAAGGGGAGGGACTTCTTATTTAAACTTGCACAGACATAAACCTAGGAAATCATCTCTCCTGCACTTGAATAGCTCTTCAAAATGCTGGTTTTTAAATCTGTCACTCCCCTCTGCTTGGTTCTACTTCCTAAATTGATCCAGACCAAACACAGAGACAACAAAGACAGGTAATTTACATTTCACAAAACCAAGAAAACTCCAGTTATATCCAACCAAACACAGAAACTGTTCAAAGTTATGTTTTGTCCATACAAACTTGTTATGTGTATAAGCTCCAAAAGACAAGTATTACATTGAACTATAGAGGAGAGAAAGGGTTAATTCAGAACTACAGGAGGACCAGCATGTTAATTCCCATGTATTTCCAACCCCCCCCCCCCCAAAATACTGATTCCCTGACCTAAAGCCTTTAGACACAGAACCAATCTGCTGATGGCAATGCTTTAGCTGCCAAAGTCAAACCCTGAAGGCTGTTCTCTTTCACAGCTGAAGAAGCAGTGAAACGGGACTTCCCGTCGCTTCCTCCAGCAGAGCAGCAACTCGTGTCTCACAGCAAGCAGCCAGGTATCAAACACTTTAAGAGGAGGGAAAGGGGAGCTACCTAACGAGCAACAAATGGCACAACTCGCTGAAGAGATCCGGTATCTTACAAGTTGGTGCAATTGTAAAATTTGGAGGGCTGATGCTTCTTTTTTGCTTTGACCCCCCCCTCTAACTAATGTGCTTGCTATTTTTCTTAGCAGCAATAATAGTGAACACCGGCAAGTTTCACAGCTAACTCTGCAGCCTACAGAACCTTTTCATTCCCTCCCATACTTTTTAAAATGTATTTTGTCTTTTCCCCCAGCATAAATCCCCTCCCTTTCCTTCTCCTCCTCTCTGTTTTATGCTTCGCTTCAATGTTCTTTCCGTATTTCTGGCAAATTTTCACTTCAGATTTTAGAACTGCAGAATATAACAAAGTAACACTGGTTTCTTTGCAACTTTTACAAAAAGAAAACTAGCATTGCAGAAAAAAAAACCTGTAAAAACCACAGATAATATTCTCAGATGAATACAAAACATTGCCTACTTTATTAAGTTTCAAATTATGCAGAATTTATTCATTTTATGGTATACTTTGCTGGATGAGAAAAATCTCCTCTGAAATGGATTTTTTAGCATTTCTTAGCTTTCAAAATCACTATATCCTATTGTCAATAAAATGCTGCATGTGCTGATTCTTTAAGGAGGTCAAAAGTAGAAAGGTACATATATCCACCTATGTATAAGGAACAACCTTGAGATTACTGTTTCCAATTTTAATCAAGAAGAGTTGAACGAAGTAGCTTGCATTAATTACACGGGATTTCTTTCCATACTCACAAGATAGTTAATAACTATAAATCTGACTGAAACCTACTTTCCAAACTGAAAAATGACAAGAGGATTTCAAACATTTAAGGAAAAGGGAGGAGAAAGAAGTCAGCAAAGTAGTAACTGTGGCTGAATACACCTGCTATGATCTGATGCATGTTTTTCATGATCCACTGATAACTGTGATTAAAATCAAAGACTTGGCACAGCCAGATAAACAAGATGAAACTACCATCAAAGTATTACCATCAAGGTTTTCTTTTTTTTTCCCCAATGCTAAGGTAATTGCTGCACATAATAAGTACATAACAGGAGAAATAGCTGGAATCTGGAGAGAACATTTTAAAAATTTGAATTTTATAAATTCAGCCTTCAACACAAAGATCTAAATTTACTGACATATCCAATAACCTCAGGAAGAAAGGTTAGGATTTATCAAGATAGCTCTTATTCCCCAAGCCACCCCATGCAACAGAGAACTGATAGTCTCCAGGGAAACCAAAATCCTCTTGGCAGGTCATGCCTGTATGTATTTTATACATAACACTTTGCACTATATATAAAGAAAAGGACAGATAGCTTTAGAAATGCTTGAAGGCTTTATTCAAATGTTACCTGCTGGTTTCTGTTTCTTGTCATTTTTTATCGCCAGTGTTTCACGTGCATTTTCCCCTTCTGTTGCAATAGATGTTTTAGACTTTCTTGTAAAAATCTTATTTAAGATGATACTGCATGCCAAGTTTATTTGATTTTTTTAAAAGCCAGAAAGGGATTTTTCCCAATCCTGTCAAAAAAGTCCATATATTACCCTGTTTCACATGTTCTCATTTCTTGACTGTATCAACCAATGATATTCCTTTTCTTCAAAAGGCAGTGGTAGATACTAAGCATTTAATATTTTAAATTAGATTAAGTAAAGTATCATAGTGACTTTCATCTTTTTATCTTTTTCCTGGCTTGAAATATTATATATTTTAGATAAAGAGAAGACACTTCCAAATGATATGTGTTTTTCATTTGGAAGATAACATATAGTGTAACTTCTCACTATTCTTTTGGTCTCCATTAAATCAAAATCCCCTATTTGGAAAATGCTGCAATCTTTCATAGATATCTGTTAAATTGTTTTCAGCTTTACTGATGAAACTGAAGAAGTATTAAAGCAGCCAAAAATGTAACACACATTGTATAACCAAACAAGCAGTGTTACTTGTGTTACTTGTAGGTATACCCTCAATTAGATTTTGGCCCCAGGTTTAGTCATTTTTGAAAAGAAAGTTGGGGAAGAGAATGCTACATGATTAAATTCAGTATAAACGGGAGATGTTCAGGGGCAGGTAAATTAAATTCAGAGGAAAGGGCTTATAATGCATTTGGATTTTTAAAAAACACATTCCCTTGCAGTAATTCTAAGAAGAACGCTTCTGTGGACAACTATGCAAAAGACCCAGAACACACAACAGCTGTTTAAACAGAGCTATCTAACTCCATCAAAATTTCTAGGAAAACACCAAATTTTAAAAAGGAATAAAAGCAAATTAGATCTGGCTTAGTTTCCAAATGCTAGGCCTGCTTGGGGAATTGCAATGACAAACCAAATGCAAAACATTCTACAGTATTTATTACTCCTCTCAGCTCTCCTGCCCCAAATGTCTACTTTTGTTGTATTGATAATGGAAATATGTTCCCACCACTGTTAATTGTAAGAATACCTCTGCCAGGTTATGTGAGTTTCATGGCAAGAGTCTGTGTCTACAGAAGCAAGATGAAGATTTTACTGTCCCAGCAGACCTGGTATCACCCTCATGAGACTCGCTCTCAGTGCCACTGGTGAGCTGTACTTGGACATCCCAGTGCCCCACAGTATCCATGGGAGCAATCCAACTGGAACTGAAGCCGTTCTGGTATTTGCAAGCAAAATTTGCTGGTCTGAAGAGGAAAACCTTGTGGTCCAAATCCTCGTTGTTCAAAATCATCACAGGAAACCCATGACATACTTAACATGCAGAGATTTGCAAGGGAACGTATGAAAGTACAGGGTGGCGGTAATCCCTGTCAAGCAAATTCCCCAATGGTTCCCGACTAATTTGTCATGTGGAAGAGCCATGTATTACCCCATTTATGATTTTTAGGGTGACCAGATACACCAGTTCCGGAAGATACAAAGCTAGAACCACCAAAAGGATCAGTTACTTTGCAGTGAATTAGGGAAGCGTGAAACGAGGTAAGGGAGAGTTCCAGCTATCCAAGGAGGACCTACTCTACTGCCCACGTATGTTTGGATTTGTTGACTCTGTTGGTACACAAGGATGGTCTAAGATCTGATTAAGATCAATACCAGATAAAACATTTCTTGCCGACTTTTTGCTACCTGTGCTATTACACAAATTCCTGCTCAAGTTTTTCTCCATTAGCTAATGAAGAGTGATTCCCACTAATGAGGCCTTTGTTCTTCAACATTGCTGCCACAGCCTCAAATTTTTCTTTGTTTTTTTTTTCCTTCTCACCCCTTGGACTCCTCAAACTGATGAGAAAGAGCAGTTATGTGGCTACACTGGAGCAATGCACTGGCTCACTGGCCAGTGAGCTGCCAGCGCACATCTTGGTTCTCCTCGCCTCTCCCTGATTAATAGAGGTCTCTGTCCTCTGCCCAAGTGCCAGTTTCCACAAAACTAGGAACAGCCTAAATTTCTCACAAATTGCTTTGAAATTGTGTGGTTATAATTATTTGGAGAATGAGACAGACAGACTGTGAGCCTTTTTTAACTCTCGTTTCCATAGGAAACTGGTTCAGAAACAAAACAGAAAAATCCATCACACTACCACCTACAAACCCTCTGAAAAAAAATAAATTCCTTCAAAAATAAAGACCTTGAAAGAAAATCCTGCAAAAGGTATTATGGGATATTGCCTTCTGTAACACCTCTAACAGTGTATTTAACAGTGATGAGGCTTTCACAGAATATTGAAAACTACTAGCAAGCAATAGTTCACCACTGGCACCTAAAAGCAGTATGTCACTGCCAAACACACCACATCACTTCAACTTGGCAAGAACGCTTGATAGAAAGCCAAAGAGTAGTGGAAAAGGCTGTTAGAAGTTAACAAAGCACTTCCCAAAAGTACTGTTTTGTTTTTTTAGGCAAGTCTGCTAGAGCATGGGTGATGGATTTACTAAAGAAAAAAGTTTTTCTTGGCAAAAAAATCCTGCTTTTTTTGCTTAGAGCAAATTTTCCTGTCACTCTGCAGAATTTGAACTCCTACTCCCTCGTTTCAGAAAAATGTGGCCAGTTTCTGTTTTCAAGTGAAGAATTCCCACACAGTAATACTGATAGCATGGAAATCCATTGTTTAATATGGGTCATGGGAAAATGGTCACAAATTCAAGCATCATTACAATGGAACGACCATAGCAAATTATATTTTTTTAGTTTATTTTTTTAAGTTTGCAATAAAATGGTTGTTGTTGCAATTTTGTTTGCAAATAGTAGCAGAGTATTTCTCCACCAGTTTATGAGAAGACAGTTATACCCTTATTTCTCAGCGTAGTTCTGTCAGAAAAAGCACCGTAACTACAACATTTATTGGAAATTAAAACAAAAGAAGCAGACAAACCTTACCTTCAAAGCTGCTAAGAAACAAGTTAATGAAGTAAATATAATCTAATCCCAAAGGAATAACTATATGCCATAAAGATGTAACAGATGTCCTGTCCAAGAGGGACAGACTTCTTTCATGGTATGACGGTGGTAATTAAAAAGCATTACACAAACAATCTTAATATCTAAGACTTCCACACCCCCTGGATAGGATCCCTTTTGGGTTAGTGACATCAAAAATTAATTTCTTAAATGCACGTGCTTACTGATTAAATAATAAAATACAGAGGCAAATGAACAGGTCACTCTCGCAGTTGTCTTTCAAAGGAACAGAAAATAGCGTTTACAGGAGGCACGGTGTGTGACAATGCATATTCACAGAGAGCATCCAACAGAACCACAGGCTGTCATTCCTGACAGCTCCTCCTCGCACCGACAACGCCTCAGAAGCAAACCTGGGGAAAAGTGCAAAGCACAGTGCCTCTATGCCCTGGTTAATATTGTTTTCCTGCTGCTCCCAGTAAAGCAACCCAAAGAGAGGTCACAGGCAGCCTCACGTGGCTCTAACTTCTAATCACATGACAGCCCACATCCAAGACACTTGCACTTCTCCCCAGTCCTAAGCAGATTCTGCAAAACAGAGAGAAATATTTCTAACTTCTCTTATGTCAAAAAAGGCCAGACCTGCTACTGGCTAACAATGAAATATCACAATGAAATAAAATAGTCTGAGTTTTCACCAATGTTTCTGGAAGTGTACCCCTGAAAGTATCTCTTGATAGGAAGACCAATTTTTCACAAAAATTTACCATAAGAAAAAAAAACACAAACTAAACAAACAACAGTGACAACAAGAAGTGCAAGAGTGCAGCTTGAAAACAATTTACAATTATAAAGTGTTGTATTCTTTGAACATGTGGTGAAGAACAATGAAAATAATCCCACAAAATATGTACAATTTTATCTATTTGATCACTTGAAAGGCTTCATCAAGGCATTCAACCCAGCTGGAAAAATAGGGTAGAGGACTGCAGAGAAAGACAGATGCTGCATCTGAGCTGAGCATTCCTAAGTAAATAAACAACAAAAACAAAACAAAACAAAAAAAGCAATTCTGACACAGTTCCAAACTTTAAGAGACAATAACTTAACAAAAGATCATTTATTCTGTCACTCTCTTTTTGTTCTTTTGTTTTGTCATTTGAGATAGAAGTAGATGATAATTTTTTTTGCTTACTAGTAATCTGTACGATAACTGCTCGTGAATTAACCCATGCCATTTTGGACTATTTGTCAATTCTTTTATCAGTTGTTATTACGAAATTCAGGAAACAATTGTTCGAATACAAGAATACCGCGAAGGGCTTAGCAAATGAGGAACTACAGCAGCAGACTGCTGTTTGTTTATATTTCACTAGTAATCATGTCCTGGCTAATCTCTAACTTCTCAAAAATTCCATCTGTTTATTTGTAAACCTCATACCTCATTCTCTTTCAGATTTAAGGCCTTTTATCACTTCATTTGGAAATGTGTGGCACCTTTAAGACTTCTCATGTCCTTGATGCCTTTCATTTTTTATGTGCCACATAGTACGCAAAAGTCTCCGTATTCTCAGGCTGAGATGAACTCTTTCAACTGATGACTGTTTTACAGAGACAGATAATATTTCTGCAGTTCTTAACTCACCTGATGACTGTCAAGCTTGTCTTTCCTGTGCTGATCAAGAGCTGCAGCTCACAGCAAAGGCTTAATGAGGTTCTCTTTCCCTTGAAAGGACAGTTTCTTTCAAGAAGAATCTGTAGCTAATCACTGCAAATCTCAGGTTGAGAGGATGATTATTTGGGGGGAGAAGGAAGCTGTGAGTTCTGTACAATTCACCTAAAGAGAGCTCCATTTATATGAAATGAGCAGGTTTTGCAAAAACCAGTTGGCTGGGAAGCCTTAAGCTTGCAGCTCCTGTGCAAGACCTTATCACAGTCCATGGGTTACCACGTACCAGGAAGAGCCACAGCAGTTCACTACAGCGGCTGCTGAGCAAGCACCGGACTCAGCCGAAACGTCTCACGTGCCACCTCGTATCTCGGAAACTCCCCGCCACTGCTGCTTTTCCTAAGACTATCTCAGCGTGTCACAAGTATCAAATAATTTGCAAAAACACGACTGCACACAAACCGAGCGTCTGCTGGGTGTGCAAGTTGTATCACAGAAAGCAGGCTGCAATTTCATGTAGTAATTGCGTCACTTGGACTCCTCTTAAGTCCAGGATATTACACACTTGTATGACTGCAGTAATACCAAGTCACCGAGACTGTTTAAGATACAGAACAAAAATATGCAACACATGCCAGGGTTTTGCCAAGATACCTGAAGGAGTGCCAAAGGAACTAGCTGGGGAACTGGAAGCAAGACTAGCACAGTGTTTGGCAAATGGTAGTAAGTTCTTGTCCTCTACAGAAGCCATGAACATATTTCCAGGCTGCCTCATTGCTTAAAGACAAGGCCGCAATCTGGAGGCCTGGATCAATCTTTATCAGCTTTGTAACATGTTATGGCTGCAAGACAGTAATGATCAAATGGTATTTCACCAAGTGATTATGCTGAAGAGTTCTGACACTGCTGCAGACTAGCCATGAAGCAGCAGGCACCTGGAATGCAGCACTAAACTGAGACCTATGGCAAAAAGGTGCATTGTACCAGGCCCAGTGTGAGATGATTGCTTGGCAGTGTATTTACATCTTCTACAGACTTACTAGGCTACCTATCACCTGTGCACATACACACGGGCACAGAAAAACAAAACAGTAACAAAGGTCTCAAGTAGATAAAGCGCTTTCACAGAGAAAGGATCAATGCCTCTCTATTTACCAAGTCAAGGTAAAGAAAATGCAGGTCAGGCATTCACACACAAAACCCATGCAAATGCTGTAAGAACACTAACCTGAAGAATGGTTAACACTGAGACAATCATTAAGGTTTGCAAACTACATTATTTTGCTGACTACAATATTCACAACCTTAATTTAAATTGCAGTCACAATTATGCTTGTTGCTAAAGCAACAATTGTATGTATTTACAGAACAGGGCTAAGAAAGTGATAAATTGTACAGTTTACATGATAGATTTAAACTGGCTAAATGTTCTCAGGTTATTCTTTAAACAAAATTTAAATTGAATGTTGATCTTTTCTTGAAACAATAGCATTTTATGGTTTAAAGTAAACTTCTCCCTGTTCAATAATAAAATAAGTCTAACACACTCAAAGGACATTTTTTACGTCACTCAAATTAAAAAAAAAAAAATAAGCTGTAATGAAAGACCCAAAAGAGATCTGAATTCAGAAATATAAGTTGTCTTCTTCAGTAAAAGACCATGTGCCTGCCCATACACGACGGATTTAGGCAGAACTCGATAGCAATCTTGTCAGAGTGACAGCCTCGGTCCCTGCTGGGCTTCATTGATACAACACAACAAAAAGGCATCCCTCTGGCACTGGAAAGCTCCCAAAACACTGAAAGCTCATGCAAGGTCACGCCTTCGCTTCCTGCTAAACATGTCAAATGCTATCTATCCCTTCATTTTTACAGTCACTCATGACCCTCAAATTTTTCTAGTTTATGTGTTCAGCTACTCCTGTCCTTTGATATCCTTTCCGTATTTTATCTGCTCTATTTTCTCCTGATGCCCACTCCTTTCTGAAAATCTTTCCTCCTCTTTCCACTATGCGCGAGTGCGCACACCAAGTGAGCAGGGCACAGTAAGTGTCAGGCTAACACCTCCCTCTCAGGCTTCCAGACACAGTACGGTGCTGCTGTGAAGTCTCTTCCCTGTCCAAACACAAGGGAACACAGCACTGGCATTACACACGTTTGGGGTCCCCATGTCCACGATCTACAGCTGGTCCAGGCCAGGGTGGCTCTACCTCTCTGGAAGACATAGGTGACAGATGCTGTCAAGGCAGTGCCCTTTCCAGCTTCACTCATGGAAAGCCAACTGGCCCCATACCCCCTTAGGGGAACAGCAGCATTAACATGGTCCTGCTCCTGGAGCTCGTCTTAGTTCTGTGTGCGATCGCTGCAGAGATACCCGCAGCATGGAGGCCTCATTTTGTACCAGGCAAGGTGCTATTCAATGGAAGGATGTTGGAAGATTCGCTTTTATTCCCCATTTCAACATGCAGCCTGCAGACAGGATGCATACCTCTCATGTTCTCCCCACGACTGGAGGTGCAATGCCACCAAAGCTGGGCTAAATTTTGTTCCAATTAATTCTCTGGTCATGCTGGTCCCTGGGGGAATGTTTCTGGAGTAGGGCATATCAGCACCCCATCACCCTTTTTTCTTGTCTTTGTCCCTGCTCCTGGAGTTCCAGACTGCACTTCCCTTACTTTCCTTACCACTTTCCCTGTAACTTTGGGCCATGTTCGTCTTGTCTGACAATAAAGTTAGCCAATGTGCTACTTGAACTCTTTTTCTGCCCCACTGCTGTTTAGCTGCAGCTGTGTCTTCCACTCTACTTTTTCAGTGGAGAAGCCTAAAGTGTCTGTGTTGTCTGGGGCACAGCAGCAGGAAAGCTATGGCAGGGAGCCTGTGCTAGGGATGTTATAGCTCATCACAAGGCTGACAGATATCTTGATTGCTGCTTTTTTTTTGTGTGTGTGTGTGGGAAAAAGTGTGGAGGCAGTTTCTAGGATTGAAGGATTCTGGCTATGAAGACCCTTTGGAGCTTCATACGAGCTGACATGTCAGCTGAGTGTTGACAGCCTATCAAGCAGCTGACAGGGCACGGTCCTCTGAATGGGATGCTTCAGCCAAAAGCCTAGGAACAGGACTGGCAGGCCATTTCCTCTGCAAGCTAAAAGAAAAACAGGGAAGGAACAGATGCTTCCCAGAGAGAAATACACGTTTGCTTTTTGAGAGTAGGGGGGAGCTAATCTCCATACTGCAGGACTAGATCAGACTGTACTACTCCCCGTCCTTCTCCATCTCCCCTCTCCTAGCCAGGGGAGCAGAAGGACAGACTTTATCACTGTTCCTTTTGTCAGTTCTCCCTCCTTTATCACTTCTTATAAGAGCAGGGCACAAGTTTGACTCTCACCCCTCCTTCTTCCCACATGGTGTGCTGCTGCTGCTACTTTTCAGCCATGATTTTCCTTAGCAAAAAAACTCCGTCCGAAGCCTATTATGATTCCTGAGAGCCACTGAACCGGCAGCCAAAGGCATCTGCCAACAGGAAGAAAAAGTCAAAACAGGCCTTGAAAGTCAGGCAAGAGACAAAGTTACTATGCCCATATAAAATGGATAAACAGCCAAATGCCACTAGGAAAAAACGGCATCTCCTGACTTCTAGACACTGAACTCTGCTGAGCCTCTCTGCAAGAGCAGTGTTTGAAACAGGGTTTGTAGGACAGCACTGCAGACCTTGATCATGACTTTTTCCATTGCAAACTTGCCCTCCCTCCCCAAACTGGCTAGCCACTGACCAACAGGTACTGCAATCATGGGACTCCATAGGGCAACAGCCACACCTGTGAAAGCAGGTTTGGACTCCCAAAATTTCATCCAATGATGGCAAAGTCACAGCAGTAGCTTGCACAACAGCAAATTCTGACCTGCCACACCATCCCCAGTGCAGAGAGGCAAGCTCTAGCCCCACCAGTCCACCTTTGTGTCCCACACTCATGGTACCCTCCCCAGTGGGTGCAGGACAGACCACACAGAACAGCGAAAACTTGTAAAGGTAAAAGTCCATGTCTTCATCCTGAGACAAAGGTAGGGAGGAAGCAGGAGGTAGTCAACTCATCTGGATTGTGCTCACAGAGTAGCTGCCACAGCTGCCAGTGGGAAAAAGAAGTCAGGAGAAGTCATCAGGTAGTAGACGCCATGGTAGCATGTATGAAAATGCAGGAACAGAAAACAAACCCAGAACAGATGTAGAACAGAAATCAGACATGTTTCTGAATGTGAAATCTCTTTACAAGTGTCACTTGGGCAGAGCAATGACAAGCACAGTCACAAGTGTGAGACAGACATGGGGACAGAGCAGCATGTCCTGGAGAGGCCCCCAGAAGGGCTCGCACGCCAGACGGGAGCACTTTCCAGATACCTTTCCTGCAGGCTGCTCTGACACACAGGCAGTGGGATGTCCAGTGTACAGGAGAACATGTCACTTTTGTCCAAAGTAAAATCCTCAAACACATTTAATGGCGAGTGCAAACTCCCAAGAAGCAACTGCCCCAACCTGGCTGTCTGCTCCTCTTGCCCACACTACTGGCTTAAGACAATGCCCAGCCTGATACCAGCCTGTGCTCTGCTGTGTGGACCCTTGGACCTGACCCACCAAAACACTGTTACAGGCTGTGTGAAACTGCTGAATATTGACACCATTTCCATCACAACAGACACTCTTTATTCTTCACTCTGGAACATGAGGAATATAAATGCAAACATTAAAAAAAACCCCACACAATCAAAGTACATCTATTCGGTGCTCTCAGTATCTCAAGGTCAAGAGCAGTTGTCACCAAAAGTTCCCTTTTTCTCTCAAAGGAGCTATGCTCCACTCAGGACAAACCAATTCTAAACTTTTTGTTTGCATGAGATCTTAGCCAAACAACAATTTATTTTGTAAATATTTTAAGAACTCCATTACAACACTGCACAGATTTGTAAATTATCTTTTATCTGCCTGATGTCAAGGAATTTGTAGCAACAAGTCCTAAAAAGACTCAGCAGATTACTACAGAGATGACTCCGAACCACTTCTCTCCCATAATAAAACCAGGAGGCATTTTCTATTTGAAGTTACAAGGTTAAAATTACTGTGTGATCTCCTGCCCCAGTTAAACACAGGGGAAGTTTTGCTTCTGAGAAAGCAGGATTGGGCCCCTGTAGCTTGAAGAATTTCACCATTCCGTCAGAAATGCCTGGCTGCCAGCCTTGCAGGCTGCCAGGTCTGGCTCCTTGGCTCTTGAACAGCATCAGGAGGATGAAAACCACATGAAGGTTGGAAAAAAGTACAAAGCCAGAGGCCAAAGAAAAGACACGGCCACTCAGAAAGATCATGTGCAGTTCCTGAGTTGCTGATAGAAAGAAAAGGTTTCTTGGAAGTTGAGAGCTCTTCTTAGACACCATCTGTACTTTTCCAATATGTGAGTGAATTACAGCATTCGTATAAATGTGAGGTATGGAATGTATCTCTTGGAAGAACTCAGTAACTACATTAAGAAGAGCCCTGAGCTAACCCAGTAGATAAAATGAATGACTGCATGGTAAGACTGGAGTATTATAGGAACCCAGTCTTCAATCTAAGAATGGGTGCAGACTAGAAAGTTAGCACCCATGTGACTATTGTTGCACGTGTTTTTGACAATGTGAAACATGTACAAGTAGAATATCCTGCAGATGTTCCTTTCCTCCCTAGTCCTTTTTTGTTTCACACACACCTATTGTCTCAATACACATGCAGAACCCAAATAGAAATAGTGGCCATGACGTTGCTAGATGGACTTGGGATTCCATCAAAGCATCTAAAAGAAAACCCTGCTTCCTATCACAAGTTGAAAAGAGTTCTAAAACACATCATTCTTATATTCTTTAACATATTTGAGATGTTCTAATATACATACCATATTTTATCTAAGGTTTCATCTAGCTTATAATGCATTATTCCAACACAAAATAGCAGGGCCACAGCAGCTGAATCTTGAGGGGATAAGAAATGCCGGCAAACTTTAGGCTTTTTTACATCTGAAATTAAGTGAATGGTACAGCTTTTCTGCAGGTATGTAACTGTTAAGATTTGGGCTAGGATAGTTAATTCATAATATTGACCAGCTTCTGCTTTGAAGGCCATGATCTAGCCATCAGCACAGTGGACTACCCAGAACTTATTTCCAGTCCTGTCACCGTCGTCCCAGGACTTTAGATAAAGCTCTCTGCACTTTCTGTTGTGGTGTGATTAAGTGTAGCAATAAAGCGGAACGTAAGTGATCGAAAGCTCATATCCCCAGGAATTACCCCTCTCAATTATATATGGGTATAAAATACAACGCATACATATGTCTGTGTATTGCACACATCACTGATGTACAGACACAGAATATGTATATGTTAGAAGAAAAAGTGTGTGCATGCCATCTATTACAACAAGGATCTGGATACAATAATTATGGAAAGCAGAGCTTCCATTTAGAAACTAAAATACCTCTCACAGTCGTGCATCCTTATTTAAAAAACAGTAAAGTTCAAATCTAACAACCCTTTCCAGCAATTACATTTATGATGTAATTTATGGCATTTATTAAACTCCTAACATATGGAATGCTCCTTTTATGTCAAACTGCAAGTTTCCCAAGACACACAAGTGAGTTTTATAAACTGCTACAGCAGGAACATTTCATTTTGCTGTGACTTACAGTGGCAAGTCCTGAAGGGTTGATTACCTCAGCTGGCTGGAGCAAACCAAGGCTGTGGGTTTGATCCCTGCATGGACCATTCACTTAAGAGTTGGACTCGATGATCCTTGGGGATCCCCTCCAACTCAGAGTATTCTGTGATTCTGCATTGCTACAGACTGAAATGCACTTGAAACAGAAAACCAAGCCAAAAAATTAATTTCTTCATATTTGCTTTAATAGAAAGGACTGAAGCGCAGAGCCAGCAAAACCCTTATGCTGATTCTTTATATCACATACAGATAATCAAGCTAGGTTGAATGAGACATGCACAGGGACAAAGCTTTTAAAGGGGAAGCATTAGCAGAATCTGGGCTACGAAGAAGTAATCCATGGACCTCTCCTGCTCATCATCTTTCTGCTCTGAACCTGCTACATATTAATCTGCTCTGAAGCATTGTTTTAGTCAGTTATGGACGATCTATACACAGTCTGGTTCAAGTAATCACATCTCATAAATAACCTAACAATATTTTGCCGTGCTAATTTTATTTCATCACTCCTGAGGATGAAATGGTGGTAAAAGACCTGGTCTTTTAGTCTGGCTAATTTAATTTACGTTCTTCTGTTTACAGAAATGAAAACAAAATTAAATAACTTCACCAATGGGGAAATATTAGCTTTTACTAGTCTTAAATCAAGTAACACCTGCAAATGGAGAGTTGCAGGTTTTGCTCTTTTTTCAGCCACACAGCCACGTGCTTGGAGTCGTTTATTTTTTTATGTTTGGGCTTTGGGTTTTTTTCCCCAAGTGAATGGTGAAGTGAAACAGAAGGCAGAAGGCAGGCACAAATAACTGTTTAATATAATATAAAAATTACTGATAGGAAGAGATGGTAAGCACTGAAATAAACAACAAGGACTGTGTTCTACAGCAAAAAGAATTTCCTGATGAAAAATGCATACACATTTTACAGGAAAGATGCTTCTCTGTCCTCTACTTGCACACTTTCTAGTGCATGACACTTCCAATTCTGAACCAGACTTCTTTCCTTCTCTGAGGGGAAGTCTGACGGGGGCTTCTATTAATTTAAGCCTACACACAACTGAAATTTAATCGCAAATTAAAGAAGATTTCAGTACAGATATATTCTTAACTATTGATTCTAATATAATAATGCCCTCTGTAAGGGTCCACTAACACAATATTTGTGTCTTGTATTAGGAAAAAAAAAATCAATAAAAATCAAAACCCCAGCCATAGCAATTTTAATAATACTGCAATAAGTGGGTTTTGAGCAGTATAACAGGCTCCAAAACATGATGTTAAAGTATCCATATGCTTGTCAGAACTTGAAAGATAAAACACGTTCAAATTTTATATATATATACATACATACATATATATATATATATATATACACACACACACACACACCCAAATGCCTCAAATAAGATTTTATGTATGTAGTAAATTTGTTACACTGGGAGTACTGTCCTGGTAAAATACATGTCCTTAGACTACAATACTTACAACATTTGAGCAAAAAGTATGGTGGGAATGTTAGAATGTAATTAATAACCTTACTTTTTAATAGTTTTCTTCCTTTAGTCGTTTTTTGGGGTTTTTTACTAAAGAGACACTTTCTTGACAATCAGGATAAAAACCATATGCTCATGTATTCACATTATAACTGAAAAACTTCTCTGGGACATGGGAAGTATTGCTATTTTTCATTCCATCAAAACATCTGGATTTTAGTGGTTTTACAGCACAAATGGCTTGTTCAGAATATAGCCTTTCCCCATTTAAAAAAATTTATACCCCATTCCATTCTCATCACATGGCTAGCATATGTTTCATGCCAACTTTATTCGAGGCCAAAACCTATCATAACTCATCAGTCCAATGAATTACTACAGGAATGTAAAGCAAAGCAGAAAAAAAAAAATCCAATCAAGTCAGTCAAAAAAATTCCCCTAAATACCAAAAAATTCCACACTATTCTGAGAATTGAAGAGATAAATTACTATCAGATTTCCTGTTTTTTCTCAGAAGGTCATCATAACCAAAGAGGTGAAAAAAAAGAGGATGAGAAAGTTAGCTTAGTTTCTGTATGATGTCATTGCAAGTAGTTTTCAAAAATAAGTAGATCAGATAAGAGCAAGGAAGGAATGCAGATTACTGAAATATTTCTCTTTCCAACAAAATACCAAAACAAAACAAACCAGCTTACCCCATGGAGGCACTGTTGAAAGCATGGTTGCTCTAAATTAAGACTACTCCATTTGCCAGCACATGTCCCCCTGAGATATGCTCACCATTTGCCTCTTATTTCCAATAAAACTTGGAGATAGCAGAGGTACAAGATGATCATTATTCATCTCCTTTTATTTATAAGGAGAGGGATGCAAAACAAAAACAATTTTGTACTTTTGGGCAGGTGATACAATCTCTTGTTGTCTGGGGTTCTTTTTTCAGTAAAGGCCTGAAGTGTATGGAGTAGACCCTAATTTGTGTATTCCGTCTTTGTAGTAAAAGGTTTGCTGCAACTGTCTTCTACTTTCCTTGATTTTTTTATTGTTATAAAATTCAATTGTTGTTACTTAACATTAGTATTGTCTCTAAGGCAGTGAGGAGATAACTTCCTCTGCACTTCTTCTGACATTTCACTGAAACAGCAATGAGCCACTCAATTCACAAATACAGTAATGTCTCCTTCACAAGTAAAAATGTGTGATGATTTTATCAATTTAATTTGGGTGAAAACTGGTGTGGTTTCACCTGAGGGAGAAAAGCAGCCCATAAGCTTTGGACAGATGACTGAAGAACGGAACACAGGATGACACTGTCAAGGGGACAACATGGAAGACAGACTCTGATTTCTTGGAAGAGGCCACCTTAGGAGAAACAAGGAAGATCGGGCTCATAAGCAGATTTATAAAGCCAACAGCTCAAAACAAGCATGCCCACTTCAAGTTTGAAATGTCTTAAAGTGCCCCTTACTCCTCAAGTGCCAATCTACACTAGATAAGCCTTTGCTGATATCAATTTTCAACTTTTTTAAAAGGTAAAGGACAGTGGCAAAACTAACCACTTTAACTCTGGAAAACCATGGAGATTTTCAGTGTTGTAGCACACAATGGAACCTGATGGGTTCTTCATAGCCTGCTTTCCTTGAAAGCTTGGAAGATCTTTCCCTAGACACTTCACTTTCAAGTAAATCAATTTGCAACACTGGGAAATATAAAACTGAAGCTTACACTTGCAACCTTAATTGTCTTTTCCATCTATGCATTATTTATACAGTATTCAAGTAAGTGATCAAACAGTATTTTCCACTGGACATCTGCATCAGTGCAAAGCATGGCAAAAGTTCAGAAAAGAATAAAAAATGTAATAAAGGAGCACATTTCCTTACATTCTTTTAGCTGTGCATATCAGAAGGTAAACAGTAATCAAAGACAGCAAGCAAGTGACGTTAAGTTTCTAACATTCCAGAAAAATGATCATCAGGACAGTACTTTATCCCTGTTTTCAACACAGTGACGCTAAGGGAATGAGCACTGCCAGAAGGTTGAGGGAGGTGATGCTCCCGCTCTGCTCAGCCCTGGTGGGGCCACATTTGGAGGGCTGTGTCCAGTTCTGGGCTCCTCAGTACAAGAGAGACATGGAGCTTCTGGAGCACGTTCAGAAGAGAGCTACAAAGCTGGGCAAGGCTCTGGGGAATCTTTCTTACAACAAAAGGCTGACGCAGCTGGGCCTGTTCAGCCTCAAGAAGAGGCAACCAAGAGGGGAGCTCATTAATGTGTAGAAAATATCTAAAGGGTGGGTGTGAAGAGGATGGAGCCAGGCTCTTCTTGGTGGTGCCAACCACTAGGACAAGAGGCAATGGGCAGAAGCTGATGCACAGGAAGTTCCACCTGAATGTGAGGAAGAACTTCTTTACCGAGTGACCACACACTGGAACAGATTGCTCAGAGAGGTTGTCGAGTCTCCCTCACTGGAGATATTCAGAAACTGCCTGGATGCAATCCTGTGCCATGTGCTCTAGGATGACCCTGCTTGGGCAGGGAGGTTGGACCAGATGACCCACTGTGGTCCCTTCCAACCTCACTCATTCTGTGATTCTGTGAGTCTCTAACAGTGTGAGCTGATTTAATGAAGGTCCTATTTCTCTTCCTGACAACATACTCCCTCCACTTCTACCAACTCCAGCATTCTTCAGACCTTTCCACAAGACACAGATACAGCAGAGGATAACCAAACAAAAAACTGCACAACCTGCCAAATGCATGAGTTAAATCAATTCACAGAGCTGATAGGAGGCAAGAGAGGGGAGCAGTATTTCCCCAAATACAGCTGCAAAAACTTACATCCACCTAGCTGCCAGATAAAGTGCACTTTAAACATATGCCATGTTCTAGAACTGATCTCTGATTATCTGGGTATCAGATTGGCAAATACATGCAGTTCTGAACTCCAAATATGACCAGCATCCACCTTTATGTGTTCCTCACGTGTTCCAAAAGCAAGAGCTGCTTTTGGAACACATGAGGAAATGCTAAGAACTTGGAAAATTTCTGGCAGTAACCTGTGAATAAGCTCCCACTTGCAACATGGAGATAATCACATCCTTCTCACCATTACGATTAAACACTTGTGAGAGATAGAGTTATCAGAGCAATCACTGCTATAGAAAAGCTACAGAGAAAAATGAGTACCTGCCTGCACTTCCAGGCTCACTAGTCTTGTAAACAAGGCCTAACATAAGAATACAATAAAATACTCTGTAGCCACTCATAATTTAACATGGCTTATTCTAAAAATCCAATGAAGGAGAAAACCTGTGGAAAAAATGATGTCAGGATATATATACACACTGGAAGGGCTAAAGTAGATTCACAGAAGACAGACTTCACAATCCAAATGTTCTTTTTACAGAGCTAGAAGCATTTCATTCTTAGAAGCTTTGAAATCCACACAGATATAGGTGAAACACTCATTGTTAACTCTGGTTATCTGCAGAGGTTATTTCTCTGCAAAAACATAAATGAACCAGTGATGAAGAGAAAAACCTGGAATGCCACAACACTACAGAGTGCAACATGAGCCTTCACACAGCCGATGACCAGAGTAGGGAGGGAGCTGCCAATCCTGCAAGCACAGTCAGAGGTGATACTGAGGAAAAAGAGCAGGAACAACAGCTCCATCCCCTCCACATCTGCCTATCTGCTGACACCTTCAGAGACTGAAGTGATGCCAAAGCAGAACCCTACAGAGCTGGAGAGCTCATGCTATTTGGTAAGCCCAAGAATCTGACAGAAGTACTTCTACCAACAATCTCTTCAAAGCCATGCCTCCTAAAATTGTAATATAACAATCTATGATGAATAAGAAAAAGGTATACAAGCATGCGTTACAACAAACCTACACACTTAATCGGACTTGGAAAGCCTGGGTTTAATTTTTTGCTCTTTACCAGACATCCTCTGTGCCTGAGGCAAGCCACACTGCTACCACAAGTACTGATTCTTCCTCCACAGAGTGCCAAAGATGAGACTTTATGAGAGAACAGGAGAATGGACATGCTAAAGTTTGCGAGACACTCAGACAGAACAGTGATGAACACTCCAAAAAAGCCCACCTAAGTGTGTTCTCAATATTAATTCATTTTTGCCAATGACACAACTTGCAGTACATCTCAGTAAAAGCTGTCAAACTATCAAACAACATAAACAGTTCACTTTGAAATAAAAATACATAAATGTGAAACAACTGCAATACATAAACATGAAAAAATTCCTCTACCATTTGCTTGGTGCTCTCAATAACAGCAGTGCATCCCAATTAGGGTATCAAAAAACATAAGGGAACACAAATACAGGAGAGAGGCACTCAAAGTCTGCAGAAACAAAATTTCTCCACGTCACCTACAAGAGCACGGTCGTGCCCAACCACCTATTCCAAACCTCCACCTTTTTCAAATTCAGGTTTACTTGCAGCAGGCTTTCAGAGCCAAGGAATTCCCACTGCACTGAGACGCCATGCTGAGCTGCCATGAGGTGTCTCACCGAGCGACACACCAGCAGCTCTTTGTCTCACACCGTGGGGGACACACCGCCCTGGCTCTTCCTTTGACCTGACTTGCAAAACAAGAGAAGTCGCAGCACACGCGGGGCAGGAGCACAGAGGCTCTACCTGGCATCCTGCCAGCCAGCTCCAACAGATTTTGGTACTGTGTTGTTTCATATATAGCAGGAAGCAGGTCCCAGCCTTCTGCTCGAGCTTCAGATTTCCAAAAGGTGTGAGGAGTAATTGCTGGTAGAACAGGCTAATTCTGAAGTGAAAGAGGGCACAGGCAATGGTGTGAGCAATACTGGCAGAGGCACCTGACATCAATCAGGCATGAAAAAAATGGACTATCTGTGGATTGTCACGAGAATTAAAACAAGACTACCTCAGACAGAAGAAAAAAAAACAAGGTAAAAATTGCATGAGACTTCACCCCTTTGATATTTTAGGTCCTCAGTGTCTCCCACTATCCTGTTTGCACCTACGTGGGTGCACCTGTAAGTATCTGTAACCGCACAAGAGTTATTTATGGCAAGTTATCAAAACTGAAAACCCCAAATTCAGCCTCTCAAAACACCCCTGACAGAGCCCAGAGAGCACAAGGGGAGAAAGAAAAAAGAGCAGTGAACTACATAACCTCGCAGACCTGAATTGCTGTACCATATGAAAGTTGGATAAAATGCAAATTAAAGAAACAAACATCCACACCAGAGTAAAAAACAAAAAAATGCAAGAAAACAAAGCAAAAAGGTGAAAGAACCTAAAATCCGATAACCTGTGACTAACTGAAAGGCTAAAAACTAACACGCAGTTCTCACTAAGAACACTGCATGGAAGCATCACGACTGAAGAGAAGGCATTTACTTAAAGAAATTGAAGAACTTAACTACTATTCAAAAAAACATTATGGAGCAATTAACACACTTACTTTAATAGAAAAAAAATCTAAAGAAAAATATTGTGTACTTACTATCATTTAGTGTTGTGAAGTCCAAGAATCGATATTCATACCAAACATCTATCTTGGTTTCTACCTGGGGCCTCTTCAAAGTTGAATAGATATTACCAGGTCGTTTTTCATCATGCTTCTCTAGTTTGTTCAATCCACAACCCATTTCAGCAGTTCCTGACACAAAGAAGTAAGGAAAGAGAAAATGCACGAACATGATTAACTTTGATTTTTTTCTTTCTGGTTTCATTCCCCACACTAGTACATTATGGTGATTTATAATTTTTAAATACAAGTTATCTACAAACTACATAAAATCATATAATCAAATAAATGCTCAGATAGTAACTGAAGTATATACTAGTCATATCTACCCTCAGGCATACTATTCTTTTATGAAAAAATTGAGAGTTTAATATATGTATTTTGCATCTTTCAAATGTATTCAATAGTGCACTCTGGAAGACACATATTCCACTACAGAAAGTAGTTGAAAATGCAAAACAACTTGCTAATATTAAGGTTGTCTGTTGTCTTGAGTTTTGCAGTGTTTTTCTTTCTGTAAATTTTCTCATACTTTTTTTGTAAACATGGCCATGGTTTCTTAGCAACTATTTATGCTTTTCTTGTGTTTATAATTCTAGTATACTGGGTGGAGAAATATGATAGACAGATACTTTAACCAGTGGAATTAAGAGGTGTTGATTTCTACCTCCAATCCACGGTGATTTGTAAAAACATATAAATAAAGGCAGAGGGTTCTGCCCTCTCTTTTTCTGCCTTCTCCGTCTGCCGTCTTGGTGTGGTCCTTTATTTAGCTCTCCTTGGGGCTCCTCGGCCTAGTCGGCCACCTGACCCGTGCTACAGTTGTCAACCTAATAACAATTTCTATATATGCAGTTATTAAGAGAGCACCTAGTATTAACTTTTGCACAGATCTCTGTAACATTCAAATAAATATCTAGCCCTGTAATTCAATGGAAAAAGCAAGTTCCCTCTGCAGAGAACTACATGCATTTACAAAACAATCTCACTTCCTCCCACCTCACTTTTTTAGGAAATAATGGCACTTTACAGAATCTGGCTTCAAAACACAAGAGGCACCTGGCCACAGACCTGCACTAGATAAATCTAGTTCTCTTTAATAAGCTGCCAGTCCACAACATTTTAAAGGATTACTCCTGAAAACCACTTCTGCTACACATTAAATGTTTCTCAATATCCTGCACATTACAGCTCATTTGAGTATGAAAGAATGGAAGAATTACTTGGTGAAAATATCCAGATGATCCAAACCCTTGAATTCCTCTCAGCAACACTGGTGGGGCTCAGGGAAATTATTTCAACCAGCAGCAAGTATGAAAAACACAAGTATGAAGACACCCCAGGTAGGCACCTGAGGTTTTTCATTACAACCCACCCAACATCCTGCCTCTGCCTACATGGAGAAACTCATGCTATGGGGACGGGGAAAGAAATGCAGAATAAACACTCAGTAACAAAAGAGTGGCTCCCACAGGCCACCCCAGACACTTCACGGCATGGGATCCATTCAGTGCAAACCCACTGCATGGAGCATCAGGAAGGCCAGTGTCACAGCCTCCCTGCAACCTGTGACACACAGCAAAGAGCACCTGAGAAAGTTCAGTCACAGACCAGGGCTGCCTTTACATTTCACAATTAATAAACCTGAAGGGGAGAACAAAAACCTTGTTCAGGTTCACCGTCTCCAAAGAGCTGCTTGTAAGCTTATGCCACAG
Organism: Pomatostomus ruficeps; assembly: GCA_013400735.1. Taxonomy (NCBI): domain Eukaryota; kingdom Metazoa; phylum Chordata; class Aves; order Passeriformes; family Timaliidae; genus Pomatostomus; species Pomatostomus ruficeps. The sequence goes on from VYZT01013906.1 coordinate 136,810, forward strand.
CTGCATTCCCCAAAAGCTTAGAATGTTAGTCCAATTTCCAGCCCCAATGTATTTGGAAACTACTTGCAGGAAATTATCTACATTTTTATTTATACTGTGCTTTAACTTTTATAAATTTTTCCCTCCCTCATACTTCCTTGTGAAATCACTCTTATTAATAGTTACCAAATTCCTTGCTGTATTTTGCTATGATGAATGAGCTCAAGTCCTTTTCTGCCATTTCCTAGACAGGATCTCTGCTCCCTTGGTCACCCCACTCACTCTCATTTGCATCACTGTTCTCATTTCTCTACAAGAACACAGGTGGCCATATGCTCAAAATGAGGTCTTAACAAGGCTTATTAAAATAACATTGATGCTTCCCTGTCTCTACTGCAAATAATAGACATACTGCACCTAAAATCATCATTCACAGCTGAATCATCACATTCACAGTTTACTGTCAACTTCCCAGCAGACAAAGAACTCATTTCTCTTTATTTTTATCCAACACAACTAACTGAGAAGTTTCCAACTCATCCCTCATAACTTTGCTCTATTCCTTTGCACTTCTACTGCTCAGTAATAATCTTACTCCATTTTCCAGCACCTTTGGAAGAAGGGGCTGGAAGCCTTTTTGGGCTCAACAATACCACCCACCTTCTTATCAAGCACAAAGTCCATAAATGTACACCTACATCATCCCGCAAAGTCCCTAATAAATAGATCAAAATAGGACTGAACAACACATTGAACTTGAAAAAAGTAACATAGTAAATATTTGATCACAAAGAACCTGGAAGCAGAAAAAACATTTGTTATAAAGACCTGCAGCATTGACAAAAATGCGTCATTTTCCTGAAGCTTCAATATTTGGCAGATTCATCCAACAAAAAACAACCTTCCCTGATTATTTTGAAAGAGAGATAAAAACTACTTTAACAATTTCTATCAATGAAATCAAGGTTTGCTGACTTAATCTTTTATTACTTGGAATTTAAGGTTAAAAATCCTCACGATCTTTCTATGTTCCCAAAGGGATACTTTCCACTTTTTTTTGGTGACAACTATTACTATTAAAGGATTATTCTTTCCTACATACAGCAGTTTCTTCTTTTGCCTGTACAACATTATTTGCTTCAGTCTAAAATGTTATTTAATACACAAACATATGGTGCATATTAATGAGCCTATCAAGACACCAGGTTATTTTTCCACCAACTATAATGGAACACATCTAGCAGTATACTTGTGCTAGTGATGAATTAAGATAGCAGTAAGTGTTAGCAACTGTACCAAATTTCTTGTTTCAGCAATGGCCCAGTAATTCTTACACATCATAAGCGCACAGCATTTCGTAAGGAAGAAAATTCCATTTCAGAGGTCATTCCGCTGCAGAGCCTGTAACCTTTAGTTGCACAAATAGTCTGAAATCCACAGGATTCTTAGACAGTGATGGCTGCAGAAGGAGGCCTTGGGGACTCTGCATTTCACACAGCGGAGAGTTACGCATTCTTTCCCAAATAGGGGTGAAAGTGCTAAAAAATAAAAGCCTGCGCTTCCAACAGCAGCCACAGGCACTCTCCTGTGCTTCTCCAGCGAACATTTTCTCAGCCCTTTGGAGAAAAACTGCTCCACCCTCACTGCCCATGTGAGCAATGACCTCTGCGAACAGTGGCAACCCTCAAGCCATTCTGCATGAGCTACCTGCCCACTTGGGAACGGACTGAAAACATGGGCTTTTTCGGTATTAATTCCCTGAGTGACTGCTTACTAGAAGACTGATTTTCACCTTCATGCTGTTTAGTTAAAACTTCAATCAGTATCCTTGAGGATAAATGCTTCCTCACATTTTGTTAAATATAGGCAGTTATCGTTACTTAAAGCACGAATATGGAAAAGGATGATGAAAAAACTTGCTTTCACTTGAAAAAAATGAGGGATCAGGGGAAAAAAATTAAGTTTCACAACATCACAATCTTTCCCACACTAAGTAGAATGTAAGTGCTACAGCAGTAGAAAACAAATCAAAAAAAATAAAGTTCCTACTTGAACACAGGAGTTTAAGTATGAAAATAATTCCACGCATGTAGGAATACTTAGAAGTTTTCTGAAATATACTGATGATGTGTGTATGACAAGTCATCACTCAACCACCAAATTCTGCTCAAACTTATCCCACAAATATCCTTCTGGGACAGCTTGCTTCATAACCTTTCAAAGGCTTTTAACATCAGTTATTACCCTCTTCCTTTCCTTTGCCGCAAAGTGAGTGCTGTTCAAAGTCTGCTCACCACCATCTGAAAATATCTCCTTGCTTTTCGGTTACAAATCTACTTGTCAACAGCACATTATTCGTCTTCTTAATTTTCTACGTTGCAATTACCAAAGAGTGCTGTAAGAAATGTTCATCACTGATGTATTCAAAGTAATCTAAACCCACTTCAATGTATGTTCTCAGAAGGTGTATTATTTTGCTCTAAGACATGGTTAAGGTTACCATACTACATAGATTCATCTTGGCTTTCTATACCTGCATGTGAATTTTTTTTGTTCATATTAAACCAAAATATCATCACTAATATTCAGTTTTTAGTAAATTGAAAAACAATCCTTCAAAGACACTGCCAAATTTTCAAATTCTTTTTGCTCTGCAGTAGGTTCTAAGACAAACATTTTCTTTTTCACTAATGCAAAAATTAATTATCAACTCAGAAGTTCTACACTTAGAAAAAAAAAACCTTGGAGAAGTAACATTTAATGAAGAATATTAACCACTAAAATTACGATTTTGCTATGGGCTTTTACAATTACGCATGCCAGAAAAACTAATTCTATCCACAAACTCACTTAGGTTGCAAATTAATCTTGCATGTGCTCTATGATCTTGTTGCTCTCAAACTGTTCATGTGTTTAGCCACGTGATGACAAAACCAGAACTGAAATCCAAATCTCACAATAGATTGGGTTTTTTTAGTCTGCATCTTCACTTTAATTCCGCAAAGCATCAAAAATAGAAGGTATGCTGAGTTGCAGAACAACAGCAAAGCCTAGCCCATTAATTCCCAAGTTTCTCTTGTGAGGGACAGCAACGGCCTTCACTGCTTAGGAAAGGAGCAGCTTGCTTCTGCAAATTGAGTTCAAAAATTTAACCCAGGATTTGTACATCCCGAACACCCAACTCACAAGCACAGAATGAGCCTCTTGCTGCCACCTCCTGCGCCCCGGTACTGCCCTTCATTGTGTATTTCAGGAGCAGAGGAGCTCTGGAGAGCATCTGGAGGTACAGGATGGAAAAACCCATCCCAACATGGCAAATGACCTGCCCCTGAACGCTCCTTCTCAATACATGTTTGATTGAAACTGGTACCGTCCTTTGCTATGGAAAAAAAGCCAAAAATTTACAACGAATTGTAGTCAGCAAGAGATAAAAACAAAAGCCAACAGTATTTCCACTTTTAATCGCCTCTGTGATCCATGAAAATGAATGTATCTTGAATATATCAGAGGAATTTTTACAGCTCCTTTAGAGATGTGTCAAGCTCTCAGCTGACGATCTCTGAACCTAAGCTTTGCTAAAATACCCTCTTGCAGCTTGGGTTTGCTTTCTCACATTGCTAGTGTGTGTTCAAAACAGATGAAATACAACAAGTTCAGAATTAGCAAAGAACAAGGATAAAATGATACCATGCAGTTAACAACTCATTTTCTTGTTAACAGTGATTCAGGCCCCAGGATTTCGGCAGGAAAAGAGCACAAAGAAAAGAAGGAAAAAAACCAAACTTGCCTTCTATCTGATTTTCTTTTGGGGGTATATTGGGGAACAAATGAGGCTAATTTTCTGATTTATTGATCCATCCTTTCATGAAACTCCATAATAATTTATCTCCAAGGAATAATAATGAAAATTACACTGAAATGTAACAGAACCACATGGCTAATGGAAGCTTGAATAGATTACCAGAATAAGTAATTTAAGGGATGTTTACCAACTAGTACATATTGGCTAAATAGTTTATTTCAACTAATCAATGTGTGATGTCAATGACTACTTAGAGGGATGATTTGAATATAATTCCAAAACAACTCTTTTTAAATACTTATAATCTTAGAGTCAGCTGCTAAGTATATAGCAGTAACTGAAATATACTAGCAGCTGAAATAGAAACACGGTCATTTTAGTACTTGAAATGGCATCCAAGGAAAATGTGCTGTATGGAAAATTAATGCTTGTCAGCTTGTTTTTAAGCAAAATTAGTGAGAACAAGCTTGCTTGCATTAACATATTTAAAGCATTTATTGGCCAGGACTGGTGAATGTATTTTGTAAGCTTTATCAAGAATTAATTTACTTTTTTAAATACATATCCTAGGTTACTGCTAACATTCTTTTCACAAAATTTTGGAATATAGTATTCTTACTGATGAATGCAGCAGCTGGAAAACAAGATAACTGCAAGGTATTAATAGGTTTTCTCTCTTGATTTTGGTTAAGACCTTTCATCGTCATTCTTCCTTCCATGGGTAATATCTAGGTACCTCACAGGGATGCTAGAAGGCATTTACAAATAATTACAGGACTTCACATTTGCTGTGCAGTAATGAGACATGCTTATTTTCTTAAACCCTCACTCCTGCAACCCTGACCTTTCCATTTTCAACATAATAAGCACTTCATGCTCAGTTCACTTGCTGGCATGTGGTCACTTAATTCTTGCATCCTTCCCAGTCCACAAAACACCAGAGTGTTTAGTCCCCCACTCAGCTCTAAACAAACCCTGAGAGAGCTTGCAAATTATAGTCAAGTCCCTTTCCTAGCACAGTTGAAGCAATGAAGCAGAGGAGGAGTAACAAGGCAAAAAAACCAGCATAACCAAAGCAGAGAATTAAAAAGACCTGACAAACTGGGTGTACAGGTAAACAAAGAAAGCAGAATAGATGCTAGGATGATCCTTTGTCAGTTCCCAGGAAAGAGCTATGCTCCTGACTTCTCAGTTTTCCCACCCTGGCCTGCCACTGCACAGGTTTTTTTGGGAGATTACACCATTTAAGAGGGAAATTCCTTACCAAGAGATACCAACTTGTTTTGGGTTTTTTTAACAGTATTACCACCCAGGGAGGTATTTAAGTATATATTCAATAAATACTGCAACAATTTTTATTTGTGGGGAGGGATCTGTGCTGAAGTAACTAATGCTTACCGAACAGTTTGGAACATTCTGAAGTACTCAGAGCTACAAGGAATAATTAGCATAAATCACTCCCATCTATTGTCAGATGTTACTGCTGACCAATTTTTTTCCATCATATACGTATGAATTTGACCAGTGCTGTCAGGATTTTAGACTTGAGGCTGATAACTAAATCTCAGCTTACAGGAAGGTTGGTGAAAGAATAATCCCAGATTTATCCTTTATGATTGATTTGACTTAAATTAAAGTGCAGAGAAACCTGAGTAAATCTGCAATTAAGGTTTTCAATTTCAAAAAGCAAATCTCAAAACTAAGGAATTCATTAGTGAGATGAACAGGAATGAGCAATTGGAGGATGTGAGCACAGGGGAGGTCTGGAACATGTTTAAACTACAATATGAGTATCTGCAGAACTTGGAACCCAAGGAAGTGACAAGAGAATTCGTAAGAAGGTTTCCAGACACAGTGAGATGAATTACCTAATAAAGAAGGAAAGGTAGAATAAGCAGAGAGCTTAGGCGACAGGAACAAAGTTCAGCAGAGGAAACTACAGTCTCGGATCAAGAAACACCAGCATAAAATGAAATGTGCCAGAAGCCAAGGCAAGTTGGAGAGGCCAAAGATACCACAACTCAACAGAAGCAGAACACAAATTAGGACTAATCTGGATTCATACCAAGGACTCTGGAAGACCTGTCATGATGAAATGCAGCCCCAATTGCTAGAATTAAAAACCAAACTGTTGAATCGGGTTTGGTACTGTCTCCCAGGGAGACAAGAAAACGTACTGACTACACCAAAAACAAAAACAACAACAAACAAACAAACAAACAAAAAAAAAACCAGAGAAAAACATAATTTGGCCAATTAACACAACTGCTGGTCTAGCTTCCAGAGTTTCTAAGCTTAAGGAAGAAGGCAATACATGGATAAGTACGATATGGACTCAGTATAGAACATAGAACAGACTACACTGCCAGGTCTTGTATACACAAGTCACAAGGAAAGCACAGCATGAGCATGCAGCATGTGAAATAACACACCAGCACAATAACGTGATTTCAAACAACTCTTATTAGGTGCTATTGTTCTCATTGCAGCGTTCACATCACTGACTTGGGCTCGACTCTGGTGCCCTGCATAACACTCTTACTTGGCTCTGTGCTGTCCCTGGGCCTGCAAATCACCAGGCCACCTCTGCGGGCTCCCTGCCACCAGCCAGGCTTAACCCTCTCCAGGGAGACAGAGCTGGTTTGTGTGGGGTTGTGTGTGTGTACGTGAGCAACAGGTGGGAGCAAGAGGAGCAAACAGGATCAGAGAGAACAGGTGGAGGAGTAAGGCAAACGTTGTGCTAGCTGTGGGGAGCAACGTGAGGAACAGTAGGTTGGTGGGAGACCCTTGCTTCCCACACCACCCACATCACCCTGTAACACTCATCCAAAATATTTAATACTTGGTGATACCACGATGCTGTCTTTCAGTACAGCAAAAGATTCAGTAGTACCACATATCTCTACAATATAGGTTTAAGCAGAGTATTTTTGGTAAAGGTAACAAAGTGTTAATGTCCCTGAGCAATGCACAGGTAAAATTTATGCCAAAACAGCAGGTGCAAACATTCAAGCAAATCTTGCCTCCAAGTGACTACAGGAGACTACCAGGATGCCAAGAAAGACAAGAGAACTACTCTCAAGAATGTAACGAGAAATCACAGCAGCTTAGAAAATAAAGACAGAATGAACCTGACAAAAACATGCATGGGAATATTAGATGTGAATCCAACTATCTTTTAAAGTTAATCCCACACCACTCTGAACCCACAGAAAACTAGCATGAGAAACAGATGCATATTGCAATGTAGGCACAGTTGCTTAATGACAGTGAGTAAAACCACGGTAAAGCACAAAACCAGACAGACTTGACAGTCCTATGTTTCCTGCCTTTTGTTAGTTTGCCACGGAGTAAAACCCCAGCCACCTGATGAAGGCAAAAGGTAAAGTGGGACCACTAGTGCCAGGTGTGAAGCTGTGGGATCTCACATGAAGTTGGGGATGGAATAATAGTTATGTGAATATTTTTTTACTTATTTTAAATACAGACTTCATCAACTTTGATTTTTATTCCTCACAAGTCTGTGACCCCAGCTTTTCCACCACAGAGTCTAAGGCCAGTTCATTATACCCAATATGGTATTTGTGTTTCCCAGTACCACAGCTCAGAACTCCCCTAGGTATTTAATCACAGCTGTATATACTCATTTCATGCTACATTCTCATTCTCAGACCGGGGAATGCCAGCATTCAAGAGGTGGAAAGCCCCTTGTCTAATGTAACTTACTTGAGGTTAAGCTAGATTCCTAAAATAACCCATCATTCTGAGACCTTTCTTCTTCCCTAGAAAAAACAGAAATTAAATACACAAATGTAACCACTAACATTGTGAAAAAGAGGGTTATTGCCAGTAACTTGTTATTCAATACCAGGACCTGAAATGGATTGGAATCATTAAAAAAAAAAGCATAAAAGTAGATGTATAAAAAGATCTCCCCTTGTAAACTAGAGGCCAGCTACATCTTGAGAACTTTATTCTCCTACAAAATAAATAAATAAATAATTTTTAACGGAATAAAAATTGAAGCAGTATACAATCAGACCATAGCTTCCAAACTTTGGCTGAAAACATTAAAGAACATTCTGTCAGGTATCATTAGATTTTGATTATTTTAAATCCAGCATTCGCTTCAGCTTTAGCACAACAGCCACCCCTAGCAAGAGTCCAGCAGCACTCCCCGTCCTGCCACACAGCAGCCTCTGGCTCGGCTCGTTCCCTGGTCCGAGCTGGAAGCGCTCTGGAGGGAAGCACGCTCAGCCGTAATGGAGAACAAATGTCTCCCATTAATTATTCGACTAAGCCGAAAGTATCAAAGAAGAGCTGTAAAGTCCATCCAACTAAATTCTCCTTTTCCAGAAACACACAAGCTGTAAGAAGAGGCTGTTCTGACAAGCACTCGGACAAACCAGAGAGAAGAGAAATGTATTTCATACTCAGACGTACAAATGCTGAACCACGGTCACCCTGCCTCTTCATATTGTAAGAAAACCGCGCTGAAATAATATCACGAACTTAAAAAGGCAATAAAATTGGCAAACAGAGACTGTAAAATCCCAGACCCCAGCCAGCCACACGATGGCACGGCACCGCCGCCTCCAGGTGCCCGGCATGCGAGGAGCGGCGCCGGGCTGGGCGGGCGCCCACCCGCTCCCCTCAGAGCTCCCTCCTCTCCCGGCTCTGCCTCACCGCGGCGGGGGCAGGACGCGGATAACCACCCCACTGCCTGGAAGCGACTGCCGCCGATGCCGCCCTCGGGGCCCCCCGGCCGCGGGCAGCCCGGCGGTCTCCGCACACACGGGCTGACAGGACGGCACCGCCCGCCGGCCCCGCCGCCGGCCCC
>VYZT01013906.1:146045-178547 GCA_013400735.1 Pomatostomus ruficeps
AAATTGGGAGGAGTGGCCGACACCTCGGTGACTTGTGCGGTCTTTAAGGGAGACCTCGATAGGTTGGGGAGTTGGGCAGAGAAGAACCATCTGAAATTCAACAGCGGCAAATGCAGGGTCCTGCAGCTGGGGAGGAATAATCCCACACACCTAATGGAAAGCAGCTCTGCAGAGGAGGACCTGGGGGTCCTAGGGAACAGCAAGCTGTCTGTCCATGAGCCAGCAGTGTATCCTGGGGGCCAAGAACGCCAAGGGAATCCTGGGATGCACCAGGACCAGCACTGCCAGCAGGTCGAGGGAGGTGATGCTCCCTCTCTGCTCAGCCCTGGTGGGGCCACATCTGGAGGGCTGTGTCCAGTTCTGGGCTCCTCAGTACAAGAGAGACATGGAGCTTCTGGAGCAGGTTCAGAAGAGAGCTACAAAGCTGGGCAAGGGTCTGGGGAATCTTTCTTACAACAAAAGGCTGACGCAGCTGGGCCTGTTCAGCCTCAAGAAGAGGCAACCAAGAGGGGAGCTCATTAATGTGTAGAAAATATCTAAAGGGTGGGTGTGAAGAGGATGGAGCCAGGCTCTTCTTGGTGGTGCCAACCACTAGGACAAGAGGCAATGGGCAGAAGCTGATGCACAGAAAGTTCCACCTGAATGTGAGGAAGAACTTCTTTACCATGTGAGTGACCACACACTGGAACAGATTGCTCAGAGAGGTTGTCGAGTCTCCCTCACTGGAGATATTCAGAAACTGCCTGGATGCAATCCTGTGCCATGTGCTCTAGGATGACCCTGCTTGGGCAGGGAGGTTGGACCAGATGACCCACTGTGGTCACTTCCAACCTGACCCATTCCGTGCTTGTACTGCAGCTGTGCTCCATTCCTTTCTGTCCCCAGCTGGCATGGTGGGTTCTGCCGTGGTGCTTTCAGCCCCACACTGTTGAGCCAGTCCTGGGGTCGCTACAGTGGAACAGGCCTCCTTATACCCACAGCCTTGAACATCTCCTTTCAACGCCTGTTCTCTCAGGTGGTGGCAAGCCCTCCCAGCTCCAGGTCAACTGAGTTCACCTCCCTCAGCCTCTCCTTATAGGACACATACTCCATCCCTGGCCTTGTTGGCCCTCCACTAAGCGTGTCCCAGCTTGTCAACAACTTTCTTGGCACTGGCTTCTGAGAAGGGAATGACATACCTGAACACAGTCTACAAGAGCCCTAGCGAGTGCCAAATAGCTGTGGATCGTCACTATTTCCAAGCTGCTGGCATGCTGTTGTTATCTTTGTTGGCTGTGGTCATACTGCCTTACTAGCATGCCCACAGCCTTTGCAACAGAGCTGCTACCCAGACAGGCAAGATCTAGATCTCTGCAAGGTGCCCTCCCTTCCCAGAGGCTGAATGTTTGTCCTTGTTAAATTTCAAGAAGTTCATGCTGGCTTGTTCTTGAGCCTGCCCAGGTCATTTTGGACAGCAGCCCAGCCCTGAAGCTGCTTGGTGGCACCTCAGTATGCAGCCATGTGCAAATATGGCAGCAGTGGATCCTGTCATCTTCTCCAGGTCCTTGAAAAACATGTTAAAGTACAAGAGAATTCCACTTGCTTCTGCCCTCCAGGCAAAGTGCAACCCATTAAACTGCAACTGTCTGACCCTAGATATGCAATGAGCTTTTTACCCACCTAGCTGTCCATCCACCCAGACTACAGAATCTTAAGCACATACAAAAACAGCACAGGAGCCAGTGCCTGGCACCTTACTAAAGTTGCTATGGCATCAGCTACCATCCCCATGCCTGCAAATGCCTACATTCTATCAAAGATGGCAAACATTTGGTAAGGCATGATGGCACCCTTTCTAGGCACATGACGTACACAAATTCAAGTCTGTTCCAAGGGGACTGATTTCCTCATGGTTCCCCAAATTGTCCCTCTGGCCTTTTCTGGAAATGGGTTTTGGTTAAGTGTGGGCCCTGCTCACCCCACTCTCCCCCCTCTCACTCACACATGCATCACAAAGTACAGAGAGCAGCTGCTCTCAAGGCATCAGTCAGCTCTTCCCAGCACCCTCAGATGCAGCCCAGAACCCCAGCCCAGCCAGACTTGTACAGGTCAAGTTCTTAGAAGAATCCCTCTCTTGATCCTCATCCACTGCTGGTAGCTCTTCGCTTGCTCCAATCTTGCCTTCAAGTGCACAGTTCAGGTCACTGAGGCAAAGGCAGCTCTGAGGATATCAGCCCTACCTGTGCTCACATTCAACAGGCCCACGTGTTCCTCGTCCAGCCCCTTACTGTTTGCATAGCTTTCAGAGAGCAACATGAGATTCCAGAAGCCCTTGTGTATGTCTACACTATCCCTACAGGCTTTGATATTTCTGTAACTCCTTCACTATAACCTGTTCATGCTTCCACCATGATATTTTTGCCATGAAGTTCAGCCAGGTGTTCCCTGCTTTGTGTAGCCAGTATCCCAATTCATCAACGTGGTTTCCTACATGGATGTGTCACTCTTGCATCAGGAAAAGGTTCCCTTAAAAATCTGCCTGCTTTCCTAGGCTCCCTTCACTTTTCAAAGCTGCCTCCCTTTTACCAGTCCTCAAATAAGACAAAGTTTGTTCTCTAAAGACCAGAGACTTGCTGTCCTCACTCCCTTCAGGATCTTGAGCTCCACTGTATGATCATAACTATAGCCAGAGTTGCCATTCTCACATTCCTAGATAATTTTTCATTGTCAGTGGACATCCATTAGTGCGACACCCCTGGTTGGCCCGTTCAAGATATCTACCAAGAAAGCTTCCTAAAATGTGCTGGATTGCTTCCATCCCACCATGTTATTCATCCAGCTGGCAGGAAGCTTAACTCCTCTCCAAGAATCAGGATCTGTGACCCATAGATGTCACCAAGTTGCTATTTTAATCAACTTTCATCAAGAGTAGCTGGTCTGTAATCCACCACTGTCACCCTCAGTAGTCACTCCTTTGATCTTAGCATTCTCAGCCAGTCTCATTGTCAGTCCAAGAGCTCCATACACTCCAGCTGCTCTTTTTACAGAGGGGGCAACCCTCCACCCTCGTCTTCCCTGCCTCTCCAGAAAAACATGTATCCATCCCATATGTAATGCTTATGAACCAAATCTGGAACTTTGTGCGCCACCTTCATTGTACTTCCCCTTATTAGGCCAGAAACCTGTTCAGCATCTCCTAAAACACCCTTGATTAGTACAGAAGCTGCTTGAAGTCCTTGTGCCCAGCAAGCACAAATACATTTGCTACACCTGGTCCACTTCAGAATCTCTCTCCCTACTGTGTAGGTGCATAAACAAAATTAAATTATGTAAAAAGCAAGCTCTACATTGGCACATTAATTCCTTCCTAAGAGCAGAATATTTCTCTATTAAATGCTGGTATTGTGATGATGACATCTATCCTGCACAGTACTCCCTGCACTTTTCCCTCAAGTGCCATCAGGGATCACAAAAATTTCTTCAGTGGCCTCAAGTCCTCTTAAAGCACAACTATCATCATTAGCAAGCAGTCAGTGGGCAAAAGTGTAACATCAACACATTGGAAATGAGGAAATCAAGTTACTTTACCAGCACCGAACTATGAAACAAGCACTAGCAATGCATTTTGTCTGGGAACTTTACTCATCTCCTTTTCCCATTTCCTTCTGTGTGTTTTGGTTTTATCCTCCCCATTTCTTTTAATTATACACACAGGTTTTCCTCTTTCCTTGTCCTCCATCATTTTTCCTCCACTCATTAGTTTCTCTGGCTTTCCAACCATGTGAGAAAGCAGCATGCAGTCACATCAGGGTGCCATGTAATTGAGCTGTTTTTCTAATGCTACTGTTAAAGCATATGGGGAAGGATGCTAAGCGTGTAGGGAGAAGTGAAAGTGCAGCTCTCCCTGTATTGTAAACACATCAGATCAGAGATGGCTCCAGAAGGAACATCCTAAGCACCACACCTTGCCAACACCATAGAAATTGCAGATCTACACCTTAGGGGTTGAATTGAAAGGATGTCCAACAACATTGAAGACTTTTGCTGGTGCAGAATCTTCTTGGATTCATAAAGGAACACCAGAAAAACAACATTCCTGGGTGTCTGTAGATTGTTATGAAGTAGCAGTCCTGTACAGATGAAAAGTATTTCAAGTTAGTATTTACAACAGGTCACAAAGCACAAACCCAGGCACTACAAACCATTTTTCCACTGCCCACTTCACAGTCATGTATCAGATATGACCACAAACTTACAGCAATCACATACGAGGTGTTTTGATGCACCATTTCAACCTGGAATTCCTCTACTCCAGCATTACATACACCACCCATTATGACATTCCTGCACATTTCACAGGAGAGAAAAACTGGAATTGCAAGTTGGTTCCATAGGAGTTCTGATGCTAAGATGTCTTCCTCTGACTACAAAAGTATGGTAGAGAAGCAGCAGATTGATTACTAGAATAGGATACCTCTATTATTACCTATTTAGGTGTGCCAATATTGAAATTATGTAATTGAAGTAAGTTGAAACATAGCATAAAATCTAAATTGATGCTGGAAGTCTAAATTAGTCTTTTTAGATTACCACTATAAGAATTTCAGAATTCAATTCTGGCTTGCTAGTGTTCATATATTTTTTTAAAGTGTGCACTTTTGACATATTTTGAGGTTATTTGCCTCTTTACCAAAATGTCTCTTAAAGATTTGATATGATCTAGAACTTAGTCTGTAATAGGTATTTCATGTGATTCTCCAAGAACAGGCAACATTCTTTCCATGAGGAATCTGATCAAATTGAAAAAATCCTAAACAAGCATCCTAGACATTTCAGAGTTGTGGTGAATACACACACACACACACGCGCACACACATCTCCCTGCAGAAAAATAAACTACTGCAAAACAGTAGTGACTTGGTAATTAAGTATAAAATACTACCCTAACAACCATTTAACTATAAACAACTGAAGGACCTTATTGCTTTAATCTACAGTAAGATGTTGCCCCTAGACACTCCATTAGGGAATATTAGTGTACCCTGGGAGTTAAAACGAGATTTAATACATTTTATTTCTGTGTCTAGTCAGTGTAATCTCTCTTGTAAATCCACACATTTAGCAGTGCAGGGCTCTACAACCCCTGTACCATAAGCAGAAGAGATCACATTTTCTATTTGCAGTTTGTAGTCCTGGGTGCAGCTGAGTAAAGCAAGTTCAGTGTAGGTGTAAATTGCTAGTGGTAGGGTATTGAAGAATTCTTCTTGGCCAAATATCTGTGTTTATTTTGGGCTAGGCAGAGAAGATTACATCTCGTGAAAAGCAGCATGAAATCATATGCACAGCCTTTCTGTCTTGTGCAAGGTGTTTCTAGTTATGACACTAGGTAACCCCTCACTTTGCTATTCCAAGTACTGCTTGAACAACTAATTGGGAAAGATCCACACAGGTGTAAGTCATGCTTTTTTTTGCATGACACTCAGTGCAATGACAGTTGCTGTAGACTCCACCATTCAAGGTAACCACATCCCATTTTTCTAGTTTTCACACTTGTGTGAAAAAGACTTAAAGCTCATTTAGAATAAAATTAGTTTCCTCTGGCAAAAAGAAACAGACACCTGCAACATCACATTGAACAGGATTCAGCAAAACTTAAGTTACTTCTGTTAATCAGAAACAGATACAAAAATATCAGTAAAGAAAAGTAGTTCTCTGCAAAAACATGTTTAGGATCTATTGAATTCTTTTATTAACAAGACAAAATATAAAAGAAAATGCTAGATCAGCAAAACTAGGCTCCATTTGAGGTAGATAAGTCTTTTAACTTATTTTCCTCATTCATTGTTACTGTTTACTATTTATTGGTACTTTTAGCTTATTTTTCTCATTCATTGTTACTGATCACCAGTGCAAACTGCTATGAAACATATTAATTAATCAAGGATCAGACGTTTTTTCTTATTTTCTGAGAAACCACATTTTTGACTTCTAGTTTGTTTTTTGGTCCTGTAATAGAAAGTACTTCTGTCTTACCAATGTTAAATATATCACTCCCTTGTACTCATTTCCACGTCCTCCTCAGTTGGTACGGATGGGTTTGATTGGTAGGGAAAACCATTCCTTAAGTTTTGCACAATCCCTTAGTGCCAAGCAATGTGCCAAGCACCTGGTGGCTCCAGGAAAGGATCTGTAACTGTCTGACCCGTGTCTGGTTCCAATTTGTTTCTCCAAGACTCTCGCACTTGCAAGATCTTGAACGTCTTGTAGCTTTCAATGTTTGAGTCTTCAACAGACACTGAGGTGATGATACGCTTGAATGGAAATTTAAAATTCGGTTTTTGATGAACTCTTTTCTTACGGCAAAGAAATAATGTCATTGGGTGTTACTCAGAATTAAGCCATAGCTTCTCAGAAATACCAGGAAAACTGTTTCCCAATCTGAAGAAGTCAGACAGACTAGAAAGCTCTGGAGAAGTCAAATCTCTACTGCTGCTGAAGAGAGAATCAGACCAGTCCCCAGCTGCTAATGGTGATGGTGGTGTAACCCTTTCTGTGCCAGCAGCAGCGCTCTGAAGCAGCAGCTACTTTTGCCTTTCCAGGGTTCCAGAGCAGGGAGGCAGCCCATGCCTCAGACTGGCTCACAATTTTAGCCCAATTAGTTACTGAAAATAGCTCACATTTTATCTCCTTAGAAGACTAATTGAACATAAGGCCTATCACTGCAGCATTTTAATGGCACGGGGGATTTTTTTTAATTTATTTATTTTTATTAAAGTGCTTCTATTGTTCCTTTGGAAGCAACTACTAGGGAGCTGCAAAGGCTAGATTTAATTAATAATCAGTTTTCTGCTTGGAAGGTCTTTCTGAAAGCTGCTTTCTATAGTCTTGAAACCTAAAATGCATTTATGGACATAAATTTCTGAGGACTACACATAGTTATATAACATTATGTGGATGTAATTTTTCACATGATCATTTCTGACAGGATACACCTCTGTCAGAGCAAGAGGAAAATTGTGGCTACATTTAAGAATTCCTGACAATTTATTTAATTAATTTGTATTTATTTTGCCTTTCTTGAATGTTTCAGTACATATCTGACACACAACACAGATTTCACGTTCTCATCTCATTAATAATTTTGGTTAAATCCGAGCTGTAGAAGAACCTTCAGAAACAGGAGAGATATGCCCCCAAATGTCTGTACATAGAAGACCATTGTCCAGAGAGAGAGACTTATTACTCTATCAAGTTGGCACTAAAGCTGCTCCTGCTCTATGTGATGAGAACAGTGGCCAAAGTTTCCTTGTCAAAAGGGCCACTCTAACAAGCATGCGAGAACCTATGGCCTGCTTCAGATTATGGAACACAAGCTATTTCTCTTGCATAGGTGCTCCAAAAACGTGCAAGTGAAAGCCTTCTATAAAAGGTCAGCTAGTTATAATCCAGTGCAGAAGGCTAAGACTTAATTAACAAGAAACACTAAACTACTGGAGGAGCTGGAGTATGTGCCTGTTCCTTTCTTTGGATATCCAAATTAAGCACTGCTTAGTACCATCAATAAGGAGCTAGATACATACTCATACATATTTGTTTCTGAATATTCCAGTAGTTTAACAGAGCACTATGAACAAATCAACACATTTTTCCCTTTCTCTGTTGCATTAAGCTAAATCACTTATACAGGAAAGTAATTCTTAGAATTTTCCAAGTTTTAAATGTCCATCTACCAGATACCTGGTGCCCAACTGTACTAATGAGGTCAGCTGAGATTCTCATTTGAGAGATTTCACTAATATGAAAAAGGACTAGACAACCAGGCACTTTAAATAATGCAAAAATCCATGCAATTTTTACTAAGTGTTAAATAGTCTATTACCTTTCTAGTAGATGGATAGGTAAGATCCACCCCAGAAAAACAGTATTTCATTAATTTCATAGAATCTCTGATTTGGAAGGAACCCACTAGGATCATCAACTCCTGGCCCTGCACAGGACAGGCCCAAGAGTCACACCATGTGCCCAAGGGTGTTGTCCAAAACCTTCTTGAACTCAGACAAGGCTTGGGGCTGAGATCACTTCTCTGGGTAGCCTGTTTCAGTGCCCAGCCACTCTCTGAGTGAAGAACTTTTTCCTAGTATCCAACGTAAATCTCCCCTGACTCAGCCTCATGCCATTCTCTCAGGTCCTGACAGAGAGATCAGTGCCTGCATCTCTGCTTCCCCTCCTGAGGAAGTTGTAGATGGGTATTTGCAGCAGCCCAGTCATTCCCATGGCACAAACAGTGACTACACCAGGCAAAAGACAAGAATGGGTCACTATCTTAAGGTTCTGGACACTTGATTCTAGCCTGATTGGTAATAACTTGTGGGAAGAGTTTGCTTCATGCCATCTGAATAAACTCTACATCCATACAGTCCTAGGAAAATCAGTACTTAATGCAACAATCTGAAAAATTAATTTAAAAGTAAGTTGTAATGAATTAATCCCTTTCACAAATTTAGGATCTCACAGAAGTTGCACGTGAACTGGGTAATTCTGAGTGCATTGTTGTATACACCAGAAGTATCACTGTGGCCTCAACAACCCTACCTCTAAGTTTTCTTTAAACTTCTCTGATGAAAAATTATTTAAACAGTGGTTCACCCTCCACAGTAAAATCTTTTCAGATGTCTTTGTGTAACTGGATCAGGTATAGCTAATGCGATAAAGTTTGACAGGAGAGAATATGAACAAGAACCACAATCTAACCCAGACTCCTAAGAAGCAGTATAAATAATGACTACCAAAGAGTTCTTTCTATTCTAGATCTAACCAGAAGTAACAGTGCAGGACAGGAAAAGCCTGCTCCGAAGAGATTCAGTTATCAAGAGAAAAGCATAAAAGAGTACTCATGGATTACTTTCAGATTTTGAAAACTGTAAAATCATACCAGTGTAGGCAGTTCCATTACGAAAGCAATTTCAGCATGCAGAACTTTATGACACCAGAGACAGAAAGCCAATGGTGATGAAAATAAGCTGCTTGAGCACATGATGACTTAAAGTGAGCAGCGTTCAAACAAGACAAATGTGGACTCTGTATTCATTAGCATTTAGACACAAAACAAATTCATCTGTGTGTTGCCCTGACTTTGCAGTGTTTCAGTGTTTTTCTTTCTGTAACATTTTTCTCTGACTTTCTGTAAACATGGCCATGGTTCTCTTGGTAACTATCTATGCTTTCCTAAACTGTATCTATGTTTATAATTCCAGTATAATGGGTGGAGAAATATGATTGACAAATACTTTGACCAGTGGATTAAAAGAGGTAGTGATTTCTACCTCCAATCCACGGTGATGTGTGAAAACATATAAATAAAAGTCAGAGGGTTCCGCCCTCTCTCTTTCTGCCCTCTCCTGCTGCTGTCTCTGTGTGGTTCCTTGTGTGGCTCTCCTTTAGGCCCTCGGCCTAGTAGGCCTGCCTGAGGATTTAAAGTAACATGCACTTGTATTAATAAACAAATACTTTAGTTGACTAACTTTCTGTAACTGCAGAGGTTGGTATTTTCTGTACTATTTTAGTTTTCTGGAATGGTAAGGTGAAAAAACATGCTGCAAGTCTTTAGAAATCTTACTCTGCCATGCAATGCACTTGGGGAACAGTGAAAAACAAAATCATTACATTTCATCCTTGACCTTTAAGTCTGTATATTTAAAGCATATCCTTGTTGTGATAGGTAACAAATACAGTAAGAAAACACTAGAGGCAGTTGAGACTATTCACAGCAACTCATTTTCCCCACGAGCTCCACCTTCTCTTTGTCACTAGGTATGAAGTGCAGCACAAAGGTTGAAAGAGCAGGTATAAGATTTCTAAAATGTAATATCACAAAAATCAAACTTGATTTCCTAACAGGTCAAAGAAATGGAAGTTTAACTCTCCATGTTACTTAATTCAGACTTTGCTGTTGTATGAGGAAAGACACAGATTCTGTCTCTTTCCCAAACAGCTTTGCCAGAGGCACTGAAAGATCATGTTGGCCAATCCCCTTAACTGCTCCTGTCCTTAACCTAAGATAGAATTCTGTTTCCAATTAGGTTTGAGACATCTGCTTTCCAAGTGAAAAGCATTCTTTCCAAAATAACTAACAGTACTATAATACAATTCTGTTTCATCCTTAGCTTGTACATATGTGAGGGAACAAACACAGAAACATGAATTGCATAGTTTCTGAAGCTGCACATTACAAGCCAAGCAGGCTGGTTTGAGATACTAATCATCTTCCAAAACACAGACCCCTGCCACTTGGATTGAGACCACTCTAGTAGCTTGTAACAGGATCTGTTGCCAAAACTCAAAGCTTCAGGACACAATCAGAGTAATCATTAGCTACATATGTCCCCTACATTTGTTACAAGAATCTTATTCAGGCAATATTCATCATGTACACTAGAACTTTCCTGACTTAACTTGTCCTGTGGCCTAAGGAGCTGCTTCTAATTCTGCGTAGAGGATATTTTTGGGTGCTTAGGCAGCATGTACACAGAAATTGAAACTACCATGTTCACAACAAACAGTGAATATTTCTGGAGACTTGTAGGTATAACTGCATAGTATTACTACTACTGCCTTCCTTTTAGGAAGTTCCATCACAGGATTGGGTTTTTCTACACGGAATTTAAGCTCTTTTCAGAACACTGAGTATGGCAGAAAATCTGTTAAAGAATCCTAATGGTCTAGGAAAGAAGTTCGCTTCATTGTTTGATTTTTTTTAATTTTTTTTTAAAGTAACAGGTTTGTTGCAATTTAATGGATTGTTATTTAGGTTAAAGCATTACTAAGTCTTAAAGGCAAGGATGAAAACATATTGGACTCATGCAGCAAACATAATTCCTTTTATGTATAACTGCATTTTTTGATGTTGTGGCAAAATACTCTAGTACAGCCTGCCTTGCTACTGTCTTCAATATATACCAAAAGGAAGAATAAAAGACAAGATCAAAACCTCAGGCATGAGCTACTAGAAGCTGAGCATGTTCTCAAGGATCTATTTTTTGCCTTTTTACTCTCCCATTTACAGACAGGTTTCCAATAATAACACACAATACTGAACTAGACGAACCTTGATCTGGACACATATAGTAGTTCTTAACTAAGACTATTTAAGAGTCACTATCAAATCTAGGAACTCAGCTAAATAATATTTTATTATTTTTTCACTTCTTTAGTGGTGTTTCTACAATAACAAGATAAGCAAATATAGAAGTGAACCCTAACTCTTTTTTTCTTAGTCTGTTCACTGTTGGCTTCATAATACCCTATCATAAAGTGTCATTTATATTGGGAAATGTCATCCAAGAAAGCAAACATTTCATAGAGCTCATTGTTCCCTAGAGGAAGCAGGCATAGCAACTGAAAATTAAGTTATCCACAATTTCTGCTAGATAACCGCTTCCCCTCCTCCAAACAACCTAGAGGGATGTGGTCCTAGGAAACACTGAAAACAGCAGGTAACACCAAGCACTGGTAGTAAGGTAAACCATATATCTGACTTCCCACCCGCTGGCAATTACTGTGTTCCATTTACAAGAACAGAGAGATCAAGAATGAGTATCCAGTTTAAAGAAGTGGTCCATGTTCTTTCTCATTTCAGCACCAGCTTTGTAAAAAAAGGGAACAAAGAAGGTGGACAAATGAGTATATTCAAAATATGCTGAGGGTATATAATACATCTACAGGCTTTTCTTTTTGTTGTTTTGTATTTGTCAAATTCTTGAGATTGTGGAATAAACTAGACTTACCTGAAAGCAGAAAGAAAGATCAAAACCTTTTCTGACTTATACTCCTTTGGAATATTGTCGAGTTCATTTAAGGATTTGATTTATAAGCACTGTACAATAAAGAGAGGAAGTGAAAAGAGTTACAAATAAGCTGATGGAATTTTTCAGCTATGGAATACATCAGTGGTTTAAACTTCCCTGACCTGCTTCCCTATAGAACACCCAGCTGTGTCCTGATGACACACTTGGAACCAGCGTTAAACCTGCTCACAAACCCGGCCTTTCTTCCAAACCCCCTACAACTCGTAACACAGCTTTTGGCAACATGCAAAGCCTTCTCATTGCATTTCTTACAGCTGTATTTTTAAACAAAAAAATTAATTGGCCCACAATAAGAATCGCTACATGCTGCAATGGACAGCTTTTATTGGAAAAAGGACAAACCGTAGTGTTCTGCAAGAGAAAGGGATTTTAAATGACAGTATCTGGCAGGTTTCTGTTAGCTTAATGCCCCACCTGCTGGCTGACGACTAAATGACAGGGTGACACTTCCCAAAGAAGTCACGCGCCCATTATTCTGCCACCAGTAGGTAGCTATATGCTGTCATGGCAACTGGTACCACTCTGCGTACAAGATGGACTGCACAGCTGGGTCCAGCACAGTGTGAAGATTAACAGGCAGAAATAGAACCGAGATGGTGATAAACCAGACGTAAGCCAGACTGATCACACCGGAGTATTACAAAGCGTAATGTGGAAAAGAAATACTACAAAAACAGTGAACTCCTCATGTATCTTTAGCTTGGAAGAATTCCTACACCTTCATCTGCACCCAGCTCAGTCACCATACTGATCTATATTATATTCAGGCATAGTTTCTCAAAAACAGATCAAAGAGTCTAGGACCAAAGACCAAAGTCAAGGCTTAAAATGTAAAAAATATTTCAGTCTCATTTATTTGAGAATGCTCTTTGAAAGAGCAGTTTTAAAGCTTATTTTAAGGAATGAGCACAGTCTACTGCTCACTCTTGAACCAAACCTCACTTGCCCAGAGGAGCTCTTGCTTGCAGTTAGTGCTGCCTGACTTTAAGGCCTGCTTATGAGTTTGAAAAAGCATGAATAAGAGCCCTTTCAGAACTGGATGTGCTTCGCCATGTTCATTCCCCACTAAGCTTAGGGAAATGGAGTCAGTAGACACCTGCTCAGCTATGCTGAGACAGGAAATGTTTCTGCAGTGGCCTGAATTTACACAGGAACATAGACGACGTTCTTTCCCTGAACACAGAAGAATTTGCTAAAGTGTCAATTCCAGGATTGTCTTTCATTTCAATCTACTGACTCACCAGCTCAAGGCTCCAGAACATCTTACAGGTATTTCTTTCTTCATGGAATCAACTTCCTAAAAGGCTGATTTTAAAAGCTGAGGAGATACAATCAAATTACATATAGCATGAGAAGTAAAAAAATCCCTTTTCAGGCTTCCTTCCACCCAGCAGCCACATTTAGTACTGCCTCGGTGTAAAAAGCAGGCTTTGGTGTGAGCTGTCACACAGCACTGCAGCTGCCCATCTTCTACTGCCCAGCACTGTGAGGTGCTGTGCGCCTTTCCGGGTTCGGAAACCACGGCAGAACAAAGCTCATCAGCCCAGACTTCACAACCTGCTAACAGCAACACATTAAAATACCATTTGGAAACTTCACCAGTATTGATAATTTTTATCTTACTTTGAAAGATCTACATTTAAAACCTGTCAACACAATTGCACTTCTAATTAATGAAACTATCACAGACCCCCTATAGAAAGTAAGTCATTTCAGAGTCTTTCTCCTAAGTCAGGGAATAACCAATGCAACAGTGAAATAAGCACAACTGACAATTTAGGTTTTATGAATACTGTACCATTCAAATAGAAAAACCACACGCTTATTTCACTGTCAAAAACACATGAAGTCCAGCATTTACAAGAAGTGTCTTACCAATAAAAGATCTGTGTGTGGGGTTAGTTTTCTTCACAATGGCTAGCATGAGGATGTTTTGGATTTGTGCTGAACAGTGTGCTGGTAATACAGAGATGTTATGCTGAGCAGTGCTTACACAGAGCAAAGGCCTTTCCTGCTTCTTGTACTGCCATGCTAGCGAAGAGACTGAGCATGCATGGAAAACTGGAAGGAGACACAGCTGGGACAGGTGATCCCAACTGACCAAAGGGATGTTCCAGACCATAGGACATCATGCTCAGTATATAAAGCAAGGTGAAGGAGAAGCAGGGGACATTTGGAGTGATGGCATTTGTCTTCCCAAGTTACTGCTACATGTGAGGGGCCCCCATCATCCTGGAAATCACTCAACACCTGCCTGTTCATGGGAAGCAGTGAATTATTTCCTTGTTCTGCTTTGCCTGTATGTGAGGCTTTTGCTTTTTCTATTACAAAGGTCTTTATCTCAACCCACAAGTTTCCTAGCTACCATTCTAATAATTATCTCCCTGATCCCACTGGAGAACAGCAAGCAGCTGTGTGGTACTTGGTTACTAGCTGGGGTTAAATCACGATCTATTGTCGCAACACTTTTCCTTAGATGAGATTCAGTAAAGAGGTTGCTTGATTATGTATAAAGATCTCTATTCTAGTGAAAGTAAAATCAGGAGTATTGAGCAAGCAACCTCAGTTAACATTCCTAACATTTAGTGCTGTATTGGTAATTTTTATCTGCACAAGTGAAACACCTAACAAAAAGGAAAATACCTACTTTGGGGGGTTCCCCCCAGTCCCCGATATTCAAGGCAAATCAATTCTGCATGATTGCTCAAAATAAATGCAGTAAACAGCATTAAGGGAAATCTTACTCACACTATAAGCTTTTTGTCTATATGCTGTAAGCACATACCTTGATCATTGATCAATGATGTTTTCAGTGCAATTGCTCTTTGACATTTCATAGCTACAGCCAGAGCCTGTTATGTAGGCCTGGATGTGAGAGCCCTCTGATGGCTGTAGTGAAAATGTCACCTGCAGCAGACTTGAAACCTACCTGAAAATCCTGGCAAGGTGATTCTCCCCCGGTAACTTAAGATGCTACCTTCAGATTCCCACCAGTTGTTCTTGGGGTCCTGAGCCCCTGACTTCAGTAAACTTCAGCAGAGCCTTTGACAGTCTCCCCCAGCATTCTCCTGGGCAAAGCAGCTGCTCGTGGCTTGGACAAGTGGATGCTTTGCTGGGTGAAATCTTCAAGATGACCAGACGCAGGGACCCGGCACGGCAAATGGGAGTTGCATCCAGGTGGCCACTAGAGGGCTCCCAAGGGCGCAGTATTAAGACCAGTCCTGTTCAGTGTCTTTATCAATGATTCGGACGAGTGGACGCTCCCTGGGTTGTGGAACACACGAATTTGGGCAGGAGTGCTGATCTGCGGGAGGGCAGGAAGGGGGAGGGTCTTGCAGAGGGATCTGGACAGGCTGGATTGATAAGCCAATTTTATGAGACTCAACAAGGCCAAGTGCCAGGTCCTGCACCTGAGTCACAACCACTGCACGAAACACTACAGGCTTGGGCAAGAGTGGTTGGAAAACTGCACTGGCAGAAAAGGACAGTCTGGGCAACCCATGGTGCCGGTCACCTCTACCCCAAGCTGCCACTGGGGTTCAGAGCCACAGGAGCCCACAGCTGCAGGGACCCTGCGCTGAACAAGACATCAATGGCCGAGCTGGGTGACAGCTGGAGATCAACTCTGTTAACCGTAAGGGCATCAGGTGGGACCGCAGGGAGCTGCGACCTCAGCAGCTGAGCCCCGTTAGCAACCACAGTCCCTTCTTAAGAGAATCCCAAGTCACTCACCCCATCTATTGCACTTCATTGAACTTCTTCACTTTGACATTCAGAGCACTGGGCAGAAATCACATCTACACCTGCCACAGGCCTTCATGATGCTTTGTTTTAATTAAACAGACTGCCCTGGTCTACACCAGTTCCAAGACAGCAGTTAGGCCCTTGGCAAGGCAGGGCTGCCTGAACATGAGCCCAGCGTTCCCAGGTGGCCAAAAGCACCCTGGCTTTTATCACAAAGTATGGCCAACCAGATCGAGGAAGCAATTGTCTCCCCTCTACTGGACTCTGGTAAGGCCACATCTTGAATACTGTGTTCTTTTGGACCCCTCACTAGATGAAAAACGAGGCACCACAGCATCTCCAGAGAAAGGCAACAAAGCTGGTGGGAGAGTCCAAAGCAAAAGTCTGATGAGGAGCAGTTGAGGGAGCTGGGGCTGTTTAGCCTCAAGGAGGCTTGGAATAGACCTTGTCACTCTCTACATCTACCTGAAAGGAGGTTGGGGATCAGCCTCTTCTCTCAAGTAACAAGTTAGAGGACAAGAAATGGTCTCAGATTTTGCCAAGGAAGGTTCAGCTTTGATACTCAGAGAAATTTCTTCACAAAAAAAGAGCTGTCAAGTGTTGGAACAGGCTGCCCAAAAAAGTGGTGGAGTCACCATTCCTAAAGGTATCGACAAGATGTGGCACTTAGGGAGATTTGTTATTGGACTCATCAGTGTTAGATTAACAGACTGAACGCAACAATCTCAAAGGTCCTTTCCAACCTAAATGATTCTGATTTAGTGTATGGCCTCTGACCAATTCAAATCCTATTCCCTGCTTCACTGTCCTGCCAACAGCCTCCTAATTGAAGTGTCTGTGCTCAGAACACGTTTCTATATGATTACTCCACCATATGTGTAGGATCCCCTTTACATGTTTTATAAAAGCCATCATCTATCTTCTTGTGACATACACAAGCCATTAATCCAATTTTAATAATTTAACTGCTTCCTTACACTCAGGAATAATAAACTCAGCTTCTGCTAAGAATTGGATGGTTGCACAACGCAGCTGCACATGACCCTATTAACTGCGTTGGAGGAAAACACTGCATTGTTCCCCTCCTTTCCCCCAAGAGAGGCAATTCTGCCACTCTGGTGAAATCCCACCTGGAATACTGAGCACAGGAAAGACATGGACCTGTTGGAGCAGGTCCAGAGAAGGGCCATAAAGGTGATCACAGGGCTGGAGCACCTCTCCTATGAAAAAGGCAGAGAGCGCTAGGATTATTCACCCCGGAGAGGAGAAGGCTCCAGGGAGACATTACTGGGGCCTTCCAATACTAAAGGGAACCAGTAAGAAAGACTGAGAGATTTTAGTAGGGCCTGTTGTGATGGGAGGAGTAATGGTCATCAACTAAGGCAACAGATTTATACTGGACAGAATGAAGACGTTTCCATGAGGTCTGTGAGACACCAGAACAGGTTGCCCAGGAGTGGTGATGTCCCATCTCTGGTAACATTTATGGTCAGAGTGAATGGGGCTCTGAATTACTCGGTCTAGTTGAGTATTTCCCTGCTCATTGCAGGGGGGGGTCTCTAAATGACCTTTACAGGTCCCTTCCAACCCAAGCCATCCTATGAAGTGAACTACAAATGAATTTACAGCTCTAAGCACAATTCACTCTCAGGAAAAGAAGACAACCTCTATTTAAATTGCTGGGTTTAATCCTAAATTGTTCTAGGAAGATTTTACAAGACGCTTAAGAATTCCTTGAACACTCATTCATAGAGGAACAAGCACAAAATAATGGGGGAGATGTGGTTAGGTTTGTTCTAGCCAAAAAAAGGCACCACACAGCAAAACATTATTCCTCCAAATTTAAGACAGCCTAAAGAGGTTAAATCCAGAGTTATCCTGAATGGGGATGGGAAAAACAAAAGCAGACTCCTTGACACAATCATAAAGCAGTTTGGGTTGGAAATGATCTTTTAAGGTAATCTAGTATAAACACCAAATAGTTCAAGCAATACCCTGAAATTTGAACACCTACTTACAGGAAAAGGTGAACCGAAGCTTGAAGGGCATGATACACATACCCCAAGAAGAGAAGGGGCGCTGCTGACACATCAGCACTGTCTTACAAGCAGTACTTCTGATATCCCACTGCATCAGAAATATATTAACTACAGCATGCAGCTTTATTTGACTACACATTCAAAAGTTTGGAGATAATTAAAACCAGAAAAACTATTCATACAATAACTGCTTTAGGACTAGCAGCATAAATATTCTACAGAAACATTTTAAATATAAATCCTGCCCTCATTAGTGTACTTTCTATAGTCTCACAACCTTAAAGTAAAGGAGCAGAAAACCCTTTTTCATGTTTGTCTTGAGCACCCACTACACAGAAGTTCACACTACTGGAGAAAAAACCAAAACAAAATGAATAAACAAAAAACCACCCCAGAACAAAACCCCTACAAACAAAAACAAACAAAAAACCCCTTTATATTTATTCGCCCATGTTGAAGCCTGAACAGTCACTGGGACAATACAAAGGCCTTTTGAAACTCAGCAGGGGCCTTTTTCCTTAAAAGTAACAGTATGTAAATTTGTCCCCCAAGGTTCAGCCCAAATTTTAGAGTAGAAATTTTAAAGTAGGAAGTAAGAATCCATCTGGGTTGTAAAGCTACTCTAAGGATTTTCAAGATGCATATTCCATCTAAAGAAATCTCCACTTTCTTAAAAGCTTGAGATCCCTTTGTTTTCCAACTTTCTTAGCAATATTGAAAGTGGCAGCCATTAAAGCTCTTAAATTATATATTTATTCTAAAATACTGGTCTAGAAAGTCATTCCTTCAAGGAATATGGAGTGTAGACCTGTTAGAGGACTTCAAGAATATCTTTCAGTAAGGCATACCAAAGAAGACCCTGTGAAATACAGGAGGGAAAACCCTTTTGTTTCTTTGTAGCAATAATGGATCACATCACCTTCAGATTAAGATAGTTCAGCAACTTGGTTTAGCACACAAATACCTAGAAGGAAAAAAATATTTCCATTTTGACAGGGAATTAGGGTCTGTGCCAGACAATCACTCTAATGGAGATCCAAGAATACCATCTGTCTGGCTGTCTCATTCCAAGAATAATTCTGTCAGGTGGCAAAGTGTGTAAAAAGCTATGAAAAGGCCATCAAACAGCAAACTGGGGTACTTCAGGCAAGAACCATAACACAGACCAAGTGTCATAGCTCTAGACTATCAATTAAATGCAAGCATTGTATTTTTCTATCTTGTCTAAGCAATTGTTTCTTTTGACAAAGAGCTGTCTTATTCTACTCTTTCAAAACTTCAGCTAGTATCTACACAAAATGAAGGTTTGTTACTACAGATTTATAGTAACTGGGAATCTCACATAGGGTAGCAAATTTTTAACAGCTCTAACAAGTTATTATTTAGATTTGTCACACCAGAAAGTTAGGAAGCCAAGGCAAAGTAAAAATTTATTTCACGGTTTCACAATACACACCTAAAATCTACATGATTATTAAAACACGCTTACACATATTCTTTGATCAACAGTTTGCATCACATAACAAAGACTTATTTAAGTGCAGTGTTTTCTCAGAATTTTAAAATACAGGTATTGCTAAGGTTTGTGAAGTAAAAAGTCTTGTATTGGCTGACTGAGTGTCCAATACAGGTAACATTTTTGCATTTTAAGTTACATACAGGAATTTTAGGATTCTCTTCATTACTTACCCAAAAACAGAAGCGATGCTCAAGACTGCAGATACATAGACTGTCATCAATGAACATAACCACACTGATTATGTTGTCTAAAGGCAACCAGGACTTACAAGGCTTCAGCTCAGTTACAACTTATCTTCTGCACTGATTGATGAGCTCAGTCTTAAAACAAAATCTCTTGGGCAAATAACTACTTCCATTTTTAAACTGCAGGAGTTAACTGGTCAGTATGTGTAAAATTGTAGTTAACAAAAAACCATGTGTAATATGCAAACTGTACCTTAAAAATCAGAGAAAAATCCACATACAGCAAACATAAACACGAACATTCCAGTCAGTTATCACGGGAAGCACACAAACAGTAACACTGAAGTTTCTCAACTCTTACAACTTTGAACTTCAAACCACTCAAGCAACAACAACAGTATGAAAACAGGTAGAACATGAACACAAACATAAGTTGAAGCAACTTTGAGAAATGTAACACTCTGTATTGCTAATCTGAACCATAGCAACATCCAATAGTTAATTAATTTAGATACTTCGAAGTCTTCATTGATCAAGCATTTTTGTGTACTGTCCTTCCTTTTCTGAAGTGGTATGTCTTATTCTCCTGGGATGGAAGAGAAGACAAGAAAAAAAATTAATCAGAATAAAGCAACCAAAGTTTCATGAAAACTATCTCTAGACACACTGTACTCTATTCACCCCTCTCCAAAACTGAGAAAACACAGCTTCTGCTTTTTTCCTGTTTCAGGGTACACCTGCCTAGTTCACGTATCTGTTCTTCTACAAAAAGGAAGCAAGGTCTTGGAAATCAATAACCTGAAATTACACATGGCTTAGAAACTAATCAGAAATTGCAACTCTACAAAGACTGAACACACACAGCCAAAAAACGACAACCAGGTACCAACCTGAACTACGATTTATTGGTTAAAGCAGAGACAAACCATAACTAGTCACCATCCACAGCAGGTACTTCTCCGTACAGACCATCAAGGTTTAAACTCAACATCCTCTGTCCAAACTAGGGAGTAACCCACTGCTTCAGCCATGTCACTGAGAAATGTCTAGCCAGACTTATGCTCTAA
Source organism: Pomatostomus ruficeps (assembly GCA_013400735.1). Classification (NCBI taxonomy): domain Eukaryota; kingdom Metazoa; phylum Chordata; class Aves; order Passeriformes; family Timaliidae; genus Pomatostomus; species Pomatostomus ruficeps. The sequence continues at coordinate 166,443 of VYZT01013906.1, forward strand.
TTATTCCTTAGTTGACTGTTACGCAAATTTTTTATGCTGTCCTGATTAAGCCCACTGAATCCAATTTCAGCACTTCTTTCCACCATTAAGCGACTAAGAGCCAAACCCACGTATCTCAGAGCATCTACAAGGAAGAAAACATTCAAGCAGCATTCACAATATGAATCCCTTCATCTTTATGGTATCCCGTAGGTGAATACATTGAAGGTCAGCTATGTTTCAGGGATATAATTTTGCTTTCACTACATACCTTTACATTGTTGTCTTGTGATACCAAGTCATTTGCCAGCTGGTTGTCAGGATTAGACAGACAGGATAATACTGTTTGCATGCCCCTGTCCACAGACTTCTGAAATACAGTTACAGGCGCATCAATACTGATTTTTAGTTAGGACACTACTAGCTAGCAATGCGAATGTGTCACAGGGCTTACTTGGCAATCAGGATTCCTCAACCGTCTTGTGTTCCTCGAGGTATTTGTAATTTTTTCTCCCCCCCCAGTCTTTTGATATTAGTAACTCACTATCCCTTTTCAGTGTTACAGCGTAACAGTTCTAATCAGTGACATACCAGCTCACTTGTGGATTAGGCTTACAGTTGAGAAATGAGGTCTCCTTTAGAAAACTGAATTCAGAGTCAACTGTTGGCTAAACTGGGGCCACCTTCCACAGAATAGTGGGAAAGGGAGAAAAGTTAACAACTCAGATGTTTGAAGCTTAAAATAAATCATCTAAGACAGCAAGCAGTGCTATCTAATCTGCTTTTTTAGTACCTGTAATTTTCCCTGGAACTTCCACAGATTAGGCAGTCTTGTTAGTAGACTTAATCAAGTAGAACATACATTTTATGCAGCCCTCAGCACTGCAAACAAGCACTAATAGTTTCAAGGGAACGTGAGACTTCTGAAGGTGCATAGAGAAATCAGATACATTGGACTAAAACACTGGCTGAAAGCAGCAACTATAACCTTGATTTCTAGGATATCTGTCCAGGGCCCTTGACAAAGCTACATAACTCTCGTGTGCAAATTTCTGGGAATTGCATTTATGATAAAGAACATTAAAGTTTTGAGAAAGAACTTACCTTTTGTGGACTGCTAGGCAACTGCGCGGGCTCCGCAACAGCACATTCCATCGGCATCAATCCTGTCTCCTCAGGGCCATGATAGCTTACTGAAGTATACATCTGTAGAGTTTTTAAAATATTACAATGTTTCAGTAACACTGGGGAAACAGGCACAGTAATGGTGTCATTGATCCTCATCTACCCATAAACTGTGCCAAATTTACCTTTGCACTTTTGATAAAAGTTTCATGAGTGGGGGAAATACTGTATCATGATCTGTTTTATTAAGGCAGTTAAAAATGATACTTAAAGTTGCTTAACTGAGATAGTTCTAGAACAGTTGTCTGCTTCTACAATAAAGCTTGGAACATCTAACAATGAAAACCCGTGCACATTTACTCTAAAAACATTTTGACCTACTATACCATTGAGTTGTTAAGTAACATACTATGGCTGTATCACACTCATGGATATTATTAAAAAAATTATTTCAAGCCAATAGTGTAATCAATATTTCAGTGACTTCTGACAGCTTTCAGAAAAAGAATACCATTCAGAATAAAATGATATATTACAGCTTTTAAACACTTCACCAAACTGCAAAGAACACAAAAATGTCCAGGGGGCAAGTTTAAATTCTGACATAGGAAAAAACACTGTATTTGTTTAACATTCTCAAAGACATTACTTGTATAAAGTCACAGAAAGCAAGGAATTCTTTAAAAAGCCAGCAGCACCATCTACAGTTTGTAGCAGCCTGGGAAGTAATTTTTAAAACCTGCTGAAAGTAGTCAAAAATTAATCAGTATTTGCAAAGAACATAGACACTTTTAATTTATTTTACTTTTACTTATTTTAATTTTAAAAAAAGACTTTACTTATTTTTTCTTCAACTTTTCCTGAAAAACCAACTCCATTTAGGTTAAAATTCCAGAGTTCTGTGACTAGAACATGTAGAATAATGCCAAAAAACCGGCAGATCTGTTCTGCCAGGTAACTCAGAAAAGCACCACCTCAGTAGAAACTCTAAACAACTACATACTCTCATCAGCAATTACAGATTTTTGTAGACCAGATTACACAGATCCAGACAACAAACAGACTGGTTTTATTTTTTAAAATATCAAGCTGTAAAAACAATGCACTAATTAAGAAGACAATTTCAGAAGTCTAACTTTGTAGACTTACCGGAGGTGGAGGCATAACATAATTTCTTTGGTCCCCAGGAAACCATTGTGGTTGAGGCTTAAACAAAAATTGGACAAGAACCACCTTTTATTCATTCATTTCCAACACAGACAAGTAACTGCTCTGCAGGAGCCACCATTTATAGTATTTCATGTCTGGATTTTTCACAAAACAGTAGTCCTTAGTCTTACATCCAGCAACATACCTTATTTTATTCAACTGTCTCCCTCTTCTCATTCCAAATATTAAAAACATTTCTAAATATTAGGAAAATGAGGGAAACCAAAGTAGCTACACAGAAAACAAATCCCAAACCTCTCGTTACTTACAGTTACTTCTAGTTCAGTTTCAGGACTTAGCCACACATTTCACTTCTAAGTTCAAACCCCACTATCAGCTAAGCACCTTCTCTGACATTTTAATAGTGCAAGAGCACATCCCCCACTACACACATCCCACATTGTATCATCTGATAAGACTCTGGTTCCAAGTACCTAACGCCCGACACTACAGAATGCACAAAAATAATTAAACTACAGAAACATTATGCTAAGTTACTCAACAGTTTTCATCACTACTTTGTTTTTACTTTGCTAGCTGTGAAGAAAAACTGAAGGAAAACAGAATTTGAAGAATGAGAAACACAGAAAGATCAGATTCTAATTAACACACTTCATTCCAGTTTTTTAGTTATCAAGCAGCCTTTCTGCTTCTGCTAAAACTTTACATACCTGATAGTTGTAAGCCGGTTGATATCCCATGGGAACTTGCTGCTTTAGCAGTACAGGTGGTGATGAATTGTATGGATAGGGCTGCAAATAAAGCTTTTTTTAAAAAAAACTGCAAATTTGAAGCAAGGTACAAGTGTGATATTTGTAGAGGTATTAGCCAGGAGCACATTTTTAGAAGTATGTAGTTACACTGTTATTTCAATTCCTGTGCAGACTAGACTCACTATTTAAAAGCAACCCTTAGATTTCCCACAGGGCTTGCTTCAGCACTTCAGGCACTAATAATGTCTACAAAATGGGATTCCAAGTGTCTTATATATCTAAAAATCCCAAACCTCCTTGTAACTGATCTTTCAAGTAATTTCAGAAGAGCAAGTCATGCCATAAACTTCAAGTAGATCTGAAGCAGACTAACTACTACTAAACAATGGAGCACAGTCTGAAGGATCAGTTTCTAGGAGGCAAAGGAAGCCAAGTACTCCAATTAAGACAATTCCTGAGTATTTCTTTCCTGTAAGTACTCTGACAAAGTTAACCTAGAACGTTCTCAGATTCTTCAGGGGATAGTTAAAGGCACATTCCAACACTTAAGAGAATTAAGTCTCTTAAATAAATAAACTTAAGAGGATCAGCAAGAACACTATTATGAAGCTCTCTGCCTCACAAGAAAATATTTCTGCAAGTTTGCTCTTCCTCTTAGCTTAAAATACACAAAAGAGGATCAGTTTGTAGTCAGTACTGCCCCGTTGCACTGCCGTATCACACAGGCTAACGGAGTGAGAGAGCCTGGTCTGCTCCATTCAGAGCACGGGACTCGTATCCAGGCCAGAAGCACTGTACCCGCAGCTCAGCAGGAACGCTCATCTCAAGCACCAGTACAGTCGTGTCCTGCAGGCAACACTGTGCTGGTCACAGCTATGAACAGCAGATGCTGTAACACAGTGTTCTTATAACAAAACAGCAATTCAAAACCAAGGATATGTTCGGCTAGGAGGAGAGAAAAGTACCAGACAGCTTTTGATCCCACACTTAGTTTACAAAATACATTTTAAATTTTGTAGTTTATTCTGAAGCAGGACAGCAACATATTAAATATCTGGATACATCTCATTTCTGAAGTGCGTCTGTGACGGGCAATAACATCACTTAAGAACTATTAACTAACTCAATCTTCCCTCCAACAGTTCTCATTCTTACAGGGTATCTCCCTCTTGTTTTATAGAGTTAACATCGCTGAATCAATTTTTCAAGGTTGCTAGCATTCCTTTGAAGTTGTTTCCAGTTGGGTGCTTCTTACTGGGGAAGGTAATATGAAAACAGGCAAGATCAGACTGGAATCTCAATCCATACTCCAAAAGCTGTATGTGCTTGCACCTTCAAAAAATGTTTAATGATGATTCCGAATCAGTGTCATGAGTGGTCTTACCTGAACACAGGGTGTTACCGGGTTCATTACAGGTGGAGGCTGCACGTATGTCTCCATACTCTGACTAGCCCACACGCTGTGAAACTGTGGTGGAGGAGGAGGAGGACCAAGAACCAATCGTCTGGGATGCATGCAGGCATCTTGTGTGGAAGTAGATAAAAAAGAGTATTAAGACATCACATGTATTTCATTAGGAATCTGAATTCAAGCTGAAAAATAGCCTTACAGGTTTTGACTCTTCAATTTAACTCAATAATAACTACACTGTATTGTTCTACTAACCTGCATCTTATTATTAAAACATCATACAATTGAAGTCATAAAAGTCAGAACCATGGTTTAAGAGAAATACAGAAATGGCATCAGATAAGAAGTACTTGCAAGGACACTGATGTATAATTAATTTTAAAAATGTTATAGTATAATACCTGCAATATAAACAAATTTATTTAGATATACTTACTTATGTTTTGTTGTTTTCTGATTGCTGGCCCCAGTTTCAGCATTTTACCATGGAAGTTGATTTGTGACTGAAAGACAGGTTATTGTCTGTAAGCTGGGAATCAGCAAGGTGAGTGGTTTGTGAGATTTTACAGAGCCTGACTCAGCTTCTACACCATAGTACAACTCTCATAAAGGCTCAACAGCTTCCAGTCTCCTTTCTGAACACCATTTGCTTTATAACGCGGATTTCCTGCAGCGCCCCCAGCTCAGCCAGCTGCCTACTCACAGACCCTATAAAATTATGTATCACCCGCCCTAATAGCAACATGCACCACTAGGAGTTGGCAACTGTGTATCTGTGACTGTCGGCCCTGGAGCTGTATACACACAGCTCTTAACTATTCTTGTCTCAGTGAAAGTCTTAAGGGAGAGTGACCACAGTCTCAGGTTTCTAGTCAAAGATTTCTTGGTTTAGCCCTGTTAGCCCAATTTTAGTACCAAGCATTAAAGTCCATATTGGATGCAGACAGTCTGTCGAGATTCTCTATTATGTGCAACTCTACAGAAGTGCCTGCTTCAGAAGAAAATAGATGGGTTTGCAATTTCCTCCCATTTCTGCTAAAGGAAGTGCTTTGAGCAAACAACAGCAACTTTATTGTTGCCTGTAAGAAAAAGGCAGAAATACAATGATATAAAAATATCTTGTTTCCACTATCAGTATGAGAAGATGATTCAAGAAATATATGGGGGTGAAAAAAGGTGCAATACCCTAACTAGTTTGACAGGTGGATGTTTGACTTTTTTTTCCAGGGGAAGATGCCTTTTGGTTGGTTGATTTTTGGCATTTTTTAACTAATCCTGCAATCCTGTTGTGCCCAAAATCATGCAACCATCTTTTCCACCACCTCAACAATGAGAACTCCTGGGAGACAGGCCGCCCCTCAAAGCAGAAGACAGCTTTCTGTTCTGAACTGCAAACAGACTCATACTGGACCAGAGTGCAGTTACAGACCTAAAGCAGAAGAATTACTGTCAGGCTGAGCAAGGCTACAAAGCCAGGCAGATGAACCCAGGCACCAAGAGTAATTTCAGCCACAGAGAGGCTCTACCTTGTCCATTTTGAGAGAACACTGTGACCACTCAGTGCAGGTAAGGCCTGAAGGGACTTAGTGCTGTAACCTTTGCTTAAAACATGAGCTCTGCAACACCAACATGAATTTCTTCCTTTTTTCCATCTTCTCCAAAAGCCAACAGGTTTTGTAAGATGATTTCTATCTGAATGTGCTTCTTCCTGACGTGGCAGTAATTTGTACTGCCTGCAGACCTGAAATGTGCACTGAAAAGAAAAATCCACCATATGCCTCTGGGTCTTCCAAGATCTCTGGTACAAAGTCACATCAGTGAGTACTATACTAATAAAGGAACACTGCAGGCTTCAGTTTTGAAGAAACACACATAGAAAATCAGCAATGTACGTGGCTCAAATGCTACTCAAGAGGTCTTCACAAAAACTGTTACTTCAGAGCAAGCATTACACACTGATGTAACATAATAAATGTAATCCTTAGTAAAAAGAAAAAAGGTGTTCTCAGATGAAGTTTGATGCTCAGTACAGCAGTCACTGTATATTTTTGTCATCATACAATTAAAGAACAGCAAGCTTTTAAAATCTGTTGGTGAGAATCAAGGATCTCCTGCTGGGGTTTCACTACTCTCCACTTTACTCAAGCATGTTCTCTTCCCACTTATGGAGCTGGAAGGCCAATAAACACATCTGCACATCACAGAACATTACATTTGTGCCTGGCACATCTATCTGGTTTTGTCTTTCTGATCTACTTTCCTATCTAAGAGTTTCAGAAACAAATGAGAGACTGTTCATCCTCCGGAGACACCGGAGTTTTCTGAGGCAAAGACTTCAAAGAGGCAAGTATTTCAATACACATTATTTTCACAGTTACTGCATTCAGTTTGGGGAGAAAGAGGGAAAATAAAAAGCTTTGTCAGTGGTTTGTGACCTGCTCAGGTCTATCAGAACCAAGTAACTGATCTGGTTATAAGCACTGAGATTTAAAATTTCTCTGATACCAAACTCCCAAGATCAGAAGGGCTGTAACAGTTCTACCCCTTCATCTCCTGTGCTGGCCATAGGAAAACCATACAATGACATGGCAACAGTTGCAGCACAGTCTAGGAGGCTTAAAAATACTTGCACTCCAGGTAGCATCCAAATGCACAAAAACTGCAGGAGAAATGTATTTCAACTACAGAGACATAAGTAAAAAACTGTCTTCCATGATACTGTTATTCCCATGCCCTGGGTAACCCAAAATGTTATTGTATTTCATCTATGTGTGCCCGAAATTGTTACTGTCTCTTAAGACCCTGGGGCCAGAAAACAACCATGTGGAAGTCAGGAGGGTGCCCCAGCCTTTTAAAATCTGGAGCACTGGGAGAACACTCTCTTGCCTCATGCTCTTTGCTCAAAGCAGAGGTTCTGCTTTGAGGTTTTTCTCCCCCTCTTTTGTTTCTCTCTTGCATCTTGGACTGGCTCAAGGCAAAGTCCATGACTGCCTTGTCAGCAGCCGCCACGGAATAGCCCTGCAGAAGTGAAGGCAGAGCCACCCCAGCCCAGTTGCCTTGCCTGGCTGGCTGCTGCTAAGAGGAAGGCAAATTCCCTCCATGAGTTCTAGCTCTGGACCAAGTACCAGCTGCTGGAGTATGCCAGCTGCATTCATCAGTAGAGAGATAAGAAGGAGGAGGGCTGTCACCATCCTCCCTTTGTCTTCAGAGCCACACAGTAGGTCAGCTGCAGAGGCCACCATTTTGGAGGAGGTATCACTCCGCCATTTCACTCTCCTGGGAATCCAGGAGATTTCAGCAACTTTGTAACTGCAACTATTACTGTTATTTTTGTCTGTTGCTACTTACTTCTTTATTAGCAAACTGTTATTTTTTCACTTGTATCTATCCACATTCATTTCTCCTAATTGGTGGAAAGGGTCTGGTTAATCTAAAGGGGAGATGACTCATTTGAGAGTGTCCCACTTGAATTATCTCAAACCAAGACATCCCAATAACCGTCTACGTTCCTGCCATAAGCACAAGGGTTCTATGACAATCATCCACTACCAAGCAGCCAAACACACGCAAGGCTTTCAAGCACGTAAATAAATGAGAGCCATCAGAAACAAAATGACGTAATATGTTCAACCACACCAGACTAAATACTAATTAGCTGAAAACTAATTTTGTAAATACACAAAGATTTTACCACCAGTATCCATTTTAGAAAGTTCACTTTTTGGGCAGCCCTAGATTTTCTGTGTCTCAGCTTACTCTGCGGGGTATGTAACTTGGCTTCCCTGAACTTGTCTCTAGCTTTCTTTTTACATCAGCTTCTTCAATTTAGACAGAGCTTACCTCTACTATCTTTTGAACATCCACATTGTCAAGGAAAGACACAAATCCGTACCTAAAAAGGAAGAACAGACTATTCAGTAAACAGTTTCATTTGACTGTTTGCCGAATTCTTTTGAACAAGACCAGTTAACAATGGCCAGGTACACTATACCGTACATCAAAATTATCAACTAGGACATTAGTTTATGATTCAGCCTGAAAATGTATTTACTGCTAACTAGCACTAGCTACTACAGGGCTGGAAGAAACTAAATGCCAGATTTTAGAATAATATAAAATAGAAGTAAGGGCTATTTTTCCATTTTAACTATTCAAAAACAAGTACTGCTGTCAGTAATAGCAACCCAGAAAGTTAAAGTTAAGCAAGATCTGACTTACCAAATTTTGTATTTACTACAAAGGTCTGGATGAAAGCAGGCATTATAGGAACAGTGACACCAATGGGGGAAGCAATTCTTGAAGCAGTTTTTCAATTTATTTCACTGCCTCCCTAGTTTATCTGGTCTATACAATTAAGATCATTTCAGAGCATTATAGTAACAATTGTGTCCCATTAATAGAGTAAGTCAATTCATTATCAATACTCATAACATACACTGGCTAATTGCACAGCAGGTTCACTTTGAGGACTAGCAAGGGATATGAGAAAATAAAATTAATTTTCAGCTCATCCACTGCTACATATGCTGAAGAAAAAAAATGTGGTTATTTTATGACCTATGCATAAAAATCTTAGAAAAAATTGGGCTGGAAGGAACCTTTAGAGGGTACAGGTCTCTTTCTCAAAGGAGGGATAACCTCAAAGCTAGGATGGCTTCCCCAGGACTCAATAGGGTAAGGTCCTTCATTTTCTTTTTTAAGGGTTTCATCTCAGTAATCCAGAATTTTTTCTATATATCCAAAGCGAATTTCCCTTGGTTCAACTTGGTTCACATACTTAGTTACACTCTTCACGCAAACAAGTTTGAGTTGTTTTTGTTAAAGTCAGAAAATTCAGGCTATTCTGTGTAAGATCATACAGATTTAGTTACATGCAATACAGATTTATTGGTTTCACAGTGCTAATTCACCACAACAGAAAACTGTAGCTAGTGTTAAGCCTTCGGCATGGCAAGCGTGTTGCTAAGTATCTGCTCATATCACCTATTACAGAATGATGTCCACATAAGCAGCAATGTAAGACAACTACTCATTCTACTCACCCCTTTGACACGCCAGTTCTGTCAGTGATGACCTTCACCTCCTTCACAGTACCATATTGTTCAAACACGCTCCGAATTTCTGCTTCATTCATCTAAAAGAAAACAAGGTCTTAAACGCCTTCAAACACATTCAACTCCTTAGAACTGATTTGAAGCAGAGAGTACCATTCTTTAAACCCATCTTCTTCAAACCCATCTTCCCCTACCATAAGAACTAAAGGTTTGTTTGGGAAGACATGTTCCTGAATTCTTCCATGACATTCAACACTTTAAGATTGGCAAATCCACACATTAAGAATAAAAAAAGAACACCACCACCACAAAAAAAAGCAAAAAAATCCACACAAAACCAGGAGTTAAGTTTCCATTTCCTTTCCACTGAAGTACCCTATACCCTTTTTTTAAACAATCAGAAGTATAAAAATACCTTTATGTCAATTCCACCAACGAAGATGGTGTTTGGCATGATTTTTCCTTCTGGTAAAACATAGCCCTGATTGACTGTTGCCGAATAGGTGTTGCCCTCCGTGTTGCTTGAATAATGGGTCTCCACATGTGCTGCCTAAAAAATTTAAACAGAAATATTTATTTTAGTCAACTCTCTTACACTTTAAGACACCAGAATGTCTGCAGCTTCCTACAGATATAGGACGGTACAAGGAATTTCAGTAGCACAAATGAACCATTAATTGGATGAAGCAAGTTTTCCAATTTAAATCTAGAGCTAATATAGACTACTTTAAGTAGCCCTGCAAGACTGTATCAAGCTTTGTGACCATTGTTGCTACTACCAGGGTTTGCCCCATCTCTCTTGCCGCACCTCCTCTTGCACAAGGAGTTCTAAGACTTTTCAGTTCAGATTAAACTGGCGCTACAAAATCTGGCAGGAAGATTAACATGAAGTGAGCCGTTTTTCACCCACCTGGTATTCTGCTACTGTTTGGCTGCATACCCAGCTAAAGGGCATTTGAACTGAACTCTGAGATGGCAACTCCACAGGGCCCTCAAGCTGACCTAACTGTTGCTTCTTTCTTTCTGGATGTTTCCGCAAACCAAGCCAGAAGCAGCATTCACTTTGCTGTGCCAGCTCTCGAACAGGAAACAGCTCTCAGCAGAAGCAGCCAGCGAGTGCCAGAACCAGCACAAGGAAGCTGGTAGCCACAGGTACTACTGGAACACCTGTCTCACACAGCCTTGGCTGCCACGGAAATGCAGTGTTCATGTCTCACACTAATGATGCAGAATTTTCAAATAAAATTAACTTATTTAACACTCTTACACATTAAGTACCTGAAAGAAAGAATAAACAGACTACTTAGGCTTTCTGGCAAGCTGGTCAACATCCAAAATAAGACTTATTAATGCACATATTTCCTAAAACTTGAAAAGGAAATAAAAAATGCACAGTAGTAAACGTCTCCTAGAACAAAAACAAAGAAAATCTCCCTCCAAAGCCACTTTTCAAGTCTTCAGTACTATGATGCAAAACCTTTGCCAATTCAAAAAAATCACTGTCTTATCTAAACCCAAATAATTTTATCAACATAGCACTGCATAAATGACTTTTCTTCTACATATGCTATGCACAAATAACTCACTGCTGCTGAATCAGAGTCCAAAGCCTAAACCACCTCAAGTTTTCAAGTGGGAAATCCTGCTGGTGATGAATTGGCTACACCGGAATTCCAGCATCAGCTGAAGTGAGTCGATCCTTTAAAATTACTCTAGAGGGAGTCTGATTTGTCTTATCTCCTAAAGTAGCTTTGAAATCAAATTTCTAGATGTCAGGAATATTAGAGTTTATTCAATTTTTCATCTTACCAGAATTAACAAGTGTTTTTTCTTCTCTAGTCAAAAGATTAATTTTATCTGTTTGGTCTCTATTATTCCTGCAAGCATGAAGTTTGAATTGATGCCGGAAAACTGGTATATGGTCCTCCTTACAGTAGCCGTGAGACTACTGTCATTAGTTATAGACTTTTGGCAAAAGGAAAGGTGGAAAAGGACGATCGTTGGGCCGGGTGGAGGAAATTAAATACCCACCTACCGACCAAAGTGTGTTACAAACATCACTCAGTTTTATGCTCATCCAGGAGATTAAAACCTTCACTTTGTTTTTGGCCACACAAGCCCACGATTTCTGAGGGTCTTGATTTATCAAAATATGGATATAGATCTCAACACGCTCTTTATTTTAAGTAAGCATTAGCCCTTTTTTTTTATTGAAACATTTAAACCAGTGACCCACGTCCCGCTGCGCGGCCTCCGAGCGCAGTCTCCCTGACAGCGCCGCTGCCCGAGGGAAGAACACGGCTGGCGCCGCAGCCTTCCCCGTGGGCACTAAGTGGAGCCCTCAGCCCAGCACTGCACGCCAGGCACGCACGAGGCGTAACTTTTCCTGTATAAAAAAAAACCAAAAAAAACGCCCCACCACCTTACTCGTATCGTCTCTGAAGCGTCAGCGTTACAGTGGCAAATCACGTTTCTCAAATAAAAAGAACAAAGGGCAAGCAGCATGTTGGTGCGAGCTCCGGAGCCCGCAGCCCCCGCTGCCCGCAGCGCTCCGAGCCGCGGCTCTGGCAGGTGCGGGCGTCGGGCAGCCTCGGGCGAGCGGGGCGCCGGGCCA
>VYZT01013907.1:6879-17758 GCA_013400735.1 Pomatostomus ruficeps
GATGTTAGTGGGACTCAGGCATGCTTAACAGCTTTCCAAAAGAACAAACTGCACTGCTTCAGCCTCAGTTAGTATAGAACCAGGGTTGCCATTAGTTGAGCCACTGTGTCCTTTCTCATCATGCACAGCAAGGTTTTCGGGAAGGCTATAGGAAGGTAATGTATGCAAGATCATGGCAACAGGGTTATTGTGCAGCATGAATTTAATTAGAGGCCATATGCAAGCACTATTTATTTGGATATGGCTAATTTCTTTTGAAAAGGGAAAGAAGAAAGACATCAGACACCTTCTCAAAATATTTGAATCTTGGATTATGTGCCTGTGAGGTCTCGTTCTGGCAGTCAGGCTTTGAAGAAGACTGGCTTCCACAGAAAAGGGACAGTGAACAACACAGGGTTTCAGTGAGAAATGAAAGCATCTTGCTGTGTATTCTTGATGCAACTCCTTTGGTCTTTTTGCACAGTGATCCACATTGCTTTATTGTTATGAATAACTCTCGTCCTCAGAGACCCACAGTGACAGTCCCTCCCTTCATTGAAGGCAATGGGAAATTTGCCAGTAACTTCAATAGAGACAGGAATAAGTAATTTATTCTCTGCCACTGAAACACATGAAAGCTTGACAAGTCTATGAATAGGTAGTTTCATCCTCTTCTTATTTTAGAGTCTATTTTCAACTGTTCAGACTGTATCTTCAATGAGAAAACTCTTAGCGCAGCAGACTGTGCTACTTGGAGTCTTGGACACTATGAATTGCTCTCTTCTGAAGTAAACTATTTTTTCAGACAACAATATTCAATGGCAGTAGTAGTACAGGGTGCATTAGTCATATATTTCTGTAAAGACACAACTTCCTGAGATGGTTCTACTTTTAATAAATATCATGAAGTGAAACCCAGAATAACTTCAATCACATCTCATAATCTTACAATCTAGCTGTAACATTGAACATGTTTGTTTCTTAAAGTCATTCCTTTTTCTCTGGTTAAACATGCAACTGGCTGATATTTTACCCTCTGTAATTAATATAATTGGATTATACAGGATATAGGATACAGAAGAGAGTGGAACCCAACCATGAAATTGCTTGACGGAACCCTTCAGAGGAATATTTAGGAATATTTGCATTGCAAGTTTAAATGCATTTTCACATTGAATAATCTTTGCAGAGTTGAATTTCATGAAAGAGTGAACTTGGTTTGCAACACTCAGAGAAGATTATTAGTTAAACAGCTTTGTTTCGTTACCTGACTGCTAATTTAATATTCCCTTACAAGCTTGAAAATAGACATTTTTCTGTCATTTCCTTTAAAATCATGCTTGTTTGATTTCTCTACCTTAAAAGGTACAAAAATACTTCAAAGAGCAGTTCTCTGTATGCAGAAACTTTTTTTTTCTGGCAACTATAAAGATTTGTTATATTTGGAATGTTTCACATTTATTATGTTTTTGCAGAAGGAGTTTTTTCAAAGTTACCATATCACATTACAGTGTTATCACAAAACAAGGGACGTTGGCCAGGACCTCATGATATCATCCAATTTAACTTCCCCTGCTCAAAGCAGGGTCATCTAGAGTAGATTAGGACCCATACCTAGTTAGGATTTAAGTATCTGTGAGGCTGGAGACTCCATGAGTTCTCTGGGTAACCTGTGCCAGTATTTGACCACCCTCAGAAGAAGAATATTTTATTACATTTAAAATTAATTTCCTGCATTTTAAGTTGTGCCTGTTACCTCTTGTCCTGTCACTGGGAAATGGTGAGAAGAGTCCAGCTTCATCTTTTTTTACCTTTCCCCATCAGATTTTTATATATGAGATGAGATCCCCCCGAGCCTTCTCTTCTCCACACTGTGCTCTCCAAGCTCCCTCACCTTGAACCTCATATGAGACACACTTCAGTCCCTCAATCATCTTTGTGGCCCTTTGCTGGATTTTTCTCAGTTATGTCCAATTACTTCCAGTATCAGGGAGTCCCGCACTAGACCCAGAATTCCAGGTGTGTCTGCAGGGCTGAGTAGAGGGGAAGGATCCCCACTTTGACCTTTTGACAATGCTCAGCAGCCCAGGAGGCTATTGGCCACATTTGTCAGAGGGGCATGTTGCTGGCTCATGGCCAACTTCTCATCCAACAGGCTCATTTTTTTCCAAGCTTTTTTTTATTTTCAAGCTTTCCGTGCTTTAGTTATATATGGGTAGAGGAAACATTAGAGGAGATGCTGATCAGACCAAATTTTCTTTGCAAATATGACTTCACTCTTACATTCTAGTGATGACAGAAACAAGCCCAAAGAGGAAATTTCAGCATCTGATTCTAATTAACCTCCTCGAGTCTAATTAATTTCACCAGTTTCAAATGAAGGTGAAATGGTGAGTTGGTGTGGTATTTAAAAGCTGTTTAGGGGAGAAAAGTTCCTGGAGAGTGTTGGAGAGCAAAGCAAGGAGCTAATTTAGTAGGTGAGATCAAGTTACTGTATTAAAAAGAGCTAGGATTTTGGTGAGTTTTTGTGGTTTGGAGCTTTTTGTTTGTTTGTCTTTTTAATGGGAGGTAGTTCAAGGACTAACAGTTTTTCAGCAATTTCACAAACTATGAAATACAAGTTTCTGGTAAGCAAGTTAAAATACTTGTAATTTGTGGAGGAGATCTAATTATGAGAAGTGATACAAGGATAGCTCAGTAACCTGCCCTCTTTCTTAACCTAAATCTGTGTTATAGCTATGTCCCTGAAATGAGAGTGTTCATTTACCAACATAACCCTGGATTTTGTCATACTTGAGATATTCTTCTTTTCAGTATTACCTGTGTATGTTCCCCCTTCCCCCAGCCAGCTCTGTGGCACTCAGCCACTGTGAAGCCAAGCAGCACTTGTGAAGCCGGCTGTCTGCACAGCTCGTGTATAATTGAGCTATGCAGATGCAGCAGCTGAGTCTTTCTTAGAATTGCTGCTTGTGTGATTGAGCTGAAATACTGGAGTTGTAGTGATTATGCAGATGAGTTATGCTTGTTGATGCAGGACTCTCCAGTACAAGTGAGGTTGCCAATACCTGAAAACCTATTTACATCCCCGTTGCAAGAAACATGTCGGCTTTAGACTCCTGCCCAAAGCAGCTGCTGTGATAGTTACATCTTTCTCTCTAGTAATCTTCAGAGTATCTGACTGTACCTTACAGCTGCCTTCAGCCTTCTGAGGATTAAACAGCTGGGTAAGATATGGGCGTTAGACTCTACTGAGAGCTGTGAAAGACTAAGTGTTTTTAACTTCTAGTATTTTAGCAGTGTTTGAATCTGCTTGAAGGTAAATCTTTGGTGTATGGGGGTGATTATTAGGTTGTTTGCTGTCAATACTAAAATGCGCAAGACTCTGTTAGAGTATCTACTGTGTAGGCTGTTTTTGGTAAGCTATCAGCTACTGGTCTTCAAGTAAGCCAAAGTTCCCTATTAAGCCTCAGTTGTTGCTTTTGATTTTTCCATAATTGTGTTAGCACTTGATAGTGGAAAAAACGCCAGTTTTTATTAATAGTGGAGGGGGTTTGTGTTTTCTCACTTGTTTTAGTTACTTTCTCTGAGGATGACTTTTCTGTGTCACTACGAATAATTTTGTGGTTAGCATTTAGTTACTTCTGGATTTAGGTCTTAATTTTTAGGGGAAAAGTCAGTATATCAAAGAGCTTTGAACAATACAAAGAAAATGCACAGTTCTCTCTGTTGGCTTCCTTATGTAAATGTCTGTATTTAAAGAAAGGGATGTTACTCATCTCTTTGTGAGCTTAGCTGATTAAGTCAGGTTATGCCTAACTTGAAGTACTTGTCTGCTGGAATGGTTTCTCTGAATCCCAGGTGGTCTAGAGTGGCTGTTCAATGCTATTGATGGAGGCATTTTTTCTCTGTTGTGAGATTATTCAGCTAGTTGTTATACAAATAGTGCTCTCGTTTTTGTTGTACCTCCTCTCTGTGACCTTATGGTGTATTAGGAAGTTGGGGGGAAAACAAAAAAAAATCATTAACATGATAAACTGCCTTTTTTTAAGCTTAGGTTCTGACAAAACAGTATCAATTTCTCTCATATTTCTTACTTCTGCTTTTATTCAATGTCTTTAGAAAAAGAAAACAAAAGCAAACAGTAGCTAGGTAAGGTTATATGGGAATTGCAGCAGTCAGTAGAATCTAAATTCTACCTGTTTGGGAGGATTTTCTTCCTGTTGTTTTTGGGTAAGGAGTATGTGTGTGTGAGGCGGGTTTTTTTTTTGTTTAAGATTTTACTTCAGGACCTTTAGATGCAGGTGGTCATTCAGGAGAAGTCTTATCTTCAGAGTCTTTTAGCAGTTCTGTGAAAAGCAGACATACCTGTCAAATCAGATTTTATTATGCTACTCAAGAGTAAGTGTCTTCACCCATGAACATCCCCTTCAATTCACTGTGACCATGGGTGTTTCACTGTTATCTTGATTTGATAAGGGCTATCTACACTCTTGTGTAGCACTTATTACAGCACTTGCTGAGAAGCTGATGTATATTTTTAAATCTTGGATCAGAGACTGTCAGCATATTTAAGGCAAGGAACCACTTTGCTCTCACAGATCACGAGGCTTGACTCTCACTTTCTTTGCCCACAGGACTGCCCTGGCCCTATCTGACTGGGCACTCCTGGAGGAGTAACAACAGGAGGGGAAAAGAGTGAGGAGGAGGTGTATAAGAGGAACAGGAGAAAACACAAATGACCCCGTGGTGGTCAAAGTAAAGTAATCCTAATCCTAAAGTTCTGTGGGCACTTGCCATTCATTCAGTAATGTGTGACAGAAATATTTGGATTCTCCTTTAATGTTCATGTAAGCTCATATCCTTTACAGGGAGTTTAGTTAATTGTAGCTAAATGTGTGATCTTGAAAGAAAAAATGGGATTTTTGTGTGAAATAATAATATGGGCTATTAAAAGAGGAAAAAAAATAAAGTAAGTGACTATTTGGCAAACTTTCTTTGCTAGAATAGTAATTTCCAGCATAAAGGGCTGGTGACATGACAGGAGGCACTAAATGAATTCTAAGTGCTATATTTAGAGACTGTTTTCTGGATCTAGCTAGCAGCAGTACTTGACTCCTGGCCTTCTGACTTTGTTTTTTAGACAGCCTTATCTGAAATATTAATAGTGAGACATTGGAAAATCAGTTTGAAATACTAATTCAAATAGTGTCTTTGTAAGGAAGGTTTTTTTCATACTTGGTGTAAGATTGCAAATTTCTGAAGTGTGGAGTATTAGTTTTTGAAATAACAAAATACTTAACTCTTTATTGCCAAATGGTAGGGATAAGGAAGTCATCAAGAGATGCATTAGAATGCAGAATGGTTGGGATGATATTTCACTTAAAATTTATAATGTTTTGATATAACTGTTATGAGCTGTGTGATGTTATTAATTTCAACCATCTAAGAAGAAGTGTTTTGACTTTCAAAGAGCTATTCTTGAACTGTTATATTTTAAAAAGATCAACATATTTCATAAGAATGAGATTTCACAACATACTGGCAATTGTAACATGGCATGTTAGAACTATTTAACTGTTCTTTTCACAATGAAATCTTGATGCAAAGCTGCTAAAATCTGTGGTTTCATTGGTGAACCCAGCATCAAATAAAAGTGACAAAATCTAGGGCACCAGGGCAAACCTACCTGTATTGGCAAGGTAAAAACGGAGTCTTAAGGAATAGCTCTTCTTGGTACTTGCCTGATATATTTCCCTCCCAGTTAGGCACAGGAAGAAAATTTCTGGCAAGCATTGAGTCAAAAAAATTGCTACTTGTTTAGTTTGTCACAGTGATATTAGACCTTCCTATGAAGGCAGACGTCTTAGCTGCTCTTTACTGAAATCTGAAAGAAAACAAAGGTTTGCAGAAATGATTAACCTGTGGAAATCCTCTGTGCCATAGGACACTGGGATAGCAGCAGATGCTGATGGTCTGTGCAGCAGGCCATGCTGGTGCCCAGGCAGCTTTGGTGCCCAGGCTCATCAGCTTCTTGGAGAAAATAAAAATGACACCTGATACTGTATTTGAATAGTAACAAACTATAATGACAGTGCTTTATGCCAAACACAATGACAAGTTAGAGCACTCTACCAAGTTTTGCATGATCAATGGGCTGCAACATGGCAATTAAAGATCATTTGGATCAAGTGTAACTGTCATATCCAGCCAGCAGGGAGTGTTTGACTACCAATTTGGCACATGAGCATATGGCTGATGTCCATAATGGCTGATGCAGTGGTAGATACCTCTGAATTTGCAGCTGTACCTCATCTGATGATAAAGCAATTTGAGAACCATGAGCTAAAAATGTCAAAATATTTCAGGTTGCGATAACAAACTGTTTAAGCATGCAGAAGTGCTGTATTTCTTTCAATTTATATTGACAATCCATTCAGCAAAATTAGATAGACTGTGCTTTCTATTTCTGTAAGATTTGTACTCCTCTAAAATGAATCCCAGCCTATTTGAAGGCTGCTTTTTGATTATCTACAAGAAATTACTTCTACACATACATTACACTTGTTGGCAGTGGCATCAATACATCTACACAGGCACTAATTCAGTAATTTACTTAATCACTTCTGGATTTTACTTTCTTATTTTTAGCAGAACTGCGGATAAACTTCTTTTACTGTAGGAAGAATGTCTTGAAGAAAGTGGGCTAATATAGCATAAAGGCTTCTCTGCACAAATATTCCAAACAATTTAATTTGAAAACTATACACTAGAATAAGATTTTGTTGGTGGAGAGTCCAGAGAAGAGCCTCTGTGTGCCCAAACTTGGTAAAATTATTTGGGGGATAAAGAGAATGTGTCCTGGGAAAACAAGACAATACTGATCCGGAATTTAGAGACTGACTAAATCACACGGGTTCTACAATTTTACTTAAACACTGTTTCCAGAGTAGGTGGATGTTTTAGTCCAGATGCAAAATATCTATGTAAAACATACAGAAAATTACAAAATCAAACATGCTTGTTGTGGTCTGGATACATGTGAAGGCCACAAACACACCATTGTCCTACCATGCCATTTCTAGTTTTAAATTAAACTTCTACTGGGCAGGTCTGTTTACCAAAATGTGCAAATGGTGCCTCTGTAAAGAAAAAGAAACAGTGAGATATACTTTCACTGACGTAATGTCTTCTCTGCTCAGTTAACTCAACAGTTACCATCAATGCTAAATACAGCTGAGTGAAGATAACAGAGCAGCTCATTCTGCTGAGAATTTTACTTAAACACCTACTATCTGAGATATTTGACCAACTCAATTTCTGAGACCACAGACACGATTTTTAAATGTTCTTGAGTTTTCCCTTCTTATGAAAGGCTTCATAAGAAGGAACCTTGGTTTTTTTTTTCATAAATGTTACTCTGTTTTATTAAAAAAAGGTTTTGTCCACTACTGAATTTCAAAAGATGCCACTTTACTGAATTGCCTGCATTGGTTTGACATCACCTTGTATCTTTTGGAGGCTAATCTATCAGGGGCCTTTCTAATTTAACTGGTATTTGGGCTTATATGTTGCCGTTAATTCTGTTTCACTAAGCTTTGCCACCCCTTTTAAGAGTTCACATATCTCCATTTCAGTTCTGACAGGTCTGCTTACAGCCTATTCACAAGCCAAAGGTTTGTTTAATGAAACATATGGGAGCCACCAATACTATAATTATCCAAATAATTGCACTACATATTGCCAGCATCTGAGATCAGATGGCCAGTGTGTGCTTGGATAATCAAGATTGCCTTCTCACAGGTTCCTCCTTGCCATAGTTAAGTTTGTCTTCCTTGGAGGCCAGTGGGTGGTTTTTATAGTTGAATTGTAGCTATTCAATTGCTGTTCTATTAATGCTATTGTAAAACTTAATCTTACAATCTTATTTAAAACCCAGCTATCTCAGTGCAAACCTCAAGCGTAATTACTATGTAGCGTTAGTTAACATTTTAATGGAAAAAGGTACACCTATTCTACTTCCTTATTTTACAGATGAAGGCATCTTATAGCAGTAGTGCTTCTTCCCCCCCCATTAAAGTGGGATTTTTTTTTCCTAATGGCACTAAAGTCCGTTATCATACAGCTACTAGTTTCATTGCCTACTTGAGCAAATAAACCATTCACTTCAGAGAAAAAAATTATCAGGAGAATTTTAAGAAGGTACTTGAAAAATGCTACCAAACTGCTGTTTTTTAGAATCATAGGCAAATCAACATTGTGAACAAAAGATGCAGATTATCTAATCATGAAATACCTTAATATCAGGCTCATCAAAGAAAGAGTGAGCACAAAATTCTCTCATAAATATTTTGTATCAAAGTATAAGCTTCAATGTGCTTATATATATATATGTATACTACACAACACATATGCTCTGCATAAACCAAGCATTTGAAATTAATATGGCTGTCTTAGACTCTGGTTATCTACAGTGAGGGAAATCTTGGTTCTAGCTGTATAACCTTACATCTGCCTCCAGTTGTGCATAGTACTACACATTGCATAAAGAAGGGAATACTGCTGTTACAGTAATGTCTGCTCCAGACCTGATTTGTGCAATGATTTATACATGAAGGTTATAATGGAGCCAGCTCTCTTTTGTTCCAGTGGGTTTGTTTACTTAGGTATATTCTAGGCTATAAACTACTGTGATGCAGTCTGGCCAGTGATTTTGCTGGTATTTCTTCTTGGATAAAACATCTTATGCCCCTAGTGAAATGTGACTTGGTATGTGGAGTACAGCTGGTATTGAGCCAATTGAGTTCTTGCCTGTGCAATGAATGAACAAACATTGTGCAGGGGAAGCATAAAATGTGTAGTGCGGGATAATTTTTGTTTTAACCAAACGTGAGGCCTCCATGTATGGCAGTGCATACAGGTCAAAACATCTGCCTGGTCTCCAGCACTAGATCTATAATACAAACTGCTTCTGGAACCTGAAAGGTGGAATTTCATCCCAGCAACCACCCGGGTTTGTTTGTACTTATACCTGTTATGTGCTATAATTCTATAGTAATATTATGAAATCTGGAAAGTTACTTATGATTGCTTTGTTGCCCTGGGGCCTCATCAGAGAGAGTCCTATAACTGCATGTGGTAGAGGATCATGGGGTCATTAAAATGGGTGGTTCATTGTCTCAGGCTCCTGGTACTCAAGCTAACAAAACGGCCTATCCAACTGATAGGCAACACTTCCCATTTGCAAATACCTGATTTGGTGATATGGCCATGTGCAAAATCTGTGGACTGCCATTTCATACAAGCACTGGAGACTGACTGTTACCAAGAAGAAAACTGTGTGCATAGCCTCTGAAAAGTACTTGGAATGGCTTTAAGAACTGCAGTTTTGTTAAAAATCCTGTGATAATGGACCTATTAATACGATAGTGGAAGCATTACTAAATCCAGATACAGAAATACACAACTCATGCATTTTGGCTGAGAATGGGTTCTTTATCAATCAATTAATTTCTCATTTGAAAATAAACATTGAATGCAACAAAGCCAGCACTTTCTACAGGAGCTATCATTATTGGAAAAAAAAATTTCAGCAACACCAAACACCCTTCCCCCCCCCAAAAAAAACCCCCAAAACCCAGCCAACCAACCAAAATCCAAACCAAAATGTGTTCAGAGAGTTTCATTACATCTGCCAGAAAAAATTTGTCCAATTTCATTGTCTGTTTTGGAGATAAGGAGCCAGCTAGCTGGAACATGCTAGTGAGCTTGCATTGACTCTGAGTGAGTGCACAAAATATTTTTGTTATTGATTCCTAGGATGGGCAATTCTTGAACGTCACCATGCAAATATTGCAATATGACTAAAAACTATAAGTTAGAGAATGCAAAAACTTATGACCCTCTACAAATGAAAGGACAAGTTATTTTTGCTCAGGATACATAAATATGGATGTATGTATGCATAAGTATGTACATACATAGATGTGTATGTATGTCTGTACATATGTGCATCTGGAATGGATGTATGGAAATATACCACTAGTGATTCAAAGAGGAGGGGGATTTTTATGATGAAGATCTAACCTGTTCTTTTTTCCTGAGGATGTAATTTACAGTGGGTTAATGGAACAGATGCTAGCTTCTGTCAGACTGGAGGCTACAGTGTCTTCACAGTCAAGTGTATAATTAACTTATGTCATAATTAAATGGGTACTAAGACTTGTGCTTTTTTAGGTGTAGAGAGAGGAGTAAAGGAAGCTCTCATGAAGCTGACAGTGATCTTAGCAATGATAGGTGGGGCTTATAGCACTGTGCTTCTTTCAGATGGGTGATTTATATATTTTTAACAGTGTGTTGACATTAAACATTCAGGTTCAGAAAACACAGAATGCCACCCCTGAACAAAGAAATACTGAAAATTCATATATTGTGTCTAGTGCTAATGCTCAATCCATGTTCCTTATTGATCTTCTCCAATAAACTGCATGTGTTCAAGTGCATAATGGGAAATGCAGTTAATTAATGTGCTGGTTGTCTGCTTCTTTCCTTCCACTCCTTCTGCTGTCCCCCTAATTCAGAGAGAAAATTTACTCTGAATTTTGAAATGTATGTTTTATTTCATTTAAAATCATTTAATTTTCATTCATTCAAAGTTGATTTATATTTTAACTTAAAACTTTATTTTCTTTACTCTTTATTTCTTTGTTCTTGTTTTAATTTCTTTTCCTTGTAATGATTTCTGTCATTATGTGGTTGTCTTATAAGGAAGATGAGGAGAAATATTTCTCTGAATGTGGTACACAATAATATCTTTAATTAGTTACTAAAAAATTAGCTGTCATTTGATACTGAACAATAATTGGATTCACATCAAGCTGAAGCTCCAGGGTCATTTCCAAGG
>VYZT01013908.1:0-12620 GCA_013400735.1 Pomatostomus ruficeps
ATTATATATAATTATAATATATAATATATATAATGATGTATTATATATATTCCAAAGTTAGGTGAAAGAAGTAATCATACACTGGAACAAGTTGGTCAGAGAGGTGGTGGAAGCCTCAACCCAGGAAACATTCAAAGTCAGGTTTGAATGGGACTCTGAGCAACCTCAGTAGTGTAAAATGTTCTTGCTCATTGCAGGGAGCTGGACTATATGACCTTTAAAGGTCCCTTCCAACCCAAAGTATTCCATGTTTCTATTCTAGGAGGTAATTTTTAATCTTTTGAGTTCTCTGAGAATGTTCTAGAGTTTACCTTTAATTAAAAGAGGGCACTTTTCTACTTCACTATACATAAATTATTCACATGAGCTCTGTGTCTCAGTGATAGCACATTAACAGCTCTGTTATTTTATATAATTGCTGTACATAGGTAATCAGAATACATTATGTTGCAGAGATAATTATGGCAGCATTTTGTGTTGTTATGAGATGCTGGGAGCCTCAGCAGTGTGTTTTTGTAAAATGCTGCATTACATATGGGTGGGGAGGAAATTGTCTAGTATTTCCCACGGCTCTGTAATTTTTGACAAATCTAATACTCCAGCAAAGAGATTAGTGACAGAATCATTCTTTTCCAGTGGCCAAGTCATGTTACCAAAATGTTATTGTATTTAGGAAAAAGTCTCCTTATTTTGTGGGTTTAAGCAACACTGCAAACATGTTTTGTAGGCCATGTGTCATTACTTTAATGAGTAATTCACACGAGAGCCCCTTTATTGGTATATACACACGTGTACTGTTGTCATAAACCAATAGGAGTACAGGGCAAATTTGAATTAATGGATTTTACACTGAGTAGCACAGATTTTCCTATTCACTAACTTGTATGATTGTAGACAATTTGTGGTTTTTTATCTGCCCGAGAATAGAAAGAGTTCTGCTAGCTCCAGTTTTCCCTTAATTCGGAAAGTTCAGATAGCAAAAATCCATCAGAAATGTTGTATTAGATACTGACATTGTGCTAGCAGGTACCGCATCACCCTAATTTATACAGCGTTTCCTCATTGGTTATTTCTGCAGTGCCAACGTGTGTCTGCGAAATGGAGACTGTTTTCACCAATAAGCAATTAACAGGAAATTAAACCTGCCATGTGACTTTGACACCAGTTTACAACAGCCTGCAACTAAGGGGGGAATTTCACCCCTGTCTATTGTGATATATTCTATTGTTTTAAAGTTATGTCAAATATTTTGTGGAAAATGTCAATGAGAAAGATCTCACAGATCTTGTATTCTATCTTCTCAGCAGTGAAAGCCAGTTTTAATACATCCAGTACTTAAATGTATCGAAGATTATTATTTTCCAGATATCCATGTATTAATACACATATATTAAATACTTTCCATTTAGCAGGCAATGGCTTAGAATCTATTAAATGGGAAAATAATACAGCACACAGTGCTTAAAACACATAATTATATCAAATGTATTTTTAATTATCTATTTCCATTTATGGTGAGCAGAACCTCTTTAGAATTACAGTAGCTTTGAGGATTAATTGAGTTTGCTTTGGAAATCTATCAGGTTTCCTAGAGCTGAAAAATCAAAATTCCCAGGCAGCAGTTTACAATGTATGTAGGGATCTCATATCTGCCTGAGTTTTAGGCACTTCCCTTTCAAGGAGTGACTGCACTCATATTTTCAGAGGGAAAATGACCATCAAAAGTAGAAAAAAACACCTTTATATTTTATGTATTAAGTACTTTCAATGTAAGTTGCTTGATTTTTTTGTCATGACCCAACACTATATAAGCATTTTCTGGTGGTTACAGGTTTATCTAGAAACTTTTGTGCTCATTAGATATCCTATATTTTCCACTAGCGTTGAGGTTCAGCATATGTTGCAGAAACTTATCCTATTCTGATAATATCTGGGGTTTATTTCATTTATTTTCAAAGGCTGGGAATCAAAAATTAACATTTATGACTTCAGGAGGAAATGGAAGATGATGATGAGGACAGATTACTCACTGATTCAGTGACTGAAAATTCAAGAATGTTTTGCATGTTATATATTTGTGACCTTGAAAGTCATAACTTGAAGCCACTACATTTGTTCTGGTTCACCACACACACTAGATCTGCTGAAGCAGTGGCTCATGACATTAGGGTGTGATGAGTATATAAAGACCATTTGCTATGGAATTAGGAAGACTACAGAAGTTATAAAGAAGACTAATTTATGGCTGACATAACTGGACTAGGGCTGGAAGCCTTCCTGCACCATGACCATTGTAGCAAGACTAAAACAATATATTAAAAAGAGTTGGTAGTGATAAAAAAGCCCAACAATAATTTGATAGGTTGTTTGTTTGGTTTTTTTTTTCATTTCAACAAAAAATGCTTTGGAAAAAACCCAAACTTGACAAACTGCGTTTTACTGAATGCTTTCACCTCTGTTCATATCATAAGCCATGGTGATCAAGTGAGTCCATTTTTACTTTAACGGTTTTTCATGCATTTCGTTCCTAAGAAAAGACCATCAGATCAAATATGAGATAGCTTTTATTAAGTAATGACAGTACCCATTTTTATGTAAATCTGAGAGTGGC
The DNA here is from genome assembly GCA_013400735.1 of Pomatostomus ruficeps. Taxonomy (NCBI): domain Eukaryota; kingdom Metazoa; phylum Chordata; class Aves; order Passeriformes; family Timaliidae; genus Pomatostomus; species Pomatostomus ruficeps. Next base: position 2,612 of record VYZT01013908.1, read on the forward strand.
CAAGTGTGACTATGACATTGCTGCAATGTTCTGATGTCTGCAAGTTAATTAAATATATAATGACTTAATATTACTAATCTGCATTAAATCTTATCATGGTAAATAATATGAACCAATTTTGTTATTTTAGCAATGTATTCCAGACTCAGTTCTATTTGGCTTTTTGGACTTAATCACAACTGTTTCCTACAGCCTTTTTTGTGTATTAAATATTGTGATTTTTCAACAGAGTACATGGATAATTTCTGTGTACCTTAACTTATTACAAAAATGGAAAAGCTGGTTTTTTTAAAAATTAATTTTACTGGTTTTACACTTCTACTCCTTTTATATCTGGGGTCCCAACATAAGAAGGACACGGACCTGTTGGAGTGAATCACAAAGATGCTCAAGGAGCTGGAGCACTTCTGCTATGAAGACAGGCTGAGAGGGCAGGGGCTGTTCAGTTTAGAGAAAGGAAGGTCTGGGAGACCTTACTGCAGCCTTTGAAAGGGGACAAATGCTTTAGCAGGGCTGGTAGCAATAGGCCAAGGTGTGATGGCTTGAAATTAGAAGCGTGTAGATTCAGACTGGAAACAAGGAGGCATTTTTTTATGATGAGGGTGGTGAAACATTGGCACAGGTTGCCCAAAGAGGTGGTGGGTGTTCCATTCCTGGAAATATTCAAGGTTAGGTTGGATGGGACTCTGAGCAACCTGATCTAGTTGAAGATGTCCCTGCTCATTGCAGGAGAGTTGAAACAGATGTCCTTCAAACACAAACCATTCTATAATTCTACAATTGTATGAACTCCTCTATGACTCCATGTGATGAGGTCTTCAATTTGTGCAGAACTGAGGCTAGACTGTTCCAAGGAACTTGAGTGAATTAATCACATGTGTTAAATAAGTATTTTAACAAATCCTTGCACATTCAATCCTAAAGGGTCATCATGGTATTGCAAAACATGGCTATTCCTATTTTCACAGCCATTTCAGGGGCACAACTCAATGTGTTACTACAACAATTTGCTTTTACACATCTGAATAATAACTGCATTTTCTCAGAGCTATCAATATATTGGGGTAAGTGCACTGCAGGAACATGAGCTAGAAAAGAATTGTCAGCATGCAATTTTGCCAGAATTTTGCAATGTTAGGATTTCTTTATTAGAAGAGATCAGATGGCGTAACGTGTAAGAATCTATTAGATTTCTCCAATTTCATGGAAGAGCACTGTAGATGCATTCTGGGGGACAAACTCTTAACCATTCCTCTTGACTTTGCAGCGCAAAGATGTGTGGGATTTATGGTCTGCTAAAGTGATGGGGGAAAGCTCCTGGCTCTCTGGATGACCTGCTGACACCTTGGGGGTGCCCTCGTGCCCTCCTGTTCTCCATCCCATTCTCTAGAGGCAGCATGGAGGTGGTCTATATCCTGCTCCCCATGTCCTGTAGATTACCCTTACAGAGCAGAAGTCTTAACACAAGAGTTCATAGAGTGCGGTGAAGATTGTTGAAAAACTTTTGAGGACAATCCATGTGCTGTAAAGTGTGGGATGTTCTGGACCTGGAGATAAAGCATTACCATGTGTGTTATCCATAGAGCACAGTTAATATTAGAGTGGGTAGGAAATAGCAGCTATTCAGGTGGCAAAGCTGTGACACAGAGATGTGGTGGAGGGGTCAGTTTTGCTCCCAGTCAACAGCAGTGTCATGTACCATGTGGAGAGCTCTATCTTTCCATGTAGCTTGGAGTCTGGCATAATTTGGGGTATAAAGGCACTATGGCAGGTACAAAAAATAAATTATTATTTATGAGGATAAACCACCAACTAGAATTTGAAAATGCGCAGGTTTATAGCAAAAAAAAAAAAAAAAGGGATTTCTCAACTGATTATTAAATTGATTAGCTTAACTAGGCTATTAATCTACCAGCTGTGAAGCTTTCCAAAGTTTTTCAGTGATGCCTGATCTAATCTATCTCACTTTTCCTGCAAATGTGACATGACTATAATCACTGGATGAATAGTTACTGGCTCACTCCTTTCTGTCTCTTGAAGACTACTTGGCTTCGCTCCTCTAGTAAATTGAAACCAATCTGGACAGGTCCTTATAAAGTATAAGCAGAGAGTGACAAAAAGACCTCATTAACATTGTATAAAAATAAACTAGCAACCAATTCTTTCCACGAAAACTAAAGACTTAACAAAAAAGTTTGAGTATCCAAAGTTATCCAAGGTCAAACTCTTCCTTTAAGCTTCATTCAGACTGTTGTGTTTGGGTTCTGTTCAGATTTGTGTGAAATTATGTACCTATGAGCCACAATGCCTTGGCAGTAAAATGGAATTAAGTGTCCATCTGCCTTAGCTTGGGCTCTTATTTCTTGCTAATAAAACTCCTCTGAGCAGAGAGCTGATAATTCTCTTTTGCCTACGGTTGCTTTCTGACAGATGCACACAATTTCTGAGCTCTGCTGATCACCTACAAGTCCTTCCCAAATCAAACCAACAGTAAATGAAGCTGTAAGTGTATGTACGGAGAAAAAGCAAATGTTTACGCTTCAGGTGGAATGCAATGATTATCAATGATAAACCTTGTAAAAAATTTTTAAAGAAAGGTTTTCTGAGATTATAGTGATGATTACAACACCTTCTCCCTACACCACGAGCTCAACGGGCAGATTGTGCATGAGAAGTGAGGCAAGGAGTGCAAATGAGAAGAGAAAGTGGCATGAAAAGTCTCCTCTCATCACATCATGATGCTATACTGGAATCTGAAACTATGAAGGTGCCTATTGGCACCTTCCAAAATGCTTTTCCATTGTCTTAGCAGCTCAGGTCTGTCCTGGGTGCTATCCTGTCCCACTCCATGGAGAAATAGGTCTGAGATTGTGTATGCATCTCCCACAGGAAGCAATCTGCCCTGGGATCATGGAATCCTCTGTCTCCACCATGGCAGCAAACTGCTAAGAAATTCTGCCTGTAAAACAGGCAACAACACATGCACTGAATGCTATTTTTAAAACCATAGCAATTAAAGGCCTAAAATAGAAAACATTTTGATGATTTTAAACCTCAACAAAACGAATCAAACACATCATAAATTGCAGATGCTAAAATACATAAATTACAGTGGAAGGTATCTACATTCCTCTCTGTTAAGAAGTCAGGATGCATAGCCTACACTGTGAATAAAGTATTCTAAAGAACTTCATTCATACAGGATACAAGATTGCCACAGGGAAAAAGTTTTAAGTATCTAAACAAATAAAATCGTTTAAAGTATTTCTTTACAAAGCCTGATCCAGGGAAGACCATACTTTAAAATACAATTGTAGACAACTGGTATTCAATTTCTTTCAAGGTTATATGAGGAAAGTCAGCTACAATGGAAATTTGATGAGAGCAAAATGCTTTGTTGTGGTTTAACTCTAGCCAGCAACTAAGCCCCACAGAACTGCTTGATCACTCCCACCCCAGCGGAATAGGTGAGTGAATGGGAAGAGTAAAAGCGAGAAAATTTGTGGGTTGAGATAGACAACATACATAGAACAGAAAAAGAAGAAAATGGTAACAATAACAACACCAATAACAATAATAACAATAAATTTGAATATACAAAAGAAGTGATGCACAATGCTATTACTCCCCACTCACCAACCAACGCCCAGTCAATGCCCCAGCAGCAGCCTCCCAGCCAGCTTTCCCTCAGTTTACATACTGAGCATGTCACTATATGTTATAAAATATCCCTTTGGTCAGCTGGGGTCAACTGTCTGGCTGTGTCCCCTCCCAACTCCTTGCACCTCCCCAGCCTTCTCGCTGGCAGGGCATGAGAAGCCAAAAAGTCCTTGACCTACCATAAACACTACTTAGCAACAACTAAAAGCATCCGTGTGTTATCTCTCAACCTAAATCCAAAACACAGCACTATTCCAGCTACCAGGAAGAAAATAAACTCTACGCCAGCTGAAAGCAGGAGATGTTTATACAAGAGGAATTTTAAGACCAAGAATGCAAAACATAAAATTTGTTTCTAATCACTCTTTATTGCAGATCTATAAAGCTCACAGAAAAGCCTGAAAGGTTATATAGCGGTAGATTAAATTTTAAATCAAGTGCATACACAACCATTGAAAAAGTAATGCATAAAACATAATGAGAATAGGTATCACCAGGACTGCATTCTAATGTAGAAAGTCATAGACTCAGCACAATAAAAACACCCAAAACAAAACAAAAAAAACCCCTGGAAGTCTAAACTAGCTGCTAATTCAAATATTGTCCCAAAATTGTTACAATAGAGGAATACATCTCTGGATCTCTGGTTTATCTTATTGTTTATGTCTGGTTTTAAATATTGATTTGAACATTAAAGCTGAATGTAGTTTTGTAACACAATAAAAGATTCACTTGTAGCATTGTGGGCAATTTAATCCCTACAAAGAAAAATTTAGGCTACCAGTTTGCTAAGGATAGTAGCCTAAGGATAATTTTATTTCAATGGAGGAACTCTATGTTAACTTACATAATACTTACATATTACTTAACTACAGCCAGGATTTAACTATTTAACAGGCTTTTTGTACTCTTCATTTGGGAGGGTATTTCTCCTCTATGTAAATGTGTATCTGTTACCCCATCTTCAGTTATAGGAAAGAACTAAGGAAAAAAATTAAATGCAAAATTAGTCAGACTTGGAAGACAATGAAAATATGACCATATATAAGTTTTGTTTTTGGAAACAGGTACCACCTCCAAAAGTATGTTTAAATTAATCCTAAATGGAACATATACATAGAGAGAGTTAAGGGCAAGAGCAAAGCTTTTGAATCCCAAAGAAGAGTCCAAAATCTGATATGTTACCATCAGATTACTTCTAGAATCACAACAGGGTTGGGTTAGAAAATCTCAGATAAATGGATTTATAAGCCAAGCAAAAATGGGCATCCCCTGGTAAAAACATTTCTATTTTACCTCCCCAAAAATATCAGAAAACAAATTAAGATGAAGCTTTACCAGATAATATATGCATTAAAAGATGCAGTTATTGGACAGAGAAAATGAGCTCAAGCTTTTTCCATTGTTAATGGAATATACACACATTTAGGGCAAAAAATATAGAACTTTGTTGACCCAGATATATTTAAATCAAGTGCACCAGATTTCCCTTTATCTGTATTCTTTGAGGGATGCAATATATAATCCTTACATGAATGGATCTTCAAAAATCCTTTCCAGCACGTTACTCTTTAGAATTCAGGGTATTCAGTGATGCTCTATTTGTACCAGTTATGAATTTTAGGAGCACGGCAGTGGCTTATCTCAACAGTGCAAAACTGCTTACAGGGGTGCTGACAGGCTGTCAGTTCCAAATGGTACTGGCACCACGGGATTCCTGGAGTCTCTGAATCAACCTCTGATTTCAGTTGTACTAACTTTATCCTCTATGAGTCAGTTTTGTTGAGGGTAATCACTCTTAGGAGTCATGAGTATTAATTTAAAGAGGCCAACACTCTTGTTGATTTGCTATTGCAACACCTCAGCCTTACAGGGACTGCAGTTAAGTACCACACAGGTTTATCACAATCTGTGCTCTGAATTTGACATGAAGTGACAGGACCATTACTTTTTTCTGTCCTTTCACTACTGTCAGTCTAAAAGAGTGAGCAGACAGCTCTGATTGTCAAGAAACGTATGATTCTGTCTCCATATCTTATCCATGGAGCATCGCAAAGCCATAAGTTAAAGTGCTTTTATAAAAGTTGAACACGAGTGGCATAATTTTAGATTTTAAAAAACGAAACAGTTGAGGTTTCAAAAGATTAAAGAGATGGGGAGAAAAGAGAAAAATACAGTCAGAGGCATTTATCCAAAGCTGTGAGGCACAGGCCATCATTTAGTTGGCACTGAAAAAAAGGATTTTTATAGAACATAATGATTTAACTATAAAAAGAACTCTGGTGTAAACATTCTGAGATAAGAAAGAATAACTGCACCTTCCATCATATTGATGATCAACCTATATAGACATATGTGGTATTTTACTGAAATTATTGTGCAGCATATGGCAAGGCGTTGTTGCAATTGTTCTTTCAACTGTTACACAGATTTTACCATTTTTCTTTCTGAACAGGAAAAATATGTTACATTATTTAGACTTCATCAAAAACTACTATTTGTTTGTACTGTTGTAAAGAACTAAGAAAAAAGGTCACAGAGGGAAAAAGGTGGTAACAGTAAGTCAAGAAAAAAATTAAGAAATTTTCAGTGAAGAGATCAACTGTTTATCCGAAGCCATGCATGAAAAAAATCCAACTAATTTCCAGTCTGAAACATGCTCAAAGACATTATAAGACTGGTAGCTAATATGATTGCTAACACGGGAATTAGTTATGTCCTGATCAGACTTCCTAGAAGGAATGGACTGCCATGAATTGTTTTAGTAAGTATATATGAAGTCTGAAAAAATAAAGATGGCTTGTCTAGAATTCTTTTTTATCTGTCTAGTCATCACAGCATTCTATGAAAATAGCATTATGTGGGATGAAGAAAGACTTCAAGAAGCTGCAGCATTACCAGAAGTTGTAGGCGCGAAAAATTGGAGGAGATTATTAATTTTCTGAAGAAGGTAGTTCTGTCATATATATGTGTGTACATCTAACACACACAGGCACAAAGCTGCACATTGAAAGACCAGTGCCCCAGGTCCAGCCCCTGGTCATCATGGGGATGAAAATAAATTTTCTTTGAAATTAAATTGCTACAGGCATGGGAGTATGGACATTAGGACTTGTATAATTTTATAGTTATGGACTGCTATGGGCATTGTTTAAGCCTGGGGACAGACTGATGTATAAGGTACAATATTTTTTGGGTTACCTGCCTCACAGATGTAGTGAGGCTGTGTCACAATCAGAAAAGGAACTGTGCTGATACAGGAATGGTCACTATCCTTAATCCCTAACCCTTTGCAGTAGCAGATGATACCAGCTTGCTTTCCTGCCATCCTCCATCCAGCCAGCCCAGACTTTCCCTACAGTTGCCCCTCCTGGCTTGTGACCTCTCCCAGAGCCGTTGTGCCCATCAGCTGCCCATGCGCAGGGCTGATATCATGTCATTCTGGACAATGTAAAAATTGACGTGCAGTGCATGGTCATGCAGATTGGTCACAAATCCAACAGCTTCCACAACAGCAGTGATGGAAAAGGTTCTGGGGAAAACTTAGTTCTGTTGGCTGGGGTTCACGGCTGTTCTAGAAAATGGCACATTGCCCTAGGCATGTTTAAGCCTGCATTTTGAAATTACATTCCCAACTTCTTTCTATTCACCTTTGGTCAAATACAGTCTGTCCTTTAAATGTTTTATGCAGAAGATTATTTTTTTAAAAATATATTTAGAGTGTATGTAGTCTAGCTTTTATTTTCGCAGTGCAGCAGGAAAAGGGAAGTACCTCCAATGAGATTGCAATGCCATCCACCTTCTTAAAATGTTCTATATTAAATTGACTATTAAATCAAAAATATCATGATTTGCCAATAAGTTATTAAATGTAGGAAAAAGTATATGACATTTTAAGGAAGTCGTTACAGACAAAACTACACTGTATCTCATATTTCAAAGATCCTTTAAAAAAGACCAATTGTTCTGTCAGCTTCATTGTGGAAATCCAGAGCAACTCTGCCTATTTCTCTGAGGCTATTGCTGGGCCCCTCACTGGGGCTGATTGAGCTGATTAGAGTCTACAGGAGCCTCCTGTTGAACCCAACAAGGGCTGAATTTCAGCTATAGCATACAAAATTATTGGGTCAGTCAGCAAGGACCTAAGGCTATGTCCCCACACGAGGACAGAATTAGCCAGTAATACCCAATCCTCATTAATGCATGTTAAATTTTGTTAATACTAACCAATACTGTGCTAGGGTAGCCCCATTGCAATGATCTGTATTTCTCTCCCCTCGACACAGGCTGAAATTCATTTTCCTATCTGCCTCCCACTGCTCGCAGCCAATTTTTCTGGAACCTCACTGCAGCAGCTGCTTCTCTCGTCTTGCGCCTCTTTTTGTCTGAGAAACATCATATTTCTGGCAAATTACTGCCATCATAGCTGGGTGCCCAAGGAGGTGCTGCTTCTGTTGGAGAGGACACATTATAGCTTGAACAAAAATTCTGATATGTGTTTGTCTTTGCTAAAGTCCTAGGAAACGTGTCTCCACATCTGACCTATTGTACTTAAACATCAGTAAAATTGTTTAAATTTTCTTTTCTCAGTCTGAAAGACAGAGTTTAACTGCTTGGAGATGTTGACTTTACACAAAGGGATTTTTCCTCCTTCTACATCTTTAAAGCTTTGGGTCTTCAGTAGTTTTAAAACCCAAATCTGTAATGAAGAGCAAGTATATGAAAAGATAACTCAGTGGAGTTTATGTCCACCTCTGATCACAATCTCCGAAAAAGGGAAGGTAAAACAATTGCAAAGGCCAGTAAGACCTTTGTAAGTATCTAAGCATTTGCAAGTATATAAGGCAAGTATCTCTTGTGTATGTATTCTCTCTGTAATTCCATAGGGAGATGTCACTGTCAGTAATAGCTCCCATTCCAAGCTGCTCATTCAGTTTCCCCAAACTCACGGAAGTGCTCTATAAAATGTCTTAGAATGCATCTTACTAGCCTTATGTAAGAAATACAGGTGGGCTTTTTGCATAAAAATGAGTGCAACAGGAAAATGGAGTACACTAAAAATTATCATTTTTCAACTGACAACTGAGGTACAAAATATAAAAAAATATTTTCAGAATTATAAAAGTGAGGATTTTCCGTAGAAATATTTATATAACTAAATGTCAAAATATAAACATATGGAAATGAAAAATAAAGTCTTCTTTTTTTTAGAGCACTGGGAGCTTTTATCTTTGCTTCTTGAAATAATAGAAGAGCTGATAGAATTAGCAGATTGTTATTCTTTACATGAATCTGAATAGGCATGAGACACTGTCATTGAACTCTGACAGAATTAATGAGTCAGAAAGTGTGGTAAGAGTCAAGATATTGAGTTGCTTTTCAGATTAAAATTTGTTGATTCTTCTTATTCTTTGTTCATTTTAATATTTTTAAGTAAGAGTCTTAAAATTAAATGAAAAGTAGGACAGCAGACACTGCCCCCAAGTCAGGTCACTTTGGCATCACTACATATCCACCTTCTCTTCCTAAAAATTTTGTTGAAATAACCTGTCACTTGTCCTCTAGGTTTTTTTCTTTTCTTAGTGGTTTTTCCATTCAGTCACTATCAGAGTTCATTGCTGTTGAGCATTCTAAAGTAATTTTGAAATAAACATGCTTCAGATCAAGCTGGTCTGAATGATACTTAATTCTGAAACATTAAAAAAACTAAAGAAAACAACTCTCTTCCACAATCATGTGTGAACAGCCACAATCTTCTTTCTCATCTTTGAACTACCAGCCATAGAACAGGAAAGCAGAATGATCTCCTCTACAAAATTGAATTTAAATACCTTTAAAAATTGCCAACCTATGGTACATGAACCAAATCAAGGCCATTAGAAAGACTCTTACAGCTCACTGTCCTCTTTTCTCAGTAGCACTGAAGGAAGGCAAACTATGTCATATGGGAAAGAAATCTGCACACAGTAGTCAATCTGTCTAGGTATGTAACCCCACACACTAGCTGGGCTACTTCTGAGGTAACTGAAATGTTTAGCTATATTAATCTCTAAATAAAATCCTCCAGAAGTCTGCTTAGATCACAGGTCTGTCTGATTCAGAATGCTCTTTTTCATAAATATCTCTCTTGATGTTGTTCTCAAATTTAAGTTAGAAGAGATTAAAAAAAAAAAAAAAAGTCTAATTTTCAGGGAAAAATACAAACAAACAAACAAATGCAAAAACCCCAGACTCTTGTTTCTGGGGTTTTTTTAATGGAAATTTGTGGACAAGTATTTTCCTTAAAATTCTTCTCATGGAAATAGGAAGCAAAGTATTTAAAACACCACCAAGCCTGAAAGAATTCAAG
>VYZT01013909.1:0-15952 GCA_013400735.1 Pomatostomus ruficeps
ATATTTTTATTTTATATTTATATTGAGGGACCTGGAAAAGATCAAAACATGGATCCATGGGAATCTCATTTAGTTTAACAAGACCAAGTGCAGGATGCTGCACCTGGGTCAGGGAAACCCCTGGTATAAACACAGGCTGGGGATGGACAGGTGGGGAGCAGCCCTGGGGAGAAGGACTTGGGGGTGCTGGTGGAGGAGAGGCTGGACATGNGGACTTGGGGGTGCTGGTGGAGGAGAGGCTGGACATGACCCAGCCATGGCACTCACAGCCCAGAGAGCCAAATGTATCCTGGGCTGCATCCAAAGCAGTGTTGGCAGCAGGGCCGGGGAGGGGATTCTGCCCCTCTGCTCTGCTCTGGTGAGACCCCACCTGGAACACTGCATCCAGCTCTGGGGTCCCAGCACAGGAGGGACATGGACCTGTTGGAAAGAGCCCAGAGGAGGCCACCAAGTTGATCAGAGGGATGGGGCACCTCCTCTGTGAGGAAAGGCTGAGAGAAATTGGACTGTTCAGCCTGGAGAAGAGAAGGCTTTGGGGCAATCTAATTGTGGCCTTCCAAGTACCTGAAGGCAGTCTAAAAGAAGGGTGTAGAGAGACTGTGTACAAGAGCAGGCAGTGATAGGACAAGGGGCAATGGCTTCAAACTAAGAGTAGTTTTAGATTAGGTGTTAGAAAGAAATTCTTTGGTGTGAGGTTTGTGAGGCACTGGCACAGGTTGCCCAGAGAAGCTGTGGATGCCCCATCCCTGAAGATCTTCAGGACCAGGTTGGACCGGGCTCTGAGCAACCTGGTCTAGTTTAAGATGTCCCTGTCCATGGCAGGGGTGTTGGAAAAAGATGATCTTTAAGGTGGTTCCCAAGCCATTTATAATTCTATTCCTTTTAACTTTATATTTTGAGATCCTGAAACTGTGACTAATAATATATTTAGTAGCTCACTTACCCTTCTCTATTAAAAGATGTTTTTATTTTCACATTGACATTTAGAGACCCAGACATAGAAGTGCTCCTCACACAGACTGGGGAGGCTCTAGACTCATGTTATACCCACAAACTCCCAAAACAACTATATTAAAGTAGTCAGATTCATCAAGTGATTCTGACTCAGTGGTAAGGAAAAATCATATTCAAAGTGATGGTATCATAAAAGTTATGATGTACACAGGTAAACTTAAAGGTATTAAAACACTTCATATTTCCATCCTAATTGCTGTATCAACATAGGTTTGTGTACAGAAACCACATACTACAGAATGGCAACTTAATACACTCCTCCAAATTTTAATGAGTGAGAAACGGGCTTCTTAGATCTCAGAGAAAATAATGACTTTAGACAATGTAGCTTGCTTCCTCATGGGAAAGGAATTGAACTTGTCTGACACACCCGAAAGTCTTTGTTCAGACCAGAACAATGGAAGCATTGTAATTAAACAAACAAACAAACTTCCATCCAATATAGTTACAATAATACAAATCTGTGGATCCATTGGGTGGTAATTAGATGCATGACCACTGTGTGAGTGCTTCAAGCGTCTCCCAGGGCTGCAAATGACTAAGACCAGTGGGTTAAAGTATACAGTACATTAGCTTAGTCACAATTCTAATGGGTAATTGCACATCGAAGATGGAAATTTTCATGGACACAAATAAGTCTTGCTGTGCTTCTGGAGACGTGACAGACCTACTTGGCAGATAGAGAATTCTTCACTTAATCAGTCTGACTCCTTTAATAGGTACTTAATTCATGCCAAACTGAATGCAACTGAGGTCACCTTCTACATTTATTTAATGTGTGAATCTTTCTGATGAATAACTATGTTACAGAACAGTACAGTATATTTTCAGGAAGCAGGGCCATATTTTTATTTTTTTACATGTTATCCTTTCATCCATAAAGGTTTATTCGTTTGAAAGAACAGGGTATTCCTCAGACTTCTCTTACAAGTAACTTCAGCAATACTGTAAGTGGAAGATATAATGGTGCTTTTCATTTCACACATTTTTAAAGATCTTTCTTTTTAAAGGAAGTGAGGATGCATAGTAAAATCAACCATTCATAAGACCCTGTAGTTTGTTTCATATGTTAATGCTGAAGTGAGAAAATTAATCTTGGTCATTATGCTACAAAACATTTGACTTCATATTTGGTGCAAAAGGAAAGACATGCTTTTATTGCTGCTGCTGGGAAAGCTTTTTTGGGGAATGAAATCCTGCTGTTGAGGCAGTAAATTAATACTCAAGAAGACTGAGAATAAATTTAGAGAAAAGAATGAGGAGTAGAAGCTAACAGATGAAACATTAGAGTGAGATGTTATTAGTTCAAAATACTGAAAAATATCAAGTGGCAGTGAATCCTAAATTCTGGCATAAGTTAAGAGAAGGGTGGGGAGAAGTAGACTGTATTAATGTGTCTAAACCCAGGAAACTGACTGTACCAGGAAAAAAAAAAAAAAGAGTAATTGTGCTCTGCAGAGGAACTCAGGAAGCCCCTAGCATGAGTTGAAGCTAGCACTCATCACAAACCAAGCTATAACAGAACTGTGCCAGGGCATGGCAAGATTGTTTCAACCGGAGGGTGTACTACCTTGGAGAAGTTTGCAAACTGGAGATCTGTGTAGAGGAAAATAATCTATCTAGGTATAAAGTATTCTGAACAAGAAGTGTGATTTATGTCTCAAAATAAGAAGGATATGTGGTATAAGTTACTAAAGAAAAATTGCAATTGCGCTTTAATATTTTATGAAGATAGTAGTCTGATGGGAATAGAAGCTGAAATGAAGGAAAGTGTCTATTAATGTAATCCTATCTAATGAAGGAACCATCTTATTATTTAAAAAAGCAAAATGGCTGGGGAAGACCTCTGAAATTTTAAACTAGAAGATCTGGAGGCAGGGTGTGATGGAGGCAGGGTGTGATGGAGGCAGGGTGTGATGGAGGCTCCAGTGCTGTTCCTCTGACCCTCCGAACCTGCAAGGTTCTTTGCTTCACAGTTTGATGTGACACATATGGCTGAAAAGGGTCTCCTTGGGGAATTCATTGTAAATGTAGCTGAGCAGGGGACCCTGAGGAGCATGCAATTACTGCCCCAGCATAGCAACACAACCAGAGAGGAAGGGGAAGGCCAGGCTGTCAGACACATCTTGGACAATGTCTTGAGAGCTAGAAAGGGTGCAAAGCAGGAGATTATATTATAGAAAAGGGGAGAGAAGAGAAATGTTTTTAGGCCACAGATTAATATGTTTTAAGGCCAGGGTGATATTACAGTAGTGGGGGTAGGCATGCACGTAATGCAGATAAGAGCATAACAGAACTGCCTAGGGAGGGCAGATTGTTTAGATGTCCCTGAACAGGCCTGTCTCTAGAATAGTAAACCTGGGCAATAATTGACCTTATGATTCCCTCCCCAAATCCATGACTGCTGTCTAAGATGTTTCTCAAACTAAAGGCCTCAAATAAGGGCGAGTCTGCCCTGTGTGACCACATATTCCTTCTAACGTCTGATTCTTCAGCTTCTTCCATCACTGGTTCAAGCTGTGGTCTGTGGGCCCAGGAGGCTGTGTGGGCTACATCTTAAGAAGCTCTCAAAGACATTCTCAATGCATTTTAGCAAAAAATAGACTTAAATGAAGCCGTTTAAAAAATAAATCAGTTGTTTGTGAGGATTTGAAAACCAGCCTGTGTCACAAAGAGATAGTAACATCATCTTTGCCTCATTAATGCTAATTCTAACTTACAGCTCTGAAAAAAACCCCCAAACTGCAACATAACAAGAACTGGTATCCCCTGCCAGTAAGGCTATAGTGCAATATCTGTAGGCATAATGACTTGCAGATCTTTTAACCTTTTTCATGAATTAGATAGAGATGCTCTAGTATTTCACCCCACCAATGCAAAACACATCTGCACTGCCACCCTACCACACAGAGGTCATCTTTAGTGGATTAGAGAAAGTTATGACCCTTTCACACATATTGAATTAATTTCAGATTGTTGTTGGGAGCATGTCTTACACTAAGTCTCACCTATCGTCAATCTAATGCATTGAAAAACATTGATTTTTTATCCTTTGTAGTTTGACTTTAGCTGGGAAACAGTGCAAAACAGATGACAATACTACATTCACCAAATAAACTTTAAAATAGTAACAGGTGATTCATCACACAAACACAAATCAAGCTGACAAAAAAGAAAAGAAAGAGAAAAACAAACTATGCCATGAGGTAGAGACCTGACTAACTCAGGCAGTGTTTACCTTTTTGGTCAGGTATCAGAACCACTCAGATGGTTTCCTATCTTTTTTTGGAAAGCACAGAGGCTTGAAGCAGTAAAGGGAGGGTGCTGGGGTGAAATCGTGTGCTATTCCTAGAACCATCTGCTTTTTCTTCTTTTTTTACCCTCCCTTCATTTTGTGGAATTCAGCTGTTCTTTGTTGTACAGAAATAAAAGTTCAGTTTTGAAAATATTCATGAACAAAGCTGTAGAAATTGCCTGTAATTTCCTCCATTTTCAGCCATCTGGTTTTCATTGCTTTGCCTTTCTCTTCACTACTCCATACATGTTTACCAAACCTTTTCAACACGCATTGACCAAATTATTGAGCAGTTATAATTAATGACACAGTTACAACATTCTCTTTCACCCCTTTGGTAGAACTTGTTGGCTCACCATGAGGTGCTCATGCTGTTGCTTTTGTACACAAGAGCAATTATATCTGATTAGATGATGAATGCCTCTGTAATTTGGGCTGTGGAGGCTGAGGAAAAGACACATTTTGGATGTGAATCATTTTGTTGTTGAAAACAGCAAAGCCAACATTGAAACAGGGTTCTTCTAATTGCTTTTTTGGTAATTTAGAATACAAACACGGCAATTAGCAAAACTGATTGATCTTCCCTTTTGTTTTTTTAAATTAGAGAAGAAACTTCTAGATGTTGAACAGCTATTCTGAGTTTACTTCTGGAAGACTGTGCTCTGCTCGATTATTGCTATGCAATCTTTCAAGTGGTACAGCTTGACTGACAAAAATTAAGTAACTGAATGACTGAATTAAAATGGTTATAGTCTTCATTCCTCTCTTTCCTGGCTCTCCTAGTACATCAAAACAAGCTATATCTTTTTTCTAGAAATATTAAGCAGGGGCATACCAAGTTAATGGTAACAAATTTTACTCTCTAAGTATTGTGTTCAAAGTCAGTTATTAGCTCTCATCCTAACAATCAGCTCTGCAGTGTTTCTCATTTTCTTAGTTCAGTTCAAAACGGGAAATTTTGTTACACTGTTTTCCAGGAGAAAAGGGTCTGGATTCTTCTGCTGCTATTGTTCTTGAAGCAATAAGCAAAAACCTCTCAACAAAATCTGAAACCCCAGGAGACTCAGTTGGGATTCGAATATGGAGGAAATCTTCCAATATTTTGTGTGCAGCTCTTCCTGATTCTTATTTTTTCTTCTGCAAGAATTTTAAGTATGAGATTTTCTGACTCCATACAGCTGTGAATATCTGAAGACAGATTTCTGTGGTTTAGTTTTTGTCCCTCTTCCATGTACTCAAAATAGTAATGTGCTGTGTGTAAAGATATTAAGCCAGAATTTCAAAGAAAATTTCAAAGAATTCTCAGCTGCTGTACAAGCACAATCACCTCTCAGTGTTTTCATAAATGTGAAGTATTGCCAGTATATTCTACCTTTTACCATATTCTGTTCCAAGACAGACCAGTGCAATTAGGGATTGAAAAGCTTGATGATACCATAGATTAATTTCAAGTATTAAGTGAGTAATGAAGTTTTCTAGTCTATCCACATCTATTTTCAGTAAGGAGAAAAATGAACAGTAACAGGGCACATCCTTTTAGTATAATTCTTCTAAAGCGTCCAAAACAAAAAGATGGATAAAAACCAGAATGAAATTACTCTCCACCTACTACTTCTACAATATCTTTCTTGAGGTGCATGCCTTCTGACCCCCAAGAAAGGGTGATGAGATTCTGTAATTCAGTGGTTTTGCCCATCTATAGCAAAACAGCTAGAACAGTTGTTTACAGCTTTCACAACTAACCCTTTGAGAGGCTACAGAGTAGCCTCACATGTAACCAAAAATGCCTGTAGCAGAACTAGCATTAAGCTTTGAAGTTCTAACATTTAAATGTTCTCCCACTTGAGCTAAGCAAGATCTCGTACTGTACTAAATTTTAGATGCAAGCATTAAATTCTAAGCATGCTGGGCTGTTTAGGTTCAAGAAATGTCACTTGAATAATTTCTCTAAATATATTAGGAGACAATTTTCATTCTCTTGGGTAAGACTTTTCAGCCTTTCCTTCATGCCATGGACAGTATTTCCTTGCCTACCAAGACATTCATTACCATTTCAGCTGCCTTTTCAGTGGAATGCCTCCTCTACCCACAACAACTGCATGCTCCAGCAGTCACTTACACATCAAGAATATTTTAGGAAAGTAGTTTTTATAATTTTAGCTTCTGTTAACGCACTTAAGCAGCTGGAAAACAGAGAGATGAGCCAACACTATGAGACCAGCCAGCTCTCTCTGTAAGTCATAAGCAAGAGCTCTGGGAAGTATCAATGGTTCACGGATTTTGGAAACTCCTGTAAAAGAGATCTAAGTTCACAGCCACAGTGTATTATAATTTTTGGACTTGTCAGTGGGTAAAAATGCCTTCATCAGCATTCATAAGGACACGATTTTAGCCTAAATTTCCATTAGACTCCCAGATTAAAATTTCTTGAATTAGAATTCCAAAGTACCTTAAGATTTAAACAAGGAGAAAGACCTAATTTAAAGCAATAATCCTTTATTTTTTCCTTTTTCTTTTTAAAGTATTAAAGCTGCTGTAAATAATGATTATAAAGCAAAAGTCTTTATACACTATCTGTTTCATTAATACACCATTTTATTTAATACAG
The DNA here is from genome assembly GCA_013400735.1 of Pomatostomus ruficeps. Classification (NCBI taxonomy): domain Eukaryota; kingdom Metazoa; phylum Chordata; class Aves; order Passeriformes; family Timaliidae; genus Pomatostomus; species Pomatostomus ruficeps. The sequence continues at coordinate 6,918 of VYZT01013909.1, forward strand.
TGACATTGGTAGGTGTAGCACTTCAGAAGCTTGAAGGAAAGAAGGTAATTATCCCATCAGAGCCTGCCTGGGAGACACATCAAATTGCCTTGTTGCCTCTCTTTTCATTAGCCACGCTGCCTGCAGTCTGCAGGCCTCCTTGCTCTGGCCGGAGGAACCATTTTGCAGAATACATGCTGTTCTTCATCCTAGGCCACTTAAATCTCTGCAGACAGGCAATTTCCTCCAGACTGAGAGGGCTTCAGGAGAGAAGTTGTATATATAGGGGAGAAAGTAATTTCCCCTCTTCTCTGTTGCAGCCATAGGAGTGGATTAAAGCTGCTTAGTCTTCCCCCTCTGTATCAATCCCCTTTCACCTCTGCTTCACGGGCTGATTCTCACCTATAGAACGATCATCTTGTAATTCATGGAGGGAAAGGCATACCTGTGGTTGCTTTAAACTAGCTCCACTCTGGTAACAAGGTTACCACACTGCTATGGATAATCACACATATTCATTTGAGAAGTATTCATGTATTATTCAGATTACTTTTGGAACAAAAGTCACATAAATACTGGCCTACATGAGTGTGTTTTGTTTTTTAACTACTGGGTACTTATTTTTCATGTCAGAATTGATGGTTGATCAATCTTCTGCCATGTACCCTCAGCTATACTGATGCTTCTACCTATTGATTACCACAAAAGTTCCACCTACAAAGTTATTTTCAAACATTTATATAATATTCGTGTGTTATTTCCAGCAATAAAGACAATTTTACAAAGTCAGGGTTGCAGTATGCTCAGAAGCAATACTTGTAATACTTTGGTAAAGAAATTTCAACCTATTTGTCCCTTCTTGTCACAAATTCAAAATCCTGATTATCAACCAAGCCATTATTTATGTCCTTATTGTTATTTCATGCTGGCCATCTTTCATTTTTAATGTGAACCTTCTCTGCATATCCCAAATCTACTATAATTCATAACAACATACCTCTCTGTAGCCTATAAAACATACATACAGCTACCAATACACACTCTAAGGTATATCTACCGCCTAGACAGCACTGAGTGTTTTAAATAGTCCAAAGTTATACATCAATGTATTTAAAATCTGCAGCTGTGTCACAATGGAGTAAATGCACCTGTGTACAACAGGGAAAATAGACAATATGTATACAGTACATCTTAAAGACTCGACAGGCCTTATTTAAATAAACCACAAAAATGTCATAACAGCTATTTGCTGTTGTTGAGGGTGCAGATGTGAATCTCTGCAGAGAAAGATCTGCTGTTTTTAGGGTCATGAATATGGAAACTGCCTGAGGCCAGGGACAGGCAGGTTCTGTAAAACCTCTTCTTAGAGGAGAGGTTGGAGAAGTCTTTTTAAACTTGACAAAACTCTGGGTACAGTTGAGCAATCCATAAATTGTCTACTTGAAGGACCTGAAGAGGCAAGCAGTCTGAAGTTTGCCCTTTGGTCTTACTGCTGCTATGTACTTCCTGGTCAATGTGATTGTGGCAGGAAGAGGCTGTAAGCCCCTGCAGTCTAGAGAAAGGCATGCTTGAGGCAGTGTGTGTCTCCAGATCGAAAGGCAGTAGGGTTTGGGATCACTTAAAATCATGCCTACCTTGGGGGGCAGGGCTCCAGACTACAGGCCTTCAGCAGCTGTGGAGGACGACGGCTGCTAACACACAGTGTCTTGTCTGCCATCTCCCTAGTTTGTTTGTTCAGACAGGTCACCACAGCCTCCTGGACACCTGCACACAACAAACAATGGTCACAGCCAGCTCTCTGTTCCTGCAGGGGCAGCCAAGGTCAGAGGGGGGCCCAACAGGGCCAGCAGGGCTGCAGCCCGTGGTGACACGCAGCCTTCCCCAGCTGTAGACTTGTCATTGCTCTCAGGCTCTCTGAGAGGTTTCTCAGTTGCAGTGAAGAGTCCATGGGTTTATCCACTGCTCATGTCCCTGAACAGAAAATTGTCCAATGCTCTCATTTTTTTCCCAATGAGTGCAATGAGGCACTTTATTTTTCAGTCTGAGGAGGCTAAGGTGTGAAGATGGCCATGGCTTTCATATGCTATATTTTAACCAACAGTATGACTGCTACACATGCAAAAGCAAAGTAAAACATGTTCAGACAATTCAGCTGTTCTCAGTTACTCTTCTGCATCCATGGGCCTGCACCTAAACTAAAGATGTAAACCTGCAGAGTGTATCTTAGAGCTGGGAAAGAATGGGATAGAGCGAGCTGGAAAAGAACAGGTAGCTGTTGGGACTAAGAGAAACTGGAAGACTTGGTTATTACGTTTTAACTCGGAAATTCCTTGTTAAATCCAAATTCTTTATATAGTCTATGGCATACCCATTACTCTGTCTCTCTTTTCCTGTAACTAGGGGTATTACAGGTTTTTTTTGGATCACAAGGTTAGAAAGCTAGAACATGAGGGATTGCAGCATTACATGCCACAGGCAAGAGGACTGGGTGAGAAAGGATCTATTTGCCCATGGGTAAAAGGGGTCTGAGAGGGGTCTGAGGATAACAATTGGCCTGAACTTCCTGCGAATCTAATCCACAGTAGTTCAAATACAGTGAAAGTATGCTTTTAACATTCATTCCTGCTTCCTGAGTTAGGAAAATATTAGCTGAACTCCTAACAATTACATCACCGTCTCAAAAATAACAACAGTTTTCCCAAACATCTCAAATTTTTTAAGATACTAATGTGAAGGGAAAAAAAATCACACCAAACCAAAGTGTTGTAAGACCTTATAGACCTCCAAAAACAGTGTCACAGAGATAACAATATCTTTTGCTGTTTCTAATGCCAGAGCACACATCATTAGGCAAAAAATTATTTCAATATCATTCAACAGGACCAAAGTGCTGTAGCTGATCATGGTTCCTGTATTCCTGACATTATTCACAGCCTCATTCTTCTGAATCTCAGTATAGACTGAAACCTACAGAAAAGAGGCTTGTTAACCTTTTGTTTTGGCTGCTTACCTGTGTAAGCCTGTTAAGGTCATGACTGTGACACAAGGCTATGCATGTGTCTGCTGTATCTGATGTACTTAAGGAAAGAAAGAAATTTGACAGTTTTGGACATGGACATCAACATCAAAATTACCCAAGTCCCTGTAGTCAGCCAATACTGCTATGGGTTTTTCCTTCTTTACAAGGTGGCCACATATTTTTGAGCTATTTTGCTATTCATCTCTCAAAAGACTTAAGAAAAATTGTAAAAAGGGTAGTCTATTGAAAGGATGGAACAAAGGGAAGTAATTTATATCTAGGAAAAGAAAGTAATGAAACTTATGAACAAGATGTTCACTGCCCTTTTATGTTCATTATTTTTCTAACCCAATCATTTTTCTGTTGAGCTTGTTATCATATTGTGTGCAGCAAACACAGGCATATGGATTCTCCAGAATGGAATGCTCCTGGCTGAAGAACAGAGGTGGTTCTTTACCTGATGGGAAATGGCACTGTGCTCAAATTACTGGTCTCTACTTTGCATGGAACATCCATGCAGGCCTGACATCAAGACCAAGTTGATGAAGCCAGGAAGGAAGGACTGCTGATACAGAGGTATGGAAACCATGAAAGTATTTTTCTAAACTCTGGAAAGAAACCACTGATTCCTGCCTCATGCTGGTTGACATGTTTCTGCTTGCTGGGCATACAGCTCACTCACCTACCCTCTGTGCTTCTTCTCAGATAAAATTTTGTAAACTGAGAGTACTTCTACAGCTTCAGTTTCTCCTTTCTAAAGGTTGTCACTAATGAGCTCTTGACCAATTATTATCAATTTAACAATTTTCCATTGTCTGTTTCAATGTTGACTACTGAAAAGTGATGTCTGTGAGGTCTTGAATGCAACCTTTTCTCCATTTCTCACACTAATGGTTTTATTTTATCAAATTCATACAGTCAAGCTATGATACTACTGTTCTTCAGTTTTCAGTATCCAACTAGCCCTAAACCTCCCAGTGACTTCATTCCTCATGCTTATTGCTGTCATCTAAGTCATCTCTGATTGCAATTCCAATAATTCTTGTCCCTTCTACAAGCATTCTACTCAGTCTATTAAAATTTCCTTTTATCTTTGAAAGGTCCTGGTAGGACCAGTAATCTTGCCTGACAGCACAGATATCAAAGAAAAAGATTCCTGTCTGAATATGGTTTCTAGAATGTATACTGACAGTTTTTGGCTTTAACGGCTTGTGCCAGGAAGCAAAAAACCAAACCAAACCAAACCAAACCAAATGAACAAAAAACCCCAAAAAGCAAAACAAAAAACCCAAACAAAAAGTAAAAAAAAATTGGCTCATTCCAGCACTAAAAAAATGTGATCAGAATCACTTCAGCTTCCTCTTGAATTTCACGTTGAGTGTGTCTCAGCATGATGATAATGACTGTCCCTCTATTTTTGATAGATCAATGTGAAAAACGTTTATAAGCTTTAAATCAGGATGGGTCATTGAACATTTAGAGAATATAAAAACTTTTGATCATAAATCAGAAGTTCCACAGCACAGAGATAATTAAAAAAGATATATGAACTTCAGAAAGCTCATTTGCCAAGTAATTGAATTCAAAACACTTTTACTGCACAATATTATCAGAACAAAAGCTGTCTGCTTTAAAATTGTTTTCCCTGAAAAAAAAAAGAAATCAGTTCTCAGTAGGAAATCACAGTATAAAATTGTGTAATGGTGGGATGTGAATCTGGGCAGTTTAACTTCACCTTCAAAATACAATCAAATGAGAATTTCTGTCTTTATATCTACCAGAATAGAATAATTGTTATACGATACTTGATGACAGCTCTGGGAAATGAAGCCACTAACAGCAGATTAAATGACTAACTCATTCCTTCTGGTTGCTGCTTATGGGAGGTGAAAGGTTACTTCTGCTTCTATCCAGTTTCTTCTCCCAGGACTCCTAAACCAATAAAATTAGTTTGACCAGTCTTACACCTATGGCTACAAAAATCTCTCTCTTAGCATCTGCTAATCTGGAAAGTTTGGGGTTGATGTGAGACAAAAAGAAATCTTGGCTAAAAATTTTTGCTGACAATTGAAAGAGATTAAATTTATAAAGAGAAATGTCTCCCACAAATCAGTCTCTGTGAGTTACATTCAAAAAATACAAGCGAAAACTCTATATTCTAAGAAATACCTTCAAGAGGATATTTCTAGGAACTGTTCAGATTTTGATAGTCACAGTAAAAGTGTGATAAATTGTTACTGCTTGCCAGTAACCTCAACACATATACTTCTGTAAAATCAGTGTTTGTCAACACTTAGCATACACTAGTGTCACATTTTTTGTGTGTAGGAAACAAAGCAGAAGCGTCAATGGTCTGACAACTGTGAACTGCTCTAAACATTGACTACCACCAGCAAGCTAAAAGTAAGCATAGAAAACCTTTGCATTATTTTCTACTAATTGTGGTTTTCAAGATTGCAACCAATTACCTGTGAATCTGTACAGATTATTAACTCATAAAATGCTGAGTTGTTTTCAGTTCTTCAGTATATATTTTCTATTTACCTATACTAATTCTTTCTTAAATCACCTGAAAGTTGTAAAGTAAAAAGAAGAGAGCTGGAAAAATCTAGTTTTAATTCTAAAAAATACTGGAGTGGACGTATTTCTCAAAACTAGTTAGATAAAGTGACGGCAAAAAACGATATTGGAGATGTGTGTAAATAGTCTATAGTGTGTGTAACCTGAGAACTTGATTAACTTTGAGAAACTACAATTGCCAAGCCTGTTTATTTTAGGCAACTACACCATCAGTGCCATTTTGCCCTTAGTTTTCTTTTGCACTGGGATTGGTGCTGATGTCACTTATTGATAGGAATTAGGGAATGGTTGAGCTGTTAAAATATCCATTATTTATTTCATCTGTTATGGGAGGACAATTTATTTCCACATGTTTTTGCTTGCACAGAGCAAACCAAGAGATAAGAACTAAAAATGATATGTGATTGTTAGCATGTATTACCAGACTCCTTTAACATTTAGCTTTTTTTCATGATTGCCTTTGGGAATAACAGCTGATAAAGGAAACAGAAATACATGAGACATTGATCACTCTTAGCGACAGTCTGAGCACAGATCTGGAAGTCCTGGGCTAAAATATGTTGTGCACATGGGATTTTTAAAATTTCCTATCCGTGCCTTTTCAAATATGTTTGGACTCGAAAACCTTACAGTTTTTCTTCCTTCCTGAATGATTCTCTGATTCCAACTAGCCATAGCAACGCAGGATGTCTATGGGTATTAACTGCCAAGCACACTCTTGAAGAGGGAAAGCAAATCCAGCACAGAAACACTTTGCACTTACCTCCTCCACAGGACTCTGAGCACTCTGTAAAGCCTTCATATTCCCAGTCATAGAGCTCATCGAACTCCTGCAAGCTGCCATACAAAAGCTGAGTCTCCTCTGGGGTGTATTCAGTTGCCTCCCCACCACAGGGACCGCTATAGCAGGCTCTCTGGGACACAGGTTTGGGACCTTCACATTCATCGATGGGCAGATCAGCCACAGACTGAGAGAAAGAAAGGAGCACCTGACATTTCACAAGCCGCACCTGGCTGCCCACTCCACAGGTGACACTACAGGTGGACCAAGCCTCAGGAACAAACCTGTGAGAGGAAGAGAGCAAGGCAAGTTATGTCCACACATTGCCAGGCAAGCAAAAGCAGAAGAGTCCTGTCCAGGCTAAATTTTATTTAATGAAAAACAAGTACTTCATCTCATCATACATTTATTAAAAAATACACTAGGAGGTATGGTTGACAGCTCAGTGGTAAGTCTCCTCTGATCCAAGAAGAAAGACAAGCCCTTGTAACACCCACCTTGGACCTAAAACATCTCAGTGCAAGGCATCCTTGTACTGCATCAATGTACCCACTGTGTTCAATGTACATGAGGATCCCAAAAGATACCTTTTGCAAGTATTCAACCTAGATAATCTTTGCCTTAGTTGTCAAGTTTCTTTCAATACTAGTAAGTATTGAACAGGCTGCTGTTATCAAGTAATTGCAGTACCACATGGAAAATAATTTCAATTATTGTTCTTATATCACAGTAACTGTTTTTAAGTCTTAATTTGAAGCTAGCAAAAGGTAAAGAATTCATAATTTATTTTTTGTTTTTAAAATTTATTTCCCTAGGACATTTAACTTTTCTCTCATTAAAAAAAACTTACTTCTATTATGAATTCGTTTACCTGTTGCACTTGTCTTACTGATTAGTAACCCTTATATGCTCCAAAGTTTTCCTTCTGAAAGTCCACACATATTTTATTAAAAGCACTTTGCAGCTGTCATTACAATAAACAGACTGAATTCCATGTCTCATTATTTTCCTCAACAATGGAATAATTTGTCAGTTTCTCTGTGTTGTCACTATTTTTTTCAGTGTCAGTGCTAGAAACTGGACTAGCATTTTACTCAAAGTTATCAAGCATTAGATCAACATTCAACTCTATACAACCTCATTACTACCTTGTTGCAGTAATGTAACACACCTTGTTTTGGTGAGCTCATGTTGAACTATGCTGACTCCTAAATCTATGCAGAGAAAATAGTGTCAGGGCAGTCCATAACCTGCAATACTTGTGCTATGATACCTGATGTCAGTGGTATTGGAATACTAAAGTTATGAATACTGGATAATTTAGATAGCTTTATCTGATTGTCTTGATTTCTCCATTGGCCACTCTTCCAAACTTTCTGCTGCAGGCAAGTCCTAAGGCAGCGGCTGTAGTTACATTTCAAAGACTAAAACAAAAGAATGAGTAGTTGGATCTGGCACTGATCCTCACTGAACCTCACAGGAACAATCCTTGTTGATAACACTCTGTCATTAACAGCAAGTGTTTGGAATCTGTCTGCTTCTGCAAACTCAGATATTGGGATGTATTTTTCTTGGGAACCCAGCTGTCACTGACAGTATTCCTTTCCCTTTGGTCTTTATTCTGGTAGGCCACACCAGACTTGGACAGCTTTGCCCAGGGCTGAAGGCAATACTCCTGTCTGTTTCTGCTATGGTCTGGGGCTACTTGGGGCTCTAGCAAACCCATTTCTCCCCCTGGGAATCCCATAAGCAGTCTTTATAGGAAGAAAAGGCAAATTTAGTTATGTGATCAGCATCTTTCAAGATATTTTTACACACTTCTCCCATTCATCCACTGCCTTTCTCTAGATGACAAAAGGAATTTCCCTCCATGCTGAAGTTAGGAAAAATCCAGAACCTAAAAAGGAACTTGGTGTTCTCCCAGCATGTATATATCAGGATCCCTGACTGGAACATCACAGTCTCCTGGAGCAGAAAGTGTGCATCTCTTTACCCACTTTTTGTGGGTCTTTACAACATCTTGTTATAAACCTGACAGTCACTGCCAGCACTATACACAGAAAGTAACAGAAAGGAAAGAAATTTAATTGCAGATATTATTGTAACATTTGAAAATATTTCTCATGCTGCTACAAAGACTGCGAGAATTCTTTCAGGAGCAAAGCTTTTGGGAAACTAATGATGCAAAGCGATTCCATTTCCCTACTCTTAGGACATTTTACCATAAAATATTAGTCTTGTTTCTAAGATGGTATCTTTCATTTTGAGAGGATTATACTCTTTAACAGTAGAGGTGGGCCACTCTAAGACTGTGACTGCTGTAATTCTATTTTGATGCGGAAAATCTCCTGTCAGAGATTAAGCAGTTCACATCAGCCACTGTCAGACTTCGATATTTTGACTAGTTTAAATGTACAGCTTCCTAACCTGGCAAACTGAAAGGTAGAAACCCTAATCGGATTACAAAAAAGAAAAAAGTCCTGCTCTTCATCAGAAGCTGTCTTCTTTATATTTTTGAACACTGTGAATTGTTGTGTAACTTTGCTTTGTAGAAGACCTGCTGTACTACAAATCAAAAGGAAGGATATTTTGCAAGTTATTAAAATTATTCATTTAGAAAAACAGATACTTCAAATACTTGGAATATTTACACATGATGTATCTTATAACTACCAA
>VYZT01013914.1:0-21678 GCA_013400735.1 Pomatostomus ruficeps
AATAAAATAAAATATAAAAATAATTTGGAAGACAAAAGCTCAGAAAAGCAGGCTATTATTTTTTGAAGTCTTTGACATAACCTTCCTGAATTTTTCAAGATTTATAGGTCTGCTTAGCTTTTTTCATTAATAGCTTCCTTTGAAATTAGGTATGGACTAAGTAGTGGTGTTTAGTAACTTTAAAACCCCATACACAAAGTCCTGTTAGAGATCTTCTTCCACAGGATAGTTAGCAAGTTGCAAAAGATGTCACATTAATTGATTAAAAGTGCTGCTTGACACAGGTAGTACATCCTGCCTCAGAAATTCATTGTTGGCTCACTTCTCTCATGTTATCTGTAAAAGGTTTTAAAACACCAGGGGGATCAATGAAAAGTAGGTTATAAACAATGGTGTGTGTATGAGGAAAGACACAAGAAAAAGTACTGAGTTATTTTTAATACTTCTGTATAACTGTGTTCACCTCCCTGTTCTGTTTTTTTCTTCCAGAGCTTCCTAGGAACAGCTGCAGCCTGAAGTGAAAAGGCATCACAGGTGGCCCTTCCTGCTGTGGCAGTCAGAGCAAGAGGCGACCACAACTCCATCCCATCAATTGATGGGTAAAAATATGCAAGTAGAGCTCCCCACAAGATAGATACATTCTTCCTGCTGTTTTGGGTTTCTTTTAATGGGATTTTCTCTTAATATAGATTTTGGCATGTGACTTTTGGGAACCAGAACTAAGAGAGAGGTAGGGGAGTTGGGTGAAAGAGAGCTAATCCTTCATCATCTCCTCCAGGAATAGCTGCAGCTGGGTGCTTAGTCTATTTGTATCAATGTTAACTTATAATGTCATGTTGTCTTTGAGGTCCAATAATTTGCATTTTATTTTAAGGGGTTTTGTTCACTTGACTAATATGGAATTATATTGCTGTATTTTATCCCTTGCAAATTAATTATATTTCTGGTAATAAGGTGAAAACTTAAGCACTAACATGAGTGGTAATGCAAGAAATGTTTTTGCACAGATAGATTTTTTTTAATGAAGAAAAAATCAGATAAGTATGGATAAGTACTTTGGTATACAAAATTCCCAAAGATATAAATCACAGAAAAAAGGAGGAATTAATTTGGCTAAAGTACACGTTAAGACTGTGAATGCCTGCACCTGAGCTAATCACTTCAGGCTCCCTAGTAGTCAAAGAAGAGAAACAGGCACTTCTAGGTCACAATTCTTCTTATCCTAAAATAGGCATCTGAAGTAGGTCAGATGAACTGCACCCTGAGAGTGCCTATTATGCTCTACCAACTATAAAGAGAGCTCTGGTTTATTAATTCAGATTCAATGTAGATGTTTAAGGAAGATGAGATGAATCCCATTCAGGGAATCCAGAATAACTATTTAGAGACCAATAGCAAGAAGTGAGGATTCTTGTTTTCCAGATGTATATATAATCCAATATAATAACATATATCTAGACACTGACTTTAGGTTCCTAAGTCTTTTAGGCATTTTGGAATATTTAATCTTATTTCATGCTTTTTTTTCCTTTTGCTCAGAGAAAGTACTATCAACTTTTTATTACTGTATTTCAGTCTAATGATCCATGACTCACAGTCTCTTTCACTAAGAAAGATGAAAGCCTTCCTCAACCTTTAACAGACTTTTATGAATAAAAACTTAACAAAGCAAAGAATTTCATCTTTTCATATATTAAAAAAGTCCTGTACTACCAATAGCTTGGGAAATATAACAATAAGGACAGATCTGCTACTAGGCTCACCAGTATAGCTTGATTTCAGCAGGAGTGCTATGAACATTTTATCAAATGAACATCCGAGTTTCAAATCAAGCCAAAATGCCTTGGATTTTCTCTTCCAAATTTATGTGGAGAAATAATGGAATCCAAATATATTTCTCCTCCATAACTGTGACTCTGTTTCAGCAGTGAAAATACTGCCTTATTTAAGAATTTTTTGGTTCAAATGAGAGAGCAAAACAGTAGATAACACAAAAGAATTTTGATGAAAAATATTTTAAAGCTGATATAATAATATCTTAACTACAGTGCACCATTCAGACCATTATCTACTTAAAGTATGTATGGATAGTTTATAATGTCTCTAATCAGTAAATAAGTAAATTTTACAGTGTCAGTGAAAAATTTCTGATCTAAAAGGTTATTTTTGAGTCTCTATTATCACAGCAAAGAAAGTATTCCATTACATTTTATCACTGTCAATGTGTGTATGTTATGTTCATCTTAAAAAGAAAATCTAAATGAAAAAGAAACCCAACTCATAAATTTTATCATTTTTCAAGTTATTTGTTGAATAGGAACTGAAATAGTAGGTTTAGATAACAAATTTTTCCCAGTCTTTGGTAACCCAAATAAGAGAAAAAGCAATGGGGATAATAGAAGAAATATTAATAGGATTTATAGCCCACTAAATTATCAGGATGCCTTCCACTGACTTCGGGCTTTTGATCAGATTCTATAGTAAAGAAATACATTGAATTAGAGTGCTTGCAACTTGCTAACAAAGGGGGCTTGAAAAAAAAGAAGGGATGCTGTAGCTTTTGAGATTTCTTCTAGTTCTGTCATTCTACATAAAGATGCTTGTAACAAGCAAGATACATCCAAGCAAAAGTGATAATGAGATTAATGTTACATAACTTTTATCATCTTAAAATCTTGCAATCATCTAAAAATTAAGCATTTAAGCAGTTTACGAAGGCTTCTTCTACACAAAATAAGAACCTCTAGAAATAATTGCAAGTTACAGAACTTCCACACTTATTTTAGGTTAATCTCTTTCTGATTGGTGACTATTTACTGACCACAGATGATATTTAGACATCTAGTGAATACAAATTGCTAACTTCTAAACAACTAGTTTGTTTGCTTCACCCTTCCTGAAACCCTTGAAACCTTGAACAAATATGATATTAACATTTGTGTGTGTGTATTCTGGTGGGAGAGACCACCAGCAAGAAAACATTGTATCAAGAGGAGAGAAAAAATATCTCCTTCACTTCCTTTAGAGAATTTAGTAAGCAGTACGGTTATTTAAGCTGTTTAGCAATGCATTTTTTTAGCAATGTGTTTAGGGTATTTCACACTTGAATTCTTTGGAGTTTTGGCGTTTGATTGGTTTTTGGTGTGTTTTTTTGTTTGTTTGTTTTTTTTTTTTTTAAGATATCCCTACAATAAGAGTTCCTAATGTTTTACTTTCTTGTATGGATTACTTTGGTTCTGAGTAGATTAAAGCTCAGATTTTAACCTTTGCCTCCATGGATGCATAATGGAGATTTAACAGCTTTTGTCTCATAACTGAGAGCTGATTCTTATGAACAGCATATTAATTCTCTACATTAACCTTTCATCATTTATCTTAACTGAAATGATGCAGGAGTATAGTGATCATTAAGTGGTTTACTGGAGACAGACATACAATAACAGAAATACATATGTATGCATAGGAACACATGGATGCATAGTGGCACCCACATGGAAGTTTTATCTTCATCCCAAGTGCTTGGAATGATGCAAGGATGTATTCTATCCCATGATGCTAGTGTTTTAATGAAGCTGGGGTGTATAATTCATGCCCTGACCTCTTTGCAATTTCAAAGTCCTCTGAGACCTGTTGAAGGATTTTGCAAAACAAAGAGAGGCAAATGTGGAAAAATCCATTTGTCATGTTTTAGAAGCTCTTCTGAATCTGAAGATTAGTTGTTCTTAACCCCAGAAAGTCACATGGATCTTATCTGGATTGACTCAACTGGATAGACAACTGGACAGCTGACTCCAAAAGACGGTCCAGGAAAAATGAATAGTTACACCATAGCAAGTACAAATTCAAATGTTTGGGGAAAAATGGAGAACTGTGTTATTTGACAGGCTAGATATACTTGCTAGAGCTAAAAAACCCACTGTTTAGCAATGCCAAAAAAAGGACAAGGGAATTTGAGTACATTATTCTGTGTAACCTTAGTGCACTGTTAAAGTTGTCACATAAGCTTCCAAGTCCATTGGTTTGTCCAAAAACATTAATATAGCATTGTCTGTGCATATTCTCCTCTACTCAGTGTTGCTGAGGCCACACATATGTCCAGTTCTGAGCTCCTCAGTCCAAGAGAAGCATGGGCATACTGGAGAGAAGAGAGTAAAGGGCCACAAAAATCATGAAGGGATTGGATCACCTCACATATGAAGAAAGGCTGATAGAAGCTGTTTAACCTTAAGAAAAGAAGGCTCAGGGGTAATCTTATCAATATGCCTAAGTGCTTGAAGTGATGGTGTGAAGAAGATAGAGCCAGGCTCTGTTCAGTGATGCCCAGTGAGAGGACCAGAGGCAGTGGACTCTCACTGAAATACAGGAAGTTCCATCTGAACATCAGGAAACACCTTTCCCTATGAAAAAAGTAACTGAGGTCAGGGTGACTGAGCACTGGCCCAGATTGCCCTGGGAAGCTGTGGAGACTCCCTCCTTGAACATGTTCAAAAGCCATCTGGACGTGGCTCTGCGCAGCCTGATCTAGGTGGCCCTGCTTGAGCAGGGCGGCTGGACCCAGCAACCTCCAGATGTCCCTCCCAACCTCAACCATTCTGTGATACTGATATCAAAACCAATATATTGTAACAGTGTACTGAGCCAATTTAATATGACCCAAACTTTGTCAGTAAAGCTAGTTTATTTGCACCGCTGCAATAATACGCTCTGTAGTCTCCAATTCTGTAAATGGTATACTAGGAGCTATCTTGAGCATGTCAGCACAGAAAAATTCTTTTTTAAAAAAAAAATCAAACAAAGATCATCCGGACCACAGATTTATATCTAAGTATTTTAATATGACACAACAGATCCATAGAGAAAATTACACAATGAAATTGGATACTGTTAGCTAGACAGCAGATTGTTACTTTTAGGTGTTATTAAAAGAAGTGAGTAAGCAGTTGGCAGACTTATCAGATCATCTGTCTGCCTGTCTGTTTCTCCTTCTCTCCTTCTGTTTAAATAAAATGTCTGTACAGTCTAGCATAATAGTCACTGGAAATTGTGCCTTTTGTCCAACAAAAATATTTTTATATTATAATGAAGAATTTTATTTCTTATTTGGCTTAGTCTCAAGTAGCCATCATTTTTCTATACCTGAAAAAATAGATTTAAATATAATCCCAACAGTATATTAAACTGTTTTTTAAAAAAATTTCTGCTCTCTAAGAAGAGGTAGACATCTGTAGGTTCCTGAAAGATTTTATATAATTTCTTGAAGAGATGTAAGCGGAATTCAAGGGTTTCTTGCTGTCTTTTGGAAAAGCTGGATTTAGGACATGCTTTTGGAATGCATACTTTCCATGATTTTACCTGTACTCAGCAGACAACACAAATTAGAAATGCTAAGCTGTCAAAGACTCTCCCATGTAAGGCACCTCTCCTGATCTGTCTAAATCCATGTCCATGAGGAAGCATAGTGCATAGAAGATACGGCTGTATTAGAAAACAGATTGAGACACAAATTTGGTTAACACATCTAAGGCTTAAATTTTAGGGGGTTGATCTTGTTCCTCCTACAACACTACCATTTAATCTAGGAAAGTTTGCATTCTAAATAATCAAGATCATGATGTGCTGTCTTTAATATTTCAGTCTTTGGGTTTAGTACTGGCCTTCATTTGGAAGTGGGTTAGTTTCAGAAATTTGAGGTATCGCTTGCCAGATCCTTAATTTGTAAGATGAGTTTATAGTACTAGTGGGAACCTAGTGGAAAAAAATTAAATCATTGACTGGTCTGTAGAGCAACTTTACAATATGGAACAATAATTTATTTTTTTTCCAAATGAATTTCAGAGAATAATTCCATAGATTTTAAAGCACAAGAGGCTATCGTTACTTTAATATTGCTTTCCTTTATACCTTAGTCTCCTATTGCTCCCCCATTGTTAAAACAAAAAGTATGCAATCTATTTCAAAGATAGCAAGAATTTCTAGCACACTTAAGCAAACCACTTGGGAGAGAAGTACCAAGGTTACCCAATAACTTGAACAAAAATAAGCTACCAGCTAGTGGGGAGGGTAGGAAATATAAAAATTCTTCAAAGGAAGCAGAGAATGAATCTCCATATTTTGAACAAGATGAAAAAAGCATATATTCACATCTTCAGACTGCCGTGTTCAAAGGCTATTGAAAACTTCTCTTTCTTTTAAAGCTGTCCAACTCATCTCCACACGATATAACTTAATCCTAGTATATATGTATGTTTTGTGCATTCCCATCTGTGTGGGCTGGAATATCACACCATGCATTCTGAAACAGAAATGTGCTTTCTATTTTTTGGACAATCACATCACTTATGCTACTGACAGTGCAAAGAACATACCTCAGTCGCTGAATATTTAAGTTCTTCAAAGTCTATGGAATAATGAAGACAGTATGTCCATCCAAGCGAACAATTGCTTCATGGGGAGCCTGTGCATCTCAAATTAGTTAATTCCTGGACTTTAAACTGGCCCCTGTTCCTGTTGTTTAAAGCCAGCAAAGAGTAGCACTGACAGGAAAGCCGTCTGCCAGGAAAGGGCATTTTCAAAGTCACACAGCATGAACATCTTCTTGTCAAGACCCATTACAAGAAAAAAGTAAGTGGCATTTCAATGAAATTGTAAGGAGGCGAGTGGGGGTAACATTTGGGGTTTTTTTTGTTTGTTTTTTTTTAACATTATTTGTAACCATCTGGAGATGAAGTACCTACTACCTACTCTGAGAACATAGGGGCATCTCTCTGTGACAAGAAAGCAGAGATATGTTTGGAATAAGGAAATCTAAGTATTATATTTCTTACTTTCTTGCACTTCTTTTAAATATTGTTTTAAATTACTCCTTTAAATTTTGATGCAGACATTTCACTTGTATTGTATTGCATTAGGTTAAACATATTCTGTGATGTGACATAATTTGAAGTGACCTGAACAAACCAGAAGAAAATGTCTTGTTGTATCACTTATTAAAGAGAAAAACTTGTCTATATTTTAATTTGCTTATAAATCTATTCCAAAATTATTTATGAAAAGTTAAATAGGTGATATTATATATAAATTTCTTACAGTCCTGTGACAGACAAAGTAACAACAGTCTACTTTAAGGTTCAGATCCAGACATTAAAAAAAACCAAAATCACTGACATTATTTATAAATGTTGAATTTCCACTTAGTTCATAGGCATTCTATAGGATATTGCATTAGTTCTATTTGTGCAACTATTTTCTAAGTTAATAATCAGTGCCTATTTTGAGACGGCTTATTATCTGACAAAAAGATTTTGCAAATAGAAGTTGCCAGTTGAAGTTCACATGGCAATATCAACTCCTAGATAAAGATCTTTGCCCATATTCTTCTAACCATATTGCATAAGTACAGAGTTAGGATTGCAATCTTGTTTCCAGCTCTGGAAAACTCTGTTATGAGTCTGCTGTTAAAACAGAGCTTTTTCTCATAGATGTTCCTAGAAAGTAGGAAGATGTTGCGGTGTGCTCTGGCCAGTTTCGGTTTATCTCATGCCCNTTGCAACACGATTTGCCAGTGCTTCCCCGGCACAACCCCAGTGCCGAATAAACCACCTGGGAAAGCCCCTCCGCTCATCTCTCCTTCTTCAGCCTGCCTATACCATCGGGGACTAGGTGAAACCTTGCAGGAACTTTGCCAGCCCTCCCATGCCTTCGGAGCAGCCCGGCAGCCGCTGGAACTGCAAGCGGACGCCCGGTGCCCCCACCAGAGCACCGCAGCAGGAAGATATCTTACAAATCCTGCAAGCCATGTACTTGTCTGTCTAATATTTTAAATCATCCATCAGTTGAGAAGAAAAATACTGAAAAAATGAGGAAAGGAATCAGTAGCTGGCACCTTACTGGCAGTTAGCAGTATTGTTTCCTGGTCTTTTAATATGTGGGTCATTGAGCATCAAAAAAATAGTAGTTGCTATCCTTGTGACTGTCCATAGACCAGGACTTCAGTTGTTAGTATTTCTTCCGGCAGCTTGATGAAAACACAGCAATTTTGCAAGGTATGCTGGAAATAAATAGTGATTTATAAATGCCCACTTATTCCATCTACTGCCCAGATACGGAAATGGTCTTCGGCAGCTCACTTTGAAAAGTAATTTAAAAGAAAAACACATTCCAGTGCTGGGTATCTGCAGACCCACATTGGTCTACGTGGGTAGGTAAAAACAGATGACTCTCTGATAAAGACATGTCATCTCTAGTATGGGAGACTTACACCTCTTTAGTGAAATTCTTTGGATTTCCATGGTATTCATATATTCTGACTTTACTACCATTAACTACAGCACTGCGCTGATGAAGACACAAATCTTTGGATCAATAGGCACTGATTCACATGCTTCAGGTTAGGTACAAGTAGAGGAATTCATGTTTGTCTGCACTCATTCATGCAGATCTGTTTTCCAAAGGCCACAGTGCAACAGGGAATAGTGCATTTACAGTGCATGGAGAAATTTATAAGGCATGAGGATATAGGGGAAAAATTCAACATCCAGGGGATTTCAGAAATTCTTTGTGTACCACAAAACAATGCTCTGGGAGTCCCTAGGTTGGAAAGTCATGAATAGTTGATTACCAGTTAGAAGTCTTTCCAGAGTGCATATCCAGAGGGCTGTTGCTGGGTGAAGTGAGCTGAAAGATGTGCTCTGGATGGCTGGACCCCATGTTCCTGATTGCTTATTGTGAAGAAGTATAACAATGTAGCCCCCTAAGACAATATTGCCAGTGCCGGTTAATAGGCCGTAAGCTTTGTACTGAGTTTGTCCAGGCTCAGGAAAGAGGCTTGCCAAGTCTGCTCTGCGTGTGTTTCTCTTGACCTCTCTCCAGGTCTTGCTTGATTTCACTGTGGAGGCATCTCTCTAACTATGGATCAGGTATCCGTATCTAATTTGGTTTACTGTTGTTTATATTTGTGTGGTACTATAGTTTCATATACAGCTAACAAGCAGTTTTTCCAAATAGAAAAAGATATTTCTGTCTGGAAGGACAGTAGAGGCTTTCAGAGTCAGAGGCACAGGATGCAGCACAGATAGTGCAAGTGTGTGGTGATAAGGCATGGGCCACAAGATGGTGAGATTATGTAGTAAAAGCTTATCTGCACCCACAAAGGGGGACAGACACAACAGTGGATGGGTGAGCTCAGATTTTGGTCTAGTTCCTCTGAGGCCCATCACAGGAGTCATCACCCTGTTAGAGGCCCACCTCCACAGGATCAGAGGATTACAAGGACACAGGGAGGCAGCAACTCAAATTACACACTCCTGAGGAACAAACACTCTGCCCAGGCTCATCCCACTCAGCCTCATGACTGCTGGGGCTGGGGATGTGGAGCTGGGGGAATGCAGCTCCATCAGCCTTACCTCTTTTGAGCTGCCAAGTCTGAGTCTCCCCTAGCACTGGAGATCCCCCATCTATAACCAACTCAATAATGGTCACTTAAAAAATAACACAGGTCTAGAGCTGGACGAACTGGTTTTAAGGGGAACAAAGGACACAAAGAAACAGTATCTGACATATGTAAAAGGCACCATACCAAGTAAACTTGAATGCAATTTGGAGCTGCAGATCACTGAAGGAAAGAAAGTTGTAAAAGACCCTATACGGGAAATAAGAATTAAAAAAAACAGTTTTGGAAGAGAAAAATCACCAACATGAGCACCATGTTCCTTCCAATAAAGAGACTCCAGATGCTGACAACTTGTTATAATACCTCCCTCACCACCATGAATACCATGATGAAACCACTGACCCCAAAATCAGTGTGTCTTCTTGAATTTCGGAGAACATTAATGGATGGAAAGAAAAATAATTGGTTAAGATGTTCCTGGTTGAAGATGGCTTTTGAACATATCCAAGGAGGGAGACTCTACAGCCTCCATGGGCAGCCTGTGTCAGTCCTCTGTCACTGTGACCTCAGTTACTTTTTTTCACAGTAAAAATGTTTCCTGATGTTCAGATGTAACTTCCTGTGTTTCAGTGAGAGTCCATAGTCTCTGGTCCTCTCACTGGGCGTCACAGAAAGCTGTGCTGCCCTTCCAGATAATGGTAAACTTTACCTATCTCAGATTATCATGAAGGGCCACCTCTACAGCCCACACCTCAAAGACCTTGCCACCTAATGGTAATACAAGTATTTGTATGATTGAGGATTTTGGGGTTTTGTTGATACCAACAGAAGTTGATTTGTTAGTTAAAGCAGTAATTTAGAAACCCCAAAAGAGGAGAAGCTAAAGGCACATGCACTCAAAAAATAATCTCTTGAGTAGAGAGGATATATTTTTTTTATTTCACTATGTTAAATTGCCATAAAAGTAATATGATTATAAATGGGTGCCAACTCACACTCCTTTTGTCCTGGAGGAGTTGAGATTCCATTGGGCTCCATGTAGACACAGGACTATTATCTTTGGACTTACATGATATAATCGCAAGTTTCAGTCTGAAAATTTGCTGACCCAGAATGAAATATATCAATTTTTATAACCTCATATATGAAACCCAGTGGCATAGCAAGCCCTCTGATACCACTGCACATAATAATTTGATCTTTAGGCTTCGGAGGTTTGCTGTCCAAGAGATCTTTCCATGACGAAAAAGTTTACAGTTATGTCAAAGACATATCAAAAATCAAGAAACAAACACCTGTGTTAACTGTATGTAGAAGTAAGGCAACTAGTAATTTGAATAAATGTGTTTGAAATATTTTAATAAGGCCTTTCACTGATAGTAGAAACTAGGGTATATTAAAACTTGGGAAACAGGTGTACAAAGTGCCTTTATTCATCCTGATGGTGAGAAACTGGTAACTACTGACCCATGCATGAGTATTATTTTACTGTAGGCTGCAGGTAGCTGCTTCTGAAACACAACATACCTTTAAGGTGAATCTGACAGAATTTGACATGCATAAAAAGTGAGTAAACAGTATGTATGTAGCATGCATCACTGTGACATTCACACAGTCTTGGTTTGGCAACCGTTCAGTTTTGTAGGCTACTTTTGACATTTAAAGAGAAGCAGAGAATCCTTCTGTAAGAAGCTGGGTTTGCTTGCCAGGTATGAATATAGAGAGATATATATATCGTTGCAAAGGCCATCCTCGGGCGAAAAATTCTGTAGAATTGTTGTTGGAGGTGACATGTTGCAGTTGAGATATTTGGAGGAAAAATAGCCTGAATACCACCTGAGAAAAATTTACTTTGGTCTAATGGTGAATGTTTCAATTATACGAACAAGACCTTCACCTGGTATAAATCATCTGAAGCTCCCTTGACTCAGTTTTATCATTTTAATTTTTCTTTATTTATGATGTTTATTTATCAGGATATTACATCTGCTTTGTATTGAGGGCTCTGGTGAATTTTTGTTACTTTGGGAATTTTCTGCTTTTAGAAATGGTGTTTAAATTTACATTCATAAAGTATATTACTGGGAGATAAACACCCCCCCCCCAAAAAAAAAAAATTCTGTTTTACTCCAAACACATAATGTTTTCCTCAAGTTGAGATGAGGAATGGACTGTTTGTTTTCTATTTCTATATTATTTTTTTCTCTAGTAATATATTACTCTGTGACCTCCTGAAAATGGACTTTTCAGGCACTAAACTTTTTACAACTGTATAATAGATATAAAGATCAGACCTTCAAGGATATAAACGACTAATCCTTCCATAAACCAGCTCTGCATTAATTAGCATGTTGCTGCATTCATATAAATTGCTTCTACATCTGCAATGCACACTAACATCCATATTGCATTTAGGTGGCAAGGTTTTTGTGGCATGGACTACAGAGGTGACCCTTTATGATTATCTAAAATAGATAAAGTCCATCATTACTTGGGAGGTCAACACAGCTTCTAGTACCTGAGGAATTTTGGGTTTTGCTTATTAAGGCATTCACTGTACCTGCTGGCTGGGCATGCGTACTCTTCTTGATGAAAGAAACTTAGGAGGACAGTTGACTTCTACATCTTTTCTGTTTTCCAGCCTTGAAGGTAGTAGGAATGGTCCTTTATGTGTGTGTTTATGTATATTTGGATGGATGGATGGATGGATGGATGGATGGATGGATGGATGGATGGATGGATGGATGGATGGATGGATGGGTAGATGGATGTATATCCTTTGGGGCTCTGTACAAAATATTTTGTTTAGTTTTGCCTGTAATTATTAGTGGATTTAGATAGTCTATTTATACTTTTCCTCATTCTATGACTCCCAAAGCAATGAAGGTTTTCTTTTTCCATCTTCCTAAAGGTAAGGAAACCTTTCCCAGAGGCATAAAGTACATCTTTTTGGTACTCCTAGTTCTTTTCTGTATTCTGTTGAGAGATTTGTTTCCCCTGGAGACATCGTCACATGCATGAGGATAGCTTCCTCAAGTCCTCTGCTGCTCCAATGGGTAGCACACCTTGTTATAACAGCAAAATTTTGAAAGAGTTTTGACTCCACAATGGATTTTTTTTCCCTCTTGCTCTTTCCAGATGCAACATGCATCTAATTTATCTGGTTCTTCTAGAGATACAACTTAATATATTGAGTTATATTCATTCATCCTAATTCTTCTTCATTTTTTTTGTCATTGTGCTCACTAGTAGCATCCTTTCTTGTTCACAAGTAGCCAGCTTGATATTAACCAGGATAGCCAGTCCCAGGGAAATCCCTTGTCATTTGGGGATTTCTGGGGTGAACACAGTTCATGTTCACAGGGTAATGATACTTCAGGGAAGTGTCAGACCTAAAACATATGCCCAGAGAAAGTTGTACATTTTTCAAAAAGTGTCAGTTCACTAGCATTTGTGCTATACATTTGTAGATCATATATGAAACACTGTTTTCAGCTTACTTCTGTATTCTTTTGAAAAGAGATGTGTGATTTACAGGTTTCATTTTTCCCTGAAGTAACATCTGAATTTTATGCAGGATAGTTAGAGGATTCACAGGAGTCTGAGTGAACAATATGAGCTAAAGAAAAACTGCATAGAACCCAAACATTGTAAATAGGTTAATTCAAGCAAGAAAGTTTTCTGAGATAGCTTTATTTTGGCTTGTGAATTTTAAATTTGGAGTGAAAGTGTGTCTAAGTCTTCTTTGTTTATCCTCCACATTCTTTTACTTGGGTTCTAAACAACCAGCTCCCTATTCAGATGCATGAGTTGCTTTCCTGTGTTTTGGTAATAAGTAAGAGGTGAGATGAGTGAGAGAGGTTTCCTGTGCTCAGTAGCTGGAGTTGATCAGCACTGTATAATTGCTGGTGCTGCAGTGGGCAGCTACAACAGAAATAAGCCTGTATAGCTGTTGTAGCTTCAGTCTATGTCAGGTCATCTATAAGAAGATATAACCATGCAATTGACTGGGCTTATACTTCACTCCAAGCCAGAATTCATACTGAAGGATCCTTCATGTGGAAGAGACATATGTGTAATCAGGTAATGCTTCTCTCTTTAGCTTTTTATATGCAATTGTGTGTGTAAATACAATTTTTTTATCCATGTCTTACTCCTGATTCAGGTAGTTTCTGCCCAGTGGGCTCTGTGTGGGAACCTGGTTGCTGCAGTTTGACTGGTGACTTCTTCAACAGTTGGCTACAGTTTTGTGTGATGTTTTGACTGTACAAAACTTATGCAACTCTATGGATTCAGACCAGAGGTATTGCTGATGTCCTGTGATGTGATGTCGTACAGGTGAGTCAGACAAGAACATATTTGAGAAATTACTGATAAATATTATAGGCAGCATCTACCTGTGTTCAGGAGTTTGTACCCATTGAGTCTGCAAATGTTCCTGAAAGTAGGTGAGTAAAACAAAAGACTTTTAAAAATAAACACCCAGTAACAAACATGCATAAGTATTGATCTGTCCATTAGTAAGTGCATGTTTTAGTTGACAATCCAAAAACATACATATATTTGATAAGCAACACCATTTAAGTCTCACGCATTATTGGAATCAGAATAACTATCTCTATACTAGAAAGTATTGTAGTACTAAAAAAATGTTTTATGAAAGAGAAGTATAATTTGAGTTCTGTATTTTCTGTCTGTCTCCTTCTCTGCAGGTTATCTGATCTCATAGGGGAGCTGGAGTTCTTGATGTAGGCCTCCATCCTGTGTTGGAGGCTGCCTCATACATTGGCACTGTTGGTCCTGAAATTCCCTTTCCCTTTCCTGTCAACATCTGGGATATAAGAGGACAGCACAGACACCACTAGTACTTAAAGGCCAGCTATTATGCTCTGGTCTGCTGCTTTGAAAGGGAAAAGAAAAAACAAAACAGATTTAGGGAGAGAAGGGGAAGGTTCCCCCAGCTTATTCTTTTAACAGCACTAGAGTAGAAAGAAACACAGCTCTGTCAAATGGGTTTAGAAAGCCAGAGGCTATACAGAGCACAGCAGGGGATGGCAAAATTCAGAATCAATCATTTTTTGTATTGTATTTAGTACTGAATTTCTTACATTTATAATCATCATCTCTTCAGTAGCAGCATCTTGCCCAGTATTGATATCCTGGCAGGTATTATAAATTAAGCATTATAACCCCACTATTCAATGTCTACAGAAGACACAAAATTGTTAAAAATGGACATATAATTTATGTGACATTTTTATTCTTTACTGAGTTTATGAGGTTAATTTCTTCTTATTTTCATTGTCACTTTATATATTTGACAACTTTACATTACAAAGCACATGCTTTTATTTATTTCTAGGAAATTACATTAAAGATTTTGCTCAGCCTAAGCTAGTGCAAATAATGGAGAACAGAAAGAAGCATTGTTGTATATTATTTGTTCGTTTCAGATCCAGTAGCATTTAATATGTGTCCTTGTGTTTATATAATAAATTCTACCACCTCATATATATAGCTTGTTCTAAAAAAAAAAAAGAAAAGAGTTATTTTACTAGAAATTTCTAGACTATTGTTACATAGGACAAACAGATCCAATTTAAGACTTTTTAAAATATTTTTTCCACCAGATTAAATTTTTAGATACAATGCATAAATAAAAAAACTTCACTGTGAAATTTTTCAGAATATGTATTGAGTGATACCCCCATTTTCAGTGATTTAACACTGAGAAAAAATTATTTATTTAATTTAAAATTTGCATTTATGTGCTCATTTGGTTTTATTTTATTACAAGACATCTAATGATGTATGTTTATTGTACAATACACTTGCATGTTGCTTCAGGTAAAAGGATTACATAAAACATGTATGTGTGGGGACCTACTGCCCCCACCAGACACTTGCATGTTGAAACAAGATGGAACATCTTCAGGTATAGTGTTGGTGAGGGTGGAAATGCTAATCCCAAGACTTAAATTTATAGAATATTTACTAGAGATGCCTTTCAAAAGATGAATAATTCGACACTGTTAAGTTGTGCATTTTCTAAGCTGATGTTTACATTTTCATACTGGAGTGCACTGTAGAATTGCATTCCCTGGTGCTCAGAGATGTTGGTAAAAGTCATGAAAGGTAAATGTCTGTAAATTACTTTCAGGATAATGTCTTGTATATGTTTTGCCTCTCCTTCAGCTGATTTTTTTATTTTGCTTTCCTTCTCACTTAAGTAGAATTACTTACTCTTAGGAATGCCTCAGTCATAGGTGTAACCTTTACTCTTGTCTCTCTTTTCCCCTGTATTTCAGATAGGCAATTGCAAGGCGTAATTGTTAGAGAATCAGAAATTTCAAATCCTCACATGGTTCATTAAATATCTAATTTGTTCTTATGTATGAAGAACAATGTTTAAAAAATAATTTAATTGTCTAAGCCAGATAAAATTTATTCAGCATAACAGTTGTATCATACAATTCTACAGACATTGCAAGATACAGTAATACTACTGAAAGTAAATGAAACCCTGTGATATAGATATTTAATTTTTTAAAAAAACAGGATATAAGGATTCTCATTAAATTCTACTTACCTTGAAATGCAGAAGCTTAGCATAGGGACTAAGACACAGATAACTAGGCCTGCTACAATTTTAATCTTAACTCCATTCATTGGACATTGTCATATATTTCTGACCTTTTATCTCTGACCCAAGATGTGCACTTGATATTGAATGTTGCCCGTTCTTGTCAAGAGCTGCTAAAGAAGTCAAAAATTAGTATTAAAGCCTGCTTTGAAAAAAAATTTAAATAATATTTGAATACTGAACAGAATTCAGTAATAATATTATGCCTATCCTGTGCAACAGAAGCTGAAAGCAAGCATGGATTCCAATGTGCTATGTATTTGACAACAGCCTCCCAAGTTTTAATGTATGCTTTTTGTGCCAAAATGTCTGAAGGGTGTAAAGATGTACTGTCTGCCTTTCCTCACCTAACCCATACTGCTCAGTACTCAGGAGCTCTTAGTGCACATCAGCAGTGACAAGAGTTATTGACTGAATATTCATGGGATTCCTTTCATTTTAATACACTCTCTCATTCTGTCTCATTGTAATCTTTTCCCTTTCGTAAGACTTCTTACAATGCAGAATCTCTTGACATATGTTATTCCTTCTTGATTTTCAAACATATGTTGGGCAAAGTTGTAAGGCTCTTAAACCAATAGTTCCTACTGTCTTGATCAACTGTCAGATTGCAAACTTCCTATTAATAAAATATTACATTTTTAAGTACTGAAAAAATACAAAACCAACTCCACTATTGAAGATCCCACAACAAACAGATAGCAAGCATACAGTTCACTCAGATGTGGTTATTAGAGACCAGTCATCTAAAATTATCATACTTTTAGTGCTGCTTTCTGATTTAATCCAGTTGCTATTCCAGAACAAGTGGAAACACTAGAACTCTGTTCACTTAAGAGGGACTCGCAAGAACCTTAAATATCAATAAGAAAAGGTGAAACACTGACCTCTATATTCCTAGGTGCTTCATTGTGTAATTAGGGGTGAAATCTTGCAAACAGGAGTCATTTGCAAAACTGTCACTCACCTCATAGGTGCTGTGTTTGACTCAAGGCTACAATTTGTGCTTTCCCTTCTTTGTATATGTATTCTATGGTAGAATCTGAATATGTACAGTTTCCTTTTGATTTTCTTATGATTAAATAGGAACTCTAGCATCCTTACCCTGCCTTCACACGTCCTCCCTCAGACACTCCACACTCCTGATCATTGGAACATTGAGATGGCTGCTGTGAATCCCTGTCAGTGCCATGAGACACTACAGACAGCAGAGTTGACATTGGCACAGTCTTTTAAAGCAGTTTTCTATTTATAAACCACACATCAGCTGCTACTAAGCTCACTCAACACCCCTGTGAGCTCTAGGCAGAGACCTTTCCTTTTTACAAACAGCACTGTGTTCTGCTCTGAAAACTGGTGGTGCCAAAAGCAAATGCAGAAATCATCCTGCATCTTCCTCCTGACATCAGTATTCCTCACAACTAAATTCAGTTTTAGTTCCAAAAGATTACATTTTGTTATTGTCCCTCTTTGTTAGGTACAAGCACATAGCAATTATCTGGCTTCCTATCTGGCTTCACTTTACTGAAAGAGAAAAGGAATTTTTTTTCCCACCAGAATGGAAATGCAAATATTATTATTGAAAGCAACAAATGAAAACTTTGAGGATGAAAAATGAGTTTTATCCACTAACATTTCAGTGATTCCAAATATAGGATTGTGACCTTTCCAAATTACAGCTTTAACATTATAGTGCAAGGCTTTTTCAAAAAGAAAATAATTTTAATTCTGTTAATCTAAAATAAATATGTGCCTTCATATAACCAAAGGAAAAAGTGTGTGTGTCTCACCCCTCCTGTATGCATCAAAATAAAAGCGTAGGAGTAGACATCAAAAGTTGGGGATATCCTAAGCTTCATGAAACCTGGACATCTGCAGAGTTATACACATATTCCTGTACTGTCTTACAACAGGCCTGTTTCTGTATAGTTGCAGTAACTAGATTTACAGGAGCTTACTTTTATTCACAGCTAGATTAAAAAATATATATGTACATTCCCTGAATCAAAGTGAATTAAAAGGAAATGACATGCAAGGGAAGAAGGTAGCTCAGATTTCTCATCAGCAGTCTAATCACGAGTGATCCACAGGCAACTCAAAAGCTGCCCACACAATTACTCATGGAGTCTGCTTAGAAACAGGCATCGCTGCCAGGAAAATATTTCTTACCTTGAATCCAAGTTTAGTGATGGCCACCTATAATAGGAATTGGAGGGAGGAATGCAAAGTGCAAAACACTGCATTAAACTGACACTATATATCACTGTTTGGCAGGCTGTACATTTTTATGCAATACATTTTACAGACAAAGATAAATGCATGCAACTAAGGTAAGCAGGAGCAACAGTGTAATTCCTAGTCTAGTTTCTCTTTTCAATTGTGCCAGTCTCACTGAAGTTGATAGAGCTGCCTCAGTATGAGAGACAAAACTTTTTGAATGTGCTAGGTGAGAGTGGTACTTTCTGTCTCGTACCATGCTACAGGCAAACTAAACACTGTGAACTTCCAAGTAATGAAAAGCTGTGAGATCAAAGCACAACTGCTTCTGTAGCCACCGTGGCTAAAACCTGATCACGGTTTAAGTGGCTTCAAAAGCATTAGGTGAGGGATGACTTTAGCATTTGAACTTAACCTACAGTGATACTTCATCAGCATATAAAGGAGGTTTTTCTGCTGTCTGTCGCTCTGCTAGGGACAGATGTAATCAGTGTTTAACCACTAGAAAGCAAGTATTTATTAGTATTTTTTCAAAAAAATACATTTTTCATCAGAATAAATCTATGTTGGAGTGCATGGAAGGTAAGATTCAAGTAATTTCCAAAATCATAGAAAGTTCTTTCAACAGCTTCAGCAAAAAAAGGTTGTGTATGAAGAAAACTTGAATGTTTTGACAGTTTAGTTGTTGTTTTAAATTAAGTAAATACAAAATAACAACAACATGAACAACTTAAAAAGTATTGAAAATAATACAAAAGAAATAAAATCTTTTCAGCCTAACAAAATATGCCTCTGTACCTGGACTAAATTTTACTTATAGTTATTTCCCTGAGAAAAATGTTATATTAACTAACTCTTACAGCACTGTTTAATGATAAAATGAAATTATTCTTTCCACTTATTTGACAGCTGATCTGAAATAATTGATTCACTTACTCATTTGCACAGAGACAGAATGATGATTTTGAATAGAGTATCTTAATATATTTTAATAGTGCATTGTTATGTATCCACATGTGATGTTTTAAAGTTTCCATATTCAGCGTGAACACTGACTGATGTTATTGTACAATATATTACATATTGAAAATACAATATTCCAGCTTGGCAGAAAAATCCAGAAGAAAATAAACAGGCTGATTAAATGATTGAACTAGAAGATGACCTCTTCTCATCACATCATTTTTTCAGCTTTTTGCTATCTAATTATTTGCTTCAAGTGACAGGCAGATATTTTTTGTTATTTATTCCACCACCAAACCACTTTTAAAAAACAGCAGTTTAATATGGCAAATCAGTGTCAATAGAATTTTTTAAATTAATCTCAAAAATGTGGGATGTTTATGTATTGCTGTTTATTATAATAATTGAGTTTCACGTGATTTAAACAGTTTTCTGTATAAATTAGTTCAATTATTACTGAAGATACTCAGCGTTACCTCTCTAAAGCCAGGGTGGAGTCACATTTTTTACTATTCTGCCATAATACTGAAAGATGTTACTTTTAGAGTTATGCACTTGAAGAAGGACATTCCAACATCAGTGCTTTTTAACAGTTAAGGATTTTATAAGAACTGAGATCCTTAGCTGGGCAGATTTGCAAAGTCTGAGACCTGGTCCTGGTGGGGGTCTGGGTCGACGGCAAGCTGAACGTGAGTCAGGAGTGCCCTGGCAGCCAGGAGGGCCAACCCTGTCCTGGGGGGCATCAGGCCCAGCATTGCCAGCCGGGCAAGGGAGGGGATTGTCCCGCTCTGCTCTGCACTGGGGCAGCCTCACCTTGAATACAACTTCCTTGTGAGGGGAAGAGGAGGGGCAGGCACTGGTCTCTTCTCTGTGGTGACCAGTGACAGGACCCAAGGGAATAGCCTGAAGTTGTGCAAGGGCAGGTTTAGGTTGAATATTAGAAAAAGGTTCTTCACCTGGAGGGAGCTTGGGGGTTGGAACAAGCTCCCTAGGGAAGTGGTCACAGCACCAAGCCTGACAGAATTCAAGAAGAATTTGGACAATGAGTTCAGGCACATGGTGTGACTCTTGGAAACGGTGCTATGCAAGGCCATGAGTTGGAATGGATGATCCTTGAGGGTCCCTTCCGATCCTTGAGGGTCCCTTCCAATCCTTTCGTGATTCTGTGATTTTTTGATCTCCAAATATGTCAGAATCAAATTGTCTAATAATAATCTTCCTTAAGGAACATAAATCTGCAATGAAAAATATATAAGGCCCTGCATATTAGAGTATTATGTGTGGAGGAAGTGGATATTTTTCTCTGTTCAAGTGAAAGCATTGGTTGGGCTGAGATAGTAAAGTTATCCCAAATCAGTGAGACAAAGCAAAGTTTCCATCCAAATATGTAGCAAACTCCTATAGACTCAGATTGACTGTTATGTTTAAGAAAGGGAACTCGGAAAACTCACACTATTGTCTGAAAAAAATGTGTAGGCTTGGGTAATTTCTTTGAGAACTGCAGGTAATTATATGAGAGATACTGTAATAAGTGAAATGAAAAGGAGATATAAAAATGATGATGTACTGTCTAATTTAGATATACGGAGACTTTGTAGCTTTTTTTTCAAGACTGACTCATTTACCCATTCTGAACACATAGCAGAGGTTTCAATAAAAAGTAAATGTAGTCATTTGATTTTGACCTCTGCTCTCCTTTGCCCTTCATTGCAAAGAGCTTCTTCCCATTTTCTTAAGTGAATTACTGCTAAATCCAAAAGTTATTCAGTAGTATTGAAAGGGGGTGGGCATTTTCTCAAGCCCAAGTTTGTCATTATTGCTCTGAGTGTGAAATTTTTCAGAATCTTACACACAGCGTGCATTATAATGTTGGAAAATTATGAAAAAAGAAAATCCTCAGTGTTACTGAGAAAGCCTCTGGGATCTCAGATGTCAGTTTGAGGAGAGAGATTGCTCTACCTATAAATTCATCTCTCCCAGAACTGACGTCCAAGGTCCCAGAGCCTTTTCCATATTGCTAAAGACTTCTTTCATGCAATTCCAACAACACAGTGCATTCCATTCTTCACAAGAAATGTTCAGCTATTCATATTGCAGACAGCCAGACATCTTGCTGACTGTCTAAGGATATTAGAGCTATTGGGAACAGAGGTACCAAAATACTATGTTGTACTAAGTTTTCAATAAGACTTCATAAATTAAAATCCACTGTATATTTCAAAAGAAAAATATCACCTGTAAAAAGCAAAAAAAAAAAAAAATCTTAGCAATGACAACAACAACCAAAAAAAGTGAATTAAGTATAATCTGTTAAAAATGTTGGGATTTTCACATTTTAATTTGTGTGTATGTGTGTGTGTGTGAATGTGTGTGTCTCTCATGAGCATAAGCTAGGAGAAGTACAAACATCTATCCTGGACTAACGGGGAGAGAGGGGAGGGGAGAGGAGGGGAGAGGAGAGGAGAGG